>CM038676.1:141182961-141600278 GCA_021605205.1 Aegilops longissima | reverse complement strand
TTTAGGTTAGATGCATCTAACCCATCCAAAAAAACTAACCCATCCAAGAGGTGCTTATTTGGGTTAGTTCTTCTCGGGACCACTAATAAACACTTTTTCTCTTGCTCTCCCCAAGCAGATCCTCCCCACTTCCTCGAAGCTTCTCGTCCTCTCTCTCCTCCCTCTTGCACCGCCTGTGAAGGTGCCTCGCCGATCCGCGCTCCATCTAACCCTTCCATCCAAACACCTCTTTACTTAGAGTTAGTTCAGGTTAGAATCTAACTCTAACCTCTAACTGAGTTAGAGTATCCAAACAGGCCATAGGCGCAAGCACTCCCCCTCCTAAGTATGATTATATCTTACTAGCCATCGTGAACACACGTATTGTCTCCTTCCATCCATACGCCTATCTCGATATCTCTCGGGCATCTTCTATCGTGCACACACCTTGTCACTCGATCTCCCACCCATGTAATCCCATCACGATCTCCGTGGGATCTCTATGACAAACATACACTCTCTCCTCCCCATGTCTGCATTTTCTCCGACGCCTCTCTCGACCTCTCTCCTTGTTTGTCGACCCTCTTGGCCACGTGCTAGGGTCTTCCTCTCTCGGTTCCAAACAACCACACACTATCTCCTCACCTTGCCTCCGTTGTCGAAGATGCATGTGTGATATGTTTGCATAAGACATGCACGCCTTTTCTCCACTTTCATCGTGTGTTGTCCATGTCTCTTTCACACATGCACACACACTTTTTCACTCACTCTCTCTCTCTCTCTCTCTCTCTCTCTCTCTCTCTCTTTAGGGACTCACACACGTCCATAAGCATATGGATGTTTTGAAAAGTCAAACCTCGTAAAAGTTTGACCAGGTATGTGGAGAAAAACATTTACATCTCGAACGATCATTAGATTCATCACAACATGTACTTACTTCATACTATCATTTATCTTTGGTATTGCAGATATAAGTAATTTCTTTATAAACTTGGTCAAAGTTTCAAAAGTTTGACTTAAAAAATGTTGTAACTACATTATCAAACGGAGGAGTAGCTCTCTCTCTCTCTCTCTCTCTCTCTCTCTCTCTCTCTCTCTTATCCTCCCTCTCTCGCTCGAACTCTCTATAGTGACGGATTATACGCTCACTATGTCAGCGTATAGCTCCATATATTGTTTAGTTGACCGGTCAACCAATCCACATGCTGCGTTGTCAGCTCGTGTTCTATATCTTGGTGTGCTGGCCCATGTGGCAGTGGGTGAAAATAAGTAAACTAGAGGGCAAACTTCTTGCACGCAAAGGACGCACTCGCAAGACAATTCACCTCGCAGCGCGGCATGCACGAAGGACGACTTCGCGCACACGCAGCACACAACACACACCAGCACACGTGTACACCGCGCCGCCACGGTTGAGATGGACGGCGAGGCAGCCAACAAGCGGAGGCGGCTCGAGCTAAAACCGCATCCGGCGGCTCGACTTCATCAAGCCTCCCGATGACATGCTGCTCGTCATGCGGACCGCCTCGCTCTCCGGGTGGCGCCCCTCGGGCAAGGTCCCCTCAACCTCACCGTCGACAAATGCCTCGCGACGGGATTGCAAACGCATGGCCGCAATCTCCAAGATCCTTTCATCGCACTCGGGCCAGCCAGACGCCTTGACATCCACATGTTCAGTACCAACCGCAAGGTCCAACCCAAGTTCCACGAGTGGTTCTTATCCCCGCCCTAGATCAGCTCGAGGAGCTCAGCTTTGAAGCTGGACGATGTCGCTTCTGCCGCCGTCCGCGCTCCGCCTCACGCCAACGCTGCGCCACGCCAGCTTCAGCTCCTGCTATCTTCCCCAGACAATGTCGCGCCGCCCTTCTTCTCCCTCAACTCAAGCAGCTCGACCTCTTCGACGTTGTCATCTCAAGAAGGCTATGGAGCACCTGCTCCGCAGCTGTATCAGCGCCGAGTACCTTCGCTCTTGAGCAGATCCACGGGTTCATTAGCCTCCACATCGCCGACAAATCTCCGATGGATTGATGTGTCTTGCTGGCCCCAACAAGACATCAATTGGGAAGAGATCACTCCAGCTGTTCCACGTTATGGTCATTGAGAATGCTCCATTCCTTGAGAGATTGCTTGTATCGGATCTAGAAGGTCCAACAAAAATCAGGGTCATTGACGCTACCAAATTGACAGCGTTGGTGTACTGGTCGCCAAATTCTCCGAACTCTTTATTGCATCCGTAATCGCTCGTACAACACTCATCTTCTTCTCCGCCTTCTTGAAATTCACATTTTAAATTTCTTCTTGATGTATTTACGACCGCCTTCCAGAAAATGATTCCCACAAGCTTGACCCATCCATGCACAAGGAAGATCTTAGCACTAAAATCTATCGGCCCCAATCTGGATCAAGTTGTTGGATTCCTTACATTCTTTCCATGCACGGAGAAGCTACTCATCGAGGTGAAACTTCTTTCCTACTAGTAAACGGTACTCACAACGTAGCTCAATTTTTTCGTAATTTTCCCAAATTACGGTGACAAGTGTAGTGTTCAAAACTACATCTACGCACTGCACCGAAAGAAATGTTCTTAGTATTTTTTTCTCATGTGATCACCTGCATCATTTTTATGCTGTACTACTATAGTAGCCTAGGCTAGTCATAATGGAAAGTAACTTAGACTACTCCAGTAACTCTATGGTTAAAACCCTAAGGGCAAGTACTACCTCCGTCCTGGTTTACTCTTCCAATTTTGTAGTATCAAAATTTGACCATAGATTTAATCGACAAAATGTTAATGCATGTCACTAAGAACTATATCGTTGGATTCAGATTTGAACATAATTTCAAATGGTGTAATTTTTAGTGACATGCATTGGCATTTTCTTAGGTAAATCTATGGTCAAAATTTTATACTAAATACGAGTAGATTCCTCCTCCCCAAAATACTTGTCTTACATTTGATTAGATACGGATGTATCTAACACTAAAATGTAACTAGATACATCCATATTTAGACAAATTTAAGACAAGAATTTTGGGACGGAGGAGTACAAAAGTGGGCTATGTAGGCCAAAACACGTGCCAAATTCACTTGTGATGCATTTGGCATCGATGCCCTCCATTGCTCACCGGTGCCCCAATCTGGATCACCTACTTTGCTCCGTGCCAAATTAACTCACGAATGAAAAAACACTGCGCGGGAGAGAGAGAGGACCGAGGCAATAAAAAACACTTGTTTGGAAGAGTGAGAGGCTAGTGTAGTTGGTTTGATTGATTTGTTTATACATGTGGGTCTGTGTGCACAGCGGTGCCAACTCTCTCACATCACGTGAGCGGTGCCAAAATCTTTTGATTTGACATCAATGCGTATTATGTGGCATACTTTTGTGAAATATGGCATCGGCCACATAGTGGAAGGCAACAAATGCCCAAGCTCTTCACGTGCTCCTAGTTAAATGAGAGGAAACAGAAAGATAGAGAGAGAGAGAGAGGGAGAGAGAGAGAGAGTGAAAAAATATCATTAGCAAGCCAACCCTATCGTATGAGCGAATGATATTGGTACCTCTTGATGAAACGGCAATCTTATGCAGCCAGCTGCTCTAATATGTTCTCTTCTTTTGCAGATAAAAAAAGACCCGAAAGTGAAAAATGTGCTGCACTATAACAATCTCATCGAATGCCTTGTTCTCCATCTTACAGAAATTGATTTGATCGACTACCGAGGCAGCACATCTGAGATTAAATTGGCCAGATTCTTTGTTCTGGAGGCAAGTGTGCTCAAGGTAATGAGGTTTGGCGTTCTCTGGCGCAACAATGAATGGCGTGCTGATCACTGCAAGCGTCTAATCCTAAATGACAAAGTCTCCGCAAGCTGAATTTCTTTTGAAACATCAAGTGGCCGAGACTCAAAACTTATTTGCCAATTAGTGACTTGTCGTATGGTGGATTTTAGTTTGTACGATAACGCTGCATCCACCTAAAGTAACGAAAGTTCTTACGTAAACTTCCTAGTAATTCCTCTTCCTAGGTGCAGCATTACTCCTAACATTTGTAATATTAGTTTGAAACTTGTAATATTGCCGTGTCCTATTCCTGCATTTTCAAAATCCTGCGAATCAAACAGGTCCCGAGTTGGTGATGATGTTGTGCCTCCCATCTTTCACCAATAGCCGCCGGATCTAGATCCGCGATACAAACCAAGCTTCTCCATTTTGCAAAAGATGCCCGCACTTGTTCCCTATTTACAAACAACTCCTTGTCTCTCACAATCAGCCTTATCTCCTCCCCACCACATCTAGAAGGTCGTGGAAAAATCTGGCGCGATGGCACTGCCGAGCCATCCACCCCAATCTTGGTGTTCTGCAATGCACGGGCATCTACGCACGGAAATTATTATGTCGAATGGGGCTAGTTGTAGCAGGCTAGCTCCACAGCCATGATGATAGTGACTGCAGACGGTGAGGCTGACTATGGTATGCCGAACACGGCGCCTATACTCGTGTGTCATCTCCGCAAGCAGGTCTTGTCACTTCACTGTGAGGAGCAGCACGTAATAATTTGACCAACGGGTAGTACAGTGCTAGTACTCCTAGGAGTACTACATTGGTAGTACTACTACTAGTACTAGTAGCACCACCGTCTGGATTTAGGAATACTACCACGTCCATCTGGATTTTAGTATTTGACTACCAATATCTAGTAATGCATGTCACAAGAAATGTACTACTCCCTCTGTAAATAAATACATGGTGTTTTATTTCTATCGGCGAGAGAACTTAATGTTTTTTGCTAACTAGAGTACTAATAGGATTACATGCAATGAATTAAACACTGCATGTCATGTTTGGTAGTCTCAAGTCATTGAAAGCATGCACGGCCCACATCTCTCATTGGTTGATATGTCACGGAATAAGAATCAAGGAGGGAGTTAATGCACTGTGCCTAAGTGTTTTAGGATTATTTGGTTTTTGTAATGTGACATACACAACATTTTTTTTACATGCATTAACATTTTATTAGTTAAATCAAAGGTCAAAACTTGGCGCAAAATGCAACGGGGACCAATAAACCAAGAAACATCAAACTTCTCTCGCTTTGGCCCCAACTAGAGGTCCAAAGTGAGATGACTATACTTGCCGACGCGAGGGGGGGCACAACTTCATTGACTTCGACAAGAACCGCCTTTGGGTTAATGACACGGGCTCGGGGGTGGCTGGCCCACCTATCATACAGCCAAAGGCAGGTGCGATGAGGGCCGAGGAGTAGTACTGAAATCCTCGCACCTCACGCACGCTAACCAAGGGCAAGAGTGATCACTTGAATCGCAAGATCGAGTTGACTACTACCTCCGTCCTGGTTTATTATTCTCCTTTGTAATTTGTGCTAAATTTTGACCAAAGATTTAACTAACAAAATGTTGATGCATGTCAACAAAAATTATATTTTTTGATTCGTATTTGAACATAGTTTTCAGTGATATAATTTTTAGTAACATGCGTAAACATTTTGTTAGTTAAATCTGTGGTCAAAATTTGACACGGATTACAATGGGGACCAATAAACCAGGATGGAGGTAGTAGAAGCTAAGCTAGACCCATGGAGGCGATGAGCGCGAGCATCAGCCGGCTGTGCCAGATTGTCCACGACGCCGGCCTGCGGTCCGGCAACGAGGAACGTCTCCAGGTAGTATTGCTTGAGGCCGCCAGGGCGACGGGCTGCTTGGACGACTGCTTCGTCTCCTTGTTCGACGAGGTCCTCGTCGGTTTCCTCAACAAGTTCACCGTCGTCAAGAAGCTCGCGGACGACTTTGACGTAAGCCTCCAGCCGATGCGCCCAGGCTCTGCGATGCCCGCCACCCTCAACGGCCACTATGGTGACAACCTCTTCAATGCAGTGGTGGCCCTGAGATTGCCCGCCGTCGCGCCGGAGAATGTCCACCTCGAGGTCGCGCTCGCCGCGCAGCGCCTGGCGCACTAAGACACCACCGACATAATCACCCACGTCTACGCGCATGCAAGAGGAGGACGATAGGATACTGGCCTTCTTGGACTGCAGGGCAACCTTGGACGGAACTGTTCAGAAGCACGTTGAGCTCGCCGCCAACGCCGCTGCTCCTCACACGTCGGTTGGTGACCCGGCGCACTAGGGCGTGAGGATGTCGTTGATGGATCCGTATGTATTTTTATCTTTCAGTCAAATCCGTGTAGTAGTATATGATACTACAGTAATTATCTTACCTTTCGCATCAACTTCATAATTTTTGTACGTACTCCATGCATGAACGGCGCCAGAACCAAACTTCTCATTACTCTATCGATCGCGCCATGGAGCAGAACCAAATTTTACAAGTTATGAGTTCAAAAGGAAAATCCTGCCGTGTTCGCGTCTCACCCCCACACGGTTGGTCCGGCACGCCGCTCAAGCGGGAATGCGTGCGGTGTTGCATTTTCACTTACAAGTGGGACCGTAGTTGAGAAAACCGACTATCGGCAAACCCCCATCCCGCCCACCGCGCGATGGTTGAGAAAACAGGAGGGAGAAGAGATGGCTGTAGCATGGACTCCAAGAAAATTGGTGTCGGATGGGACTCATGTGGGTGGCGTGTGTTGTACTGCTAGACATGAATGCTAGTTATGGCCCATGCCACCCCACTATATCGATCCTATATCGAGGTACGTAGAACAAATTTCCTGCAGTCCGTGCTCAAGACTCCTCAGATCTCTCTTCTCAGCCAGCCAACGACTGAGCCCATCGCTCTATTTGCTCACATGCGGTCCCATATGTCGCTGAAAACGCAAGCGACCTAATCGAACCTGCACATCTTTCACCTCGACGTGCTGGTGATGAAAACAAATCCAAGAAAGATCTTCGTGGCCGCTTTTGGAGTTACTCAAGAGTAGTAAGATTCTATTTACGCTTAACCTAAGATGCACATCTCGTGGCTTCAACTACCACTCTATTTTCTTTCATGACACGACCTGGATGCTCGATGTCCCATGTGTCGGCAAAAGGAGGAAGAACCCACCAAATCTTCGGTTGTGCTCTCGGATTAGACTAGTTGTGCTAACTTAAAATTTTATTGTGTATTCCTCCGCTCCAAAATACTTGACTTCCATTTGTCCAAAATGGATGTACCTACATACTAAAACATGTCTAGATACATATATATTTTGACAAATAGAAGGCATGTATTGTGCAACGGAAGGAGTAGAATGGATGCAAGTTTTTGTATTGGGAAGAAGAGTACATCCATATATTGATAGAGCGCAATTTAGTAGATGTTCTATCACTTTTAGCTAGCACAGAGGCTATAGATGAGATTAGTGCACTTGTTGATACTCCTACTTGGTATATGTGTGTTGCTGCTTAGACGCAGAGAAAAATGGACCGAGGGAGTACTAGAATAGAGGCTAGACATGAGACTAGATGCGAGGAAGCAACGCTCTACTTCTTTACACTCAAGAAGAAAGAAGCACGCAAGATCGAGCCTCCACAGATCAACAATGAATGCATTGAGAAGGCACTAATCCAACTTACGTGAGTAGTAAAATGTATTCCTGTGGTTCTTGTTTTCTTTGGTCTTGCTTTTCTAGTCAAAATTATCGTTGAGTTCGTAAAACGGAGGTCCGTTTGGGGTCGTGGCGTTGCGTTGGCCTTACAAGTGGGACCGCAGCTAAGGAAACCGACTATCGGCAAACCCCACCTCGCCTGTCAGCACGATGACTGAGTTAGAGAAACGATGAGGTTAAATAGATTTCTCTAGCACGGACTCCAAGAAATATGGTGTCGATGGAAGTTGTGCCGGTGGCGCAGCCGCACTCCTGGACGTGAATGCTTGTTCGACCCATGCCACCCTACTACTCCTACTACTTACTATATAGTACTACTAGTATCGAGGATTCGAGGTGCTGGTTACGTAGTACAATATGGCTACAAGAAAAACACCCGCACGACGCCAAGCATGTGAAGCTAGTACAAATAGTGTACTACTATTGTTGATTGGCCTCATCCGATAACCTGTTGCAATGCACGCACAATTATGTATTCGAAAATATTTTTTGCCTCGTCGCACCACTCACTCACAGAAGCAACTCGAAAGCCATTCATAAATTTAGTAAGTTTATCACAGGCATATCATTTTATTACATACAACAGGTCATCAACCCACATCAACAACAAGGATACATTATAAATACTAAAGTTTTCACCACACAACAAATAACAAGAAATGAAATGAACTTCAACTCAACCATTCCTCGGCGTTGGAAACGCTTGCTTTGAACCACAAGTGATTCTCTCGGACGGGCCATCCATTGTCGATCCGAGACCAACGCAGGATCGATCATCCAGTGAAGCGGCCTACTATATCAATGCAGTGTTAGGGAACCACCCAAATGTCCGAGGTATAGACACGCTTGCTTCTCATAAATGGTAGTAACATTGTGTCAACAGCAGTTGGATCGCCTTTCACCATCATTGGATAGTTTTGTCCAAGGAAGAGCGAAGTTTTCCAAGACTATCAATTCTGTACCAGGGAGAAGGAGTTGGCGCTAGCACACTAGTATCCATCCCGAATACCATGCAACGGGTGTTGGAATAGGTCCGGAGAGTGCGAACATGGGAGACTACACCTACTTCCTTAGCAGTAACATCATCAGTGGGCTGTATACACACGAGAAGAGGTGATCCATCGGAATTAGTTGCCAGGCGCCAAATAGTATATGGGCGCTGCTCGTCCTCATGCTCGTGATCATCACCATCATCATCTCCCCCTTGGTTATAAAAATCTTCAAGTATAGGTGGTGGAATGTTCACAGGACCTTGGAAACACAAGAAGAAGGTTAATTAGTAAGGTTGGCCATAGTGGGGATAAGTGGGTAACATAAGTAGTATCATGCACTTGGGACTCGCAAACATGCTTATGTGGCAGGCAATTAATGAAGAGAGAGATGGTTATAGTAACATAGGTAGATACCGTAACATAATAAATGTGATGCTACTATGTGTCATGCATGGCAATAAATGAGACCACCTATGATACTAATCTAAGATACTATGCACTAAAGGGAAACTTGCTAACCCGCATGCATGTGGATGAAACAATTATAATTACGGTGGAAGACAAAAGTACCAAAACAACGAGGATGCCATGCAAAAACAGTGCCACGAGTGGTGGCAGCAAACACAAGGCCCTCGTATTGAATTGCATCAGATTACTCACCCGTGTACAGAAACTGATTTTTGAGCAATATCCATCCAGTCAAACCACTGAGGACGTTAACAAGCTTGTCGAAGATAGCAACAACTTCATAGTTGTTGTAATTCCAAGAGCGGTTGGGGACTCGAGAAATTGCTATCTTCCATAGAAGACAGTCACCATGATTGTATTTGAACGTGCATACAGTACCGGTGTGCTCAACCTCTGGGCAGTCTGCTGAGATTTTTGGAAGTGGAACCCGGTCACGAGTGTACAAATTCACAAGTTCCCACTCGCAGTTGGACCCAATGTAAACAACCCAATCTCCATTTGCGCCTGCCCAAGCCTTGCCCTCAAGCGATGGCATCTTAACATCATACGTATCATTATCAAGCGGCATCAACTTGCATAGGGCGAGGCCTCCATCGTGACGGCGCCAGTCATCAGGGTCATGACGAAGAAGATAGGGGAGATCAAACCGCTCTTTGACTCTTGGGTTCCTTGGAATGATGTTATTAGTTGATTCGAGAATGGGCTTGAACGAACCTGCCATGCTAGTCGAGGTGATGACGTCAGATCGATCAATGAGTTCCTCCACCACGCTATCTTTCGGATCGGGCAAGAATAACGGGTCGCTTCGCCATGTTCCTCCATGGAGAAGACGATCAAACAATGGCGAAGAAAGGGTGAAGGGCTGAAGGAAAATGGAGGAGGAGAGGAAGAGCGCGTGCGACAGCAGTTCCAAATCGAGAGGGAAAGGCGAAGAGTCGGTGGACGGTTGCCGCTTGCCACGGTTCACAAAGGCGCCCGCCTACACGCCGGTTCGAAATACTCCTACTACTCGCAATGCCTCAACGATATGTGGAACGGGACCACATGTCAACGAAACATGGTGTGTAATTTCTCGTGCAAAATGCGATCCGCCGCGTTGGCCCGAGGTGCCGCATTAGTTATCGACCTTTATTTTTTAATGGCGTGCCATTCAGTTTTGAAACACGACTAACTCATATCGTCGCAGAGAAAATATAAACTACTCTACCACTACTCCACCTCCAAAGACTAGTAGTATAAAGAAGATATATAGGCTGGAGCTTCAAAGACTTTCTTGCCAAGGGCTGCCCACTTGCTTCTCACACTACCACCCTCTCTCCAGATCTAAAAGACGGCCGCTCTCTCCTCCTCACCGGTGGTCACAGATCCGCTGGGAAGAAAAGGACGCAGCGTTGACGATTTCATCATCGGCGAAGCGAGGTCACGCACTGACAACAAGGTCGTGCTCTCAGACCTAGCGCCCGCGCGGGATGGCCTCCGTCCCCAAGCTCGCTGCCGTAGTGACTCGACGGGAACTCACATCCCAACTTTCAAGACTGTGCCTGGGTAAGGTTATATTCAATCGTTAGAACCTCATACCTGACCAATATGCTGACATCTTTGCGTTTTTTGATCTTCAGTGCCATGGCCAAGCCTAGCAAGAAGGCAAAACTAAACAAGCCGGCTGAAGACTCCAACCCTCTTGAACCGGAAACATAACTACCAGAAACCTCTCATCCAATCGCTGAAGCTATTGGTGATGACCCACCGCCAGATGAACATGACGTTTCCCTAGATCACCTGGATGTTGAATCGTCCCTCTCTCAGCCGCCAAGCCCGATCAAGCCCATCGAAGAGAAGACTGATGACGTTGTTGTCACCGGGTTCGGTTATACAGCACCGGGCCACCCTACTGTCTTATCCAAGCACAGCGCCAAGGAAGAAATTTCTGCTGATGATAAAGGCAAGTGGAAGGTAGACTTGGAGAGCTACGCCCTGTTCAGTGCACAAGACATCCATTCTGGTTATCTGAACCGACTATACACCAGTCGTGACTTTGAAGCCGGCTTAGTCAATTTGATGAAGGAATGTTATGAGGTAATCAAATCACTATTCTATTCGTAATTATACATCTATCAGCCACCAAGTCTATAGGATATGATGAGATTGAATATGCTGTAGACTTTCCAATTGCCATAAAGAGGTTAACATCATCACCATTAGCCCCCAAGGGCCGGCTTAAATCATGAATTTAAGCTGGGACTTTTAAATAGCAAGAATAAACTTTGCCTCTGTAGCCCCCAAGGGCCGGTTTAACTAGCATAGTTAAATCATGACTCACCAACATAGATAAATCAACACTTTCAACATATAACCTTGGTAAACCGGATCATGTTATTATACCTCAAATCATCATTTGACTGTCTTTGGAAAGAGCAATAGTCATTAGCCCCCAAGTGCCAAGGATAATACTTGTATTGTGCTTGGGACTTCAAAAAGTTCGCAAAAGCAATAGACATTAGCCCCCAAGTGCCAAGGAAAATACTTGTATTGTGCTTGGGACTTCAAAAATAACCATGCTCATAATAACTTCCATGTTTGTCTATATCCCAGGCTGAACTGAATGAGAAGGATTCGCAGCTCCATGATCTGAAGGCCAATATAAAAACTCAACAATCTGAAACAGCTAAGGCCAAACCAGAATTGAAGACTACTTTGGAGAACATTGAACAGCTGAAGCAAAACTTCAACACTGACAAAAGCGGCTGGGAGACCGAAAAAGCGGCTCTATTGAAGAGAGCAGAAGATGCTGAAACTGCACTTAAGCGGTGACTGACGAGTTGTCTGGCTTAAAGCAACAGATCAATAACATGTCGTCAGCCATCTTTGGTAAGCAGGAAAAATGACCCCTTTACCTTTCAATCAACATATTATACCTCATCCGCCAGCTTATCAATAAATTTACTGATACAGGTTCTCGGAGCGCCAAGTTGGGCTCAAATATGCGCATCCGACATCAAGTTGTCTATACTCTTGTAGAATAGTTGTATACTGGCGCGCAATGGTCCATTGCTTCTGTTCTGCATAAGAAACAGCCTCCCACCCTCATCAAGAAAACCTTGGAAAGCTTGTCAGTGCTTCCCAAAGGATTGTAGATTTGAAGCTAGCCTCTGCCAGAGCCGGTGCTTTGACTGCTATAAGCCGGGCAAAGGCATGGCAAGCCGATCTTGACCCAGAAGACTTGGCCAATGGTTGTCCAAGTGTGAAAGAGGATGGGTCCCCCTTTAGTGATGATGACTTTGCAGACATAGCAAGAGCCATGCGTCCATTAGTGATCCGGCTGGCCGAAGAAACCAACCTTTCACAATACTAGGCTGCTTATGACGCTGATAACAAGAAAATTAATGTGCTTGGTTCATCAGGAGACGGATCTCATCTCGCCGATTCGTAAAGCACACCTTCGCTCCTGACATTGATCCATCCAACCTTATTGATGATGAAGATGTGTTTAGAGCATTAATCGATATCAACTGGGCTACGCCTGACTTCCAGGTGATGGATAATCAAGGAGCTGAAGAGGAAGAAGAAGAAGCGTAGGATGATCCGGAGGCTTCAACCCAGCAAGACTCATAAGAATCGTTCGATTGGCCGGTTCATAACTGGTAGTATCAAGCCTTGCTTTGGAACAACACTTATTCATTTGGGCCCACAGAGCCATGTAATAGGCTAGTGAAACTCTGATCTGCCGTGCCATCGTGCATGTTTTGTTTACATAACATTGCTTATTCGTCGATCGAATATCTGCCACTTATGCTCATGATATCCTCAACTATATAAGTCAGATTCATTACCTTTCCCGCACATAAATAAATCACAAGTGCCCTGTGGTATTTGCTTATACTGCCGACTTATCATACATGTGCAGTGAGGGTTACAACCCAAAGGTTGAGAGTACAGCATCCTGTTATACTGCCGGCTTACAACACTGCAGCAAAGGACATTATCCCTCAAGACTTATAGTCCAAAACCAGGCTGGGTGAAATAAAAACCCCAGAAAGGATCATAAGGCATGATAACATTAGTTTCCAATATGTCACAAAAGGCAAACCTCAACAAAGAAATTTCAAATCAAATAAAAACCAGAAAACAAGGCTTTCATAGGCGGCCAGGCCTAAAACCCAAGTGCTTTTCATGGGCTTGCACAGCCACTAGTTGAATCTTCAAACCTTGTACGTGGACCTCACATTACCAACTGCCGTTTTAACCTCGACAAGTTCAGGGTCTGTAATAAGATTGACTGTCAAGAGGTCGGCGGGTTAGCCTAGGATTACCTGAGCGGAGTGGCGGACGTACAAGGCAGGATCAACTGAAATTGTTTGGTGCTATGCACCTAGCGTTTCAAACCAAGAGGGGTTTATTAAAGCTATGTTCTGTGAACAGGGAGCCCCCCAGGGCTATATACTGAGCTGTGCCCGCTGGGTACTGTCGTGGTTTTGTCACGACAGATGTCCTCGTGAAAGGACTTAGTCGTGGAGCCATCGCTACAGGTTAACTTAAAAGGGTTAAGCAGACAAGGGACGCAAGAGAGTTTTATACTAGTTCGGCCCCTTGCGATGAAGGTAAAAGCCTACGTCTAGTTGTGATGGAATTGATGGGGTTTCGATGACCAGGGAGCGAATACGCTTTGCCTGAGTCTCGAGTTGTTCTGTTCTCTTGAACCGCCGCCGGGTCGTCCCCTTATATACATGGGTTGACGCCCGTCGGTTTACAGAGTCCCGAGGCCGGCTCATAAACGTGTCCGGCTCGGTCTCCGCTCTTTCTACCTTACAATGCAAGTTACATATCAATGCTGGTTTATAGATACAGGCCTTAAACCGGTTCTGGGCCCTGGGCCTTTACACAGCGTCTCCGTCTGTCTTCATGGGCTTCAAGTATAATGAACTACTGATGAAGTTAACCCGGCCTCTCCTGGCCAGTTTACGCCCAGTAGTTATATCCCCAACATTAGGTGTAGCGACCTGACCCAAAATTGGTCAAATCTCGTGTATGCATTCCATCCCAAGATCATGCCGGTACTCACAAAGACATCGATAAAGTAATCAAAGTTCAATCACACCTGAATATCATTAAACGATTCTCATATAGAGTCTTTATTACAAGTGAATAAATTCGCTCAAGGCCAACTCATGAGAAATAAACTAATAACACCGCGGAAGGCCGAAGGTAAAGCGAGTCCATCCGACTCAAAGGGCAATCGCCAAGCGCGGAGCGTAGCCTCACTCCCGATCGGAATATACCTCGCAACATAAGACGTTGCAGCCATGTAGGTCAGCTTTTGGAATAAGTCGGCAAGTCATGAAGAACAACAATAATAAACTTACTATCACTATATGCATTTTGGCTGTGGGGCTCTAAGTCTCATCATTTTGCGAAAAGCAAATTTTTCCCTACTACAAAGGACTTGCTTGCAAATTACTACAATTGTTGGTAGTTATTGAGATGGTTCCGCCAACCAATATCTCATTCCCAAATTATTAAGTCATAAACCCTAAAATTAATTTATTAGTTTTAGTGTTGAGATATCCGAATACTTCCAAGTTCCAGAGGCTCAAATTGTCCGTAACTGTGGACACGGCTAATCGATTAGATCTTTAACTCTGCAGAGGTTTATGACTTTTCCCGCAAGAATCATTCCTCCTTTTAAAGTCTTCGCACTTCATGGTGTTTGAAGACGGACTAATGAAACAGGGTCTTCCAAAGAGTTCTTCCGCTACTGCCGGTACCCATCCAATCCTATCGTTTTTCTACATCTCGTAGTACCGCCCACCAGCGTCACTACTAGGGTCAACCCAGCCAGAGCCCATAATGGCTTGCGGCTGCACGTAAGCTTCCGTCATGGGGCATCCATCCTTCTCTTCGTGGCTGGGTGAAGCTTTCCAAGATGTCGGCACTTCTCCATGCATCCCGCCACCACTGGTTCTCCAGGTGCCCGCCAACCGCCCTCCACCCAAGAATGATTTTCTCAAGTCCATCTTGATCATTGTAGTTCATGGGGTTTTCATCATCATTGACTCTCACATCTTGCTTATGAATTTCACTCAACCCAAAACCCGCTTCACGAGCATAGCAAAGTAACTACTTCGTCCGGTGTCATGGTAACAAGGGGATTGGTTCATCCTACCACATGATACTACCCAAGTTTAATGACTTCAAAATTTCACTACTGCATGCATGGTGGGGTGGTGACAATTACTAATGCACAAAAACATAGGTATAGAAATAACATGATCAAAACTTGCCTTGCTGATGATCCTCGTAAGCTAAAGAGTCGTAGTAGCAAGCTTCGCACTCCGGAAACTCTACCGAGACAAACAATTCACAATAAGCATATAGCAATAGGATCACATAACACAACATAACAAAAGTAACATAACACAACAAAACAACCAAAACCAAATCCAAAGGAAAACTCAAAGAAAAACCACTCAAAGTTTCCCTACTTCAAACAATAACTAAAATAGTTTTTATATAATAAAATTTACTCAACATAACCTAATCATGGTTTTAGGTTAACTTAACAGAAAAGGATTCACTAAGCAACTAGGAGCAAAAGAATTAATTAAAAAGCTATTATAAAACTCATTTTAGGCCTAATCCAATTTATATTAGGAAAAATAAAATAAAACTTTTATTAATTATAAATAAAATTTCATCTACTAGAGTGACAGAAACTATCCTAGAATAATCAATCACAAGTTAAAAATAAATTTATTTACTAATTAAAATATTAGGAAAACAGGAGCTAGTTAATTAATTGGGATTAATAAGATTCTGCTTAAAACTAATTATTTATTAATCCTAAAATACCCAAGTTAATTTTTATGGTTTGGCAATGTTAAAATAAAGTTGGGACAAAAAGAATCATCCAAAATAATTTTCCTAACTAAAGTTATAGCAGATTTACTATTCTGGCTAAAACTAAAATAAAGCAATTTTAATTAATTTTAACATAGCTAAATATATATTCTACAGAAACTACATAAAATTTGCAAACTAAAAAAAAAGAATCACTCAAAAATATTAAACAGACTAAAAGATATCAATTTTTCAAAAAAGAAACTATTCTGTTAAAACAGAAAAACAGAAATAAAAGAAAAAGGCCTAATGGGCCTAAACTGTGCCCTGAGTGTTAAATAGCGTAACGGGCCTATTGGTTTAAACTAAAACGGGCCGGCTAAATAACTAAAAACCCTAACTAATAAACCGGACGAACCGGGCCGGTCTTTTTTCAAAAAGATACCCCTTCGGGGGTTCTAATCCTAGCCGTCCGTTTGAGATCGGACGGGAGGGAGGTCTCCGGCGACTTATCAAGGTCCGACGGCGGCGGGCGGCGTGGCGAGTCGGCGAGGGCTCGGGCGCCGGCGAGCTCGGCGGAGTGGCTGTCTTGGTCTGGGGAGCTCGGGAGGGTCTGTGGCGTGGGGGTGGCTGGGTGGTCTAGGGCGGCGACGGCGGCGACAATGGCGGCGACGGGGACTCGGGCTCCAGGCGTTCGGGAGAGAGAGGGAGAGGGATCTCGCGAGGGCTAGGGGGAATGGGGTGCGGGGGGTCGGCTTATATAGCTGTGGCCTCGGCTGGCTTGGGGCGATCGGCATCGATCGGGATCCGGATCCTTCGATCCGCGATCCAGCAGCGGCGGCGTGGCGTGGGCGGGGGAAGAAGATGGGGTGGGTCCCATGAGGCAGAGAGAGAGAGAGAGAGACGAGGCGAAGGGTGGCCGATGCGAAAGGATTCAAAAGGGGGGGTGAGTGGGCTGGCTCGGCTCGGCTGGGCTGGCTCTGGGCGCTCAGTGGGCCGGCTGGTGGGGGGGTGCGGCGCTGGTTGGGCCAGGGGGCCTGGCTGGCGCCTGGGGGTTTTTTTTTCTTTTTAAAATTTTATTTTTTTTAAAAATAAAACAAACAGAGTATAACTTTTAAAATACAAATATTTTATATAGGGTATATATACACCAAAATGATCAGGGGAATATTCCCTTTCATTTGAACATTTTTCCAAAGGCAAAATCCAAACTTTATAAAAATCCATTTTTTCAAATTCAAATAAAATTCAAATTTGAATCCAAATCTTTTGGCAATGTTTTCCTCTGATATTTTTGGAGTGTCATGTTTGCTCCTCTCATACTTTTGATCAAGTATTTATCAGGCTTAGTTTTTGAAATGTTTCCCACTTGCCAAAGTTTGAATTTAAATTCAAAACTCAAATTTTCTCTGAAACTTCAAATGGCATTCAAATTCAAACAGGATGCATAGGATTCTTAGCTATAATTGTAAAACATTCCAAATAGGAAATTTGGGATGTTACATTAGGCCCCAGACTGATTTGAACTGGTTCATGTCAGACCTCAAGAAAACTTTGTCTTCAACATCTTCACGAAATTTTGTAAACCGCCGTAACGTCATCTTCCCAGGTCGTGGTAACCCGTCGTGACGTCATCTGTTATTAAAAACTGTGTATGACACATCTTCATTAATGGGTCTCCGACAATCGAGGCGACAGCTCCGCCTTATTTCCAAGTTTCTGGCTCCTCGGTTTTCGCACCTGACACTTATCCCTTGCCTTTATAAATAGGGCCGAGGGGACATTTTCACCTTTCCCCCTCGTGCCTCTTTGCGTCATCATCTTCCTCGCGCCGCTCAATCTCTGGAGCTCCGCCGCCGCCATCGACCGCCGCCTCTGCTTCAACTCTGGCCGCTGCATCACCCTGAACGCACCAGAGAATTGCGGTGCTTCCCCGCTTCTTCATCAGCACTGGTAAACTTTCTGCTCTTCTGCCATAGATCTGTTCTAGGGTTTTGGTGTTCTTCGGTGTTCGTCGGTGTTCATTTCTTGTGTAGTAACCTTTTGATCCAAACCTTGATGTTCATCCTGTTCAATGATAGCCGTAGCTCTCCTTTTCCATCTAATGCACCTTGTTAAAATAGAAGATCCCATCTGAACCTTCATCCACTGCTTCGGCACTACTTCTTAGATCTAAATATATTTCCCTTTTCTGATATACGGTAGATCCAAAGGTATACTGCCAATTTGTGAAACCTGTTTGTCCTTCACTTACACATCTGTAGATTTGCATCTTCGATATCAGACTAGGCGGTTTAACTTTGAAAGAATGATGACCCGGTATATACCATTAGTCCCCTTGTTGAACCGCCAATGTACTTCCACTTATAGCCTTTATTTAGTAAATTCCGGATTAGGATTACCAACTCCGGTTTAGCAACATGCTTATCTCCTTGAACCGCCGCATAGTTGTCCACTGTAATTCTTAAACCGGTAACTGTCATGTTGTAGATCATTCATTGGCATGGCCAAGCAAGTGTATGAATGCAACTGGGTCCCTTCTCGAGTAACAGAGGAACAGTTAGACAACCTTGTCAAAACGGGCGCTTTGACCCAGAAAGATATCATTCACTGGAGGGTCCCTGGCCCGGAATGTCCTCCTACACCCAAGGACGGAGAGGTTATTGTATTTGCTGATCACTTAGGCCGGGGTTTCAACCCTCCCAGTTCAAAAAAATTCCGGGACGTACTGGCCAGCTTTCAATTGCGCCCACAAGACATCGGTCCTAACTCGGTGACGAATATCTGCCACTTCCAAGTATTTTGTGAGGTTTATCTTCAAGAGGAACCCACAGTAGAACTATTCAGGGATTTATTTCACCTAAACCGTTGCACGGAATTCAAAGACAGACCCAACATAGAATTGGGTGGAATGGCGGTTCAGAAGAGAAAAGAAGTCACCTTTCCTCATCCCAGTCTCCACAGTCACCCCAAAGAATGGAACCAGACCTGGTTTTATTGCAAGGACACGTCTCCAGCTGATGAAAATCCCTTGTCGGGTTACCGTCCTGAACGTCTGAGCAACACACATCCTCTTCCTCAAATACTGACCACCAAAGAAAGGGCCAAATATGCTCCTCAACCATCAAAGCTCAGGGCCTTTATGGCAAACGGTTTGACAGGAGTTGATCTTTCAGGTTGCTGGATAAGCTGGAGCGTTCTGCCCTTAAGCCGGCGGCACATTGATATTTAGCTTACAGACGACGAAGTCACTCAAGCTGTAAAAAAGATGTTGAATGAACCGGATGATGTCTATGCCCAAACCGGACTACTCCCTTTCTGCACCACCAACAGACCGCCAGCTGTAAGAATCATATAACTTGTTTATCTGAAATTGCTTCTGTCCCAACATTCTCTGAAAGTGTGATTATTTTCTTGACAGGGTGATGATCCATTCTGGAACAAGAAACCCCCGCAAGACAAACCGGTGAAGCCAACCCGTCAAAAAACCAAAGGAGAAAGACGATGACGTTCTGATTACTGGCTTTGGCCATATAGACCCAGGAAATCCTGTCGCTTTGTCAAGGCACACTGCCAAAGAGGAATTTCTGCAATTGGCAAAGGCAAATGGAATGCTGATCTATCCACTTACGCTCATCTGAATGCTCAGGATCTTCATTCTGGCTATCTGAACCGTCTATATACCAGTCGTGACTATGAAGCCAGCTTGGTGAATATGATGAAGGAACAATATGAGGTAATTTCATAAGTGTTGCTCCCTTATTTTTTTTAACTGCAGCTTATCAAACTCCAGTAGCCCCCAAGTGATGGTTTAAGATATCAATCTAAACCGGGACTTAGTAAAACTTTTATTCTTTGCATCTGAAGTTCACTGAAGTAGCCCCCAAGTGCTGGTTTAACTTTATAAAGATGAACCGAGACTTTGTATAAGAAACTCCCGTATCAGCATTTGTTGAGCAAATATCCATTAGCCCCCAAGTTCCAAGTTGAATACTTGTATTATGCTTGGGACTTGTAGAAAATGTATGATGAAGAGCAAATATGCATTAGCCCCCAAGTACCAAGGGCATAACTTGTTATGGGCTTGGTACTTCAAGTATGTATTGTCACCTCACCATATGACTGTCTCTTTGTAGGCTGAGATGAGCAAGAAAGAGAGCCAAACCGCTGATCTCCAGGAGAACCTTAAATTGCAACAAGATGAAACCTCCAAGGCGAAGGAAGAGTTGACCAGTGCTCTAGGCGCTATGGAGAAACTGAAAGAAGGCTTTAACAAGGAACAGACGGATTGGGAAAGTGAAAAATCCGATTTGATCAAAAGGGCTGAGAAAGTAGAAGCCGCTCTTAAACCGGTGGTTGATGAACTAACCAGCGTAAAGCGGCAGGTTCATGCCATGACCGCAGCTGTGTTTGGTAAGCATCCTTATCTCCCGATTTGACCATATCCTTTCATGTATCTCGCCGTTTACTAATCCTTGCAATGATACAGAACTCAGATTACCACTTGGGATCTGATGTTCAAAGAAGTTAAAAGCAGCCTATACTCGATAGAGCAGTCATATACCGCGCCAGCCGGATCATATATACTGCTTCTCACAACAATCCTCCCCCACCTTGATTAAGGATACCTTAGAAAGGTTATCCATGCTTCCTGCCTGGGTTGACGAACTGAAAAAGTCTGCTGCTAGGACGGGCGCTTTGGTTGCACTGACCCGGGCAAAGGCATGGGTACCTGACTTTGATCCAATTAAAGCGGCCCAAGGTTATCCCAGTTTGAAGGAAGATGGGACAGAATTTGGTGAAGATGATATCCGGATCATAAACCGGGAGGTACGCCCATTGGCTTGTCAACTAGTTGAAGAAGCGGACCTGTCATACTATCAAGCAAACTATGATGACAAGAACAAGCGGGTTGCTGCACCAATCCTCGAAGCTCAGAATCTTATCCCGCCAATCCGTAAGCACACTTATGCCCCTGACATTGAACCGTCCACACTGATAAGTGATGAAGCTGTATTCCAAGCCCTAACTGGGATCGACTGGGCAACTGTTGATTTCCAGCCACTGGGTAGAGAAGAAGAAGCTGAACCAGTGCGAGATGATCCGCACCCGTCAGGCCAAGCTGGTGGCCAATCATGAACCAGAGGCCGGTTTAGTCTTGGACATGCTGCAACATGTATTTGAGAAAACAATTATCCTTTTGGGCACGGGAACGCCTTGTAATAGGCTAGTTAAAACATTTGGTCTGGTATGCCTTCATGCATTTTTATCTGCTTGCTCAAACCAACATGTTTATGATATTCATAATCCATAGCCATTTATTTAAGCCATTCCTGCAGATAAAAAGCTCAAAGCGCCCTGGTGGCTTACCGCCGGGCGGGTCATGATACTCATACATATATATACGACCAAGGTGTATAACCAAGGCGATAAAAGATAACCAAACACAGACATATATGTAATACCTGTGACTTTGAGGCATAAGGTTGGCTAACCAACGTTGTAGTGAGGGGCATGACCCAAATCTTGGAGGAGAAACAACTCCTGTGGACATAAGGCCAGTTTATAGTATAAACCGTTTTGGGTTATGATAAACGCCGGTTTACTCCATACTTCGATTTTGATTGAAAACCAGACCGGGCTGATAGTCTCTGGATGATGATCTGATCGTGTACCGTCAACTTGTTATTGACAGTCAAGCCGGGTTGTTAACGCCGGTTTAAAAAGCAACCAAATTTTTTTTATCAAAAAGAGAACAAAACTCAAACAAAGGCAAATAAAACCGTTGTAGGTGAGGCTTTGAGCCGATCAAGAGGTGTGACTATGGTTCGGATATGACCAAGCCCCCAAATGACATTGTGGCATTACGCTGATCAAGAGGTGTAGCTATGGTTTGGGTTCGACCAAGCCCCCAAGATATGCTGTGGCATTGCGCCAATCAAGAGGTGTAGCTATGGTTCGGATACGACCAAGCCCCCAAGTGATGTTGTGGCATTGCGCCGATCAAGAGGTGTAGCTATGGTTCGGGTTCGACCAAGCCCCCAAGTGATGCTGTGGCATTGCGCCGATCAAGAGGTGTAGCTATGGTTCGTGTTCGACCAAGCCCCCAAGTGATGCTGTGGCATTGCACCTATCAAAAGGTGTAGCTATGGTTTGGATACGACCAAGCCCCCGAGTGATATAACATAAAGCTTTGAGAAGCTAAATCAAGGGGTAAACCGGACGCCGCTTTAAAAACAAAAGCTCCATGTAACCACACATGATGTAAGAAAACAACAGATACCCCGCTTTAGCTGAGGTTCCGCTTTATTATATTGATCATAATATATACATTGTCATAATATGTACATAAGCAGAGCCTACAGCTCAAGTATAGTAGGGCCAAAGAGAGCAATATTCCACGGCCGGTTGATCTCCTCCTCTGATTTACGTGAGTCTTTGCGCTCTCGAACATCGATTAGGTAGTACGACCCGTTTTGTAGATTCTTGCTGACCACAAAAGGTCCTTCCCAAGGGGGGGATAACTTGTGCATATCCGTCTGATCCTGGATGAGCCGAAGCACCAAATCTCCTTCTTGAAAGGTTCTGGTTCTAACCCGGCGGCTATGATAGCGACGCAGATCTTGCTGATAAATCGCCGAACGGGCGGCCGCTATGTCACGCTCCTCATCTAACAGGTCGAGAGCTTCTTGCCGTGCCTAGTTGTCAGTTTCAACATATGCTGTTACACGAGGTGAGTCATGACGGATTTCACTAGGCAGAACTGCCTCCGCTCCATAAACCATGAAGAACGGTGTGTATCTTATCGACCTGTTGGGCGTGGTGTTGATGCTCCATAACACTGAAGGTAGATCCTCAACCCAACAACCCGGCGTCCGCTGCAAAGGAACCATAAGCCGGGGTTTGATGCCTCTCAAGATCTCTTGATTAGCCCTCTCGCTGACCATTAGATCGGGGTGAGCCACCGATGATACATCGTCGGATGTGCTCACGTTGATGTAACTCCTTCATGGCACCCTTTGATAGATTGGTACCATTGTCGGTGATGATGCTATGTGGAAAGCCAAACAGGAAGATCACTTTTTTGATGAATTGAACCGCCGTGGCTGCGTCACACTTGCTAACGGGCTCTGCCTCTACCCACTTTGTGAACTTGTCAACCGCCACCAAAAGGTGGGTCATCTTGTCTTTGGACCTCTTGAAAGGCCCAACCATATCCAGCCCACAAGTCGCAAACAGCCAAGTGATTGGAATCACCCTCAATTCTTGAGCCGGCACATGAGCGCGTCTTGAGAACTTCTGGCAGCCATCACATCTTTTGACCATATCCTCAGCATCAGCATGAGCGGTTAACCAATAGAAACCGTGATGAAACGCCTTAGCCACCAAAGATTTTGAACCGGCGTGGTGACCACAATCTCCTTCGTGGATCTCGCGCAAAATTTCACAGCCTTCTTCAGGAGATACACAACGTTGAAACGCTCCTGTCACGCTGCAATGATGTAACTCTCCATTGATGATAGTCATGGACTTGGACTGCCGGATTATCTGCCTGGCCAATGTATCATCCTCTGGTAACTCGCCCCGGTTCATATACGCCAGATAGGGAACCGTCCAATCCGGGATAACATGAAGAGCCGCCACCAGCTGAGCTTTCGGATCAGGAACAGCCAAATCCTCTTCACTAGGGAGCTTGACGGACGGGTTATGCAGAACATCCAAGAAGACATTAGGTGGAACCGGTTTACGTTGAGAACCCAGCGGCTTAAAGCGCCCACCGCTTCGCTTCTTCCGCCGTCCACATGATCCACCGATAACCTTTAAAGTGACCTACAACAATATCCACCTCACGACGATATGCTGCCATGATCGGATCCTTGAATCCCAAGTGCCGACACTGTTGAGCTACCAGTCCGAATCATCAAGCACTTAACTCCGCTTAGGTTCATCTCCTTAGCCATCTCAAGACCATGGAGTAAAGCCTCGTACTCAGCTGCATTGTTAGTGCAAGGGAACATTAAACGGAGAACATAACAAAACTTATCACCTCGTGGGGAAGTTAATATGACTCCAGCCCCTGAGCCCTCCAATTGCCTGGACCCATCAAAATGAATAGTCCAATAAGTGTGATCTGGCTTCTCTTCATGCGCTTGTAGTTCTGTCCAATCGTTGATGAAATCCACTAGTGCTTGAGATTTGATCGCCGTTCGGGGTATATATATTTCAACCCGTGAGGCCCAAGCTCGATAGCCCACTCAGCAATCCGGCCAGTTGCTTCCCTGTTCTCGATTATATCTCCTAAAGGAGCAGAACTGACCACCGTGATGGGATGTGCTTGGAAATATTGCTTGAGCTTCCGGCTTGCCATAAAAACTCCATACACCAACTTCTGCCAGTGCGGGTACCTTTGCTTGGACTCAATAAGTACCTCACTGATATAATAAACCGGACGCTGAACTGGATATTCCTTTCCTGCCTCTTTGCGCTCCACCACAAGAGCCACGCTAACAGCCCGAGCATTAGCTGCCACATATAGTAACAATGGCTCCTTGTCAACCGGAGCAGCAAGAACCAGCGGGTTAGCTAGCTGCCGCTTTAAATCCTCAAACGCTTCATCTGCGGCGAGCTCCGCACGGTTATCTGTTTTCTTTAGCATCTGATATAAAGGAATGGCCTTCTCGCCAAGGCGGCTGATAAACCGGCTCAACGCGGCAATCCGGACTGCCAAACGTTGAACGTCATTGATACACTTCGATTTAGCCAAGGAGGTGATAGCCTTGATCTTGTCCGGATTAGCTTCAATGCCCCTGTTAGACACCAAAAAGCCCAAGAGCTTGCCTGTCGGTACACCAAAAATGCACTTGGCCGGATTAAGCATCATCTTGTAAACCCGCAGGTTATCAAAGGTTTCCTTCAAGTCATTAATCAATGTTTCCTTCTTCCTTGATTTTACCACAATATCATCTACATAGGCATGAACATTGCGGCCGATTTGTTTGTGGGGGCAATTCTGCACACACCGCTGATAAGTCGCTGGCACTTTTGAGCCCAAAGGGCATGGACACATAGCGTAAGGCTCCAAAGGGGTTATGAAGGCCGCCTTCTCCTGGTCCTTAATCGCCATCTTGATCCGATGATAACCAGAATATGCATCCAAAAGCTCAACGCCACAACCCGCCGTAGCATCAATAATTTGATCAATACGGGAGAGCAAAAGAATCACTGGACAAGCTTTGTTGAGATCTGTAGTACACACACATACGCCAAGTGTCGTTCTTCTTAAGGACCAGCACCGAATAGCCAACCCTTCGTGATGGAAAACTTCAACGATAAATCCAGCCGCTAAGAGCCCGCCACTTTTTCTCCAATAGCTTTATGCTCTTTCTTCATTGAACCGCGGAGAAACTGCTTGACCGGTTTATACTTAGGATCAATATTAAGTGTGTGCTCAGCGAGTTCTCTCGGTACACCTGTGTAACGCCCTCGATGCGGCTATATCTCCCACGTGTCGAAGCACGACTTAGAGGCATAACCGCATTGAAAGCAATGTCGCAAGTGAGGTAATCTTCACACAACCCATGTAATACATAAGGGAAAAGAGATACATAGCTGGCTTACAATCGCCACTTCACACAATACATGAGTAAAACATTACATCATACAGATACAAACAAGGTCCGACTACGGAACCAAAATAAAAGAAGACTACCCCAAATGCTACACAGATCCCCGATCGTCCCAACTGGGCTCCACTACTGATCAGCTGAAACGAAACAACACAATGAACAAGATCTTCATCGAGCTCCTCCTTGAGCTCGGGTGCATCACCTGCTCGGTTTCATCGGCACCTGCAAACTGGTTTTGGGAAGTATCTGTGAGTCACGGGGACTCAGCAATCTCACACCCGCGAGATCAAGACTATTTAAGCTTAAAAGGTAGGGCAAGGCAATGAGGTGGAGCTGCAGCAAGCGACTAGCATATATGGTGGCTAACATACGCAAAAGAGAGCGGGAAGAGAAGGCAAAAGCACGGTCGAACAACTATGATCAAGAAGTGATCCTGAACTCCTACTTACGTCAGGCATAACCCAGAAACCGTGTTCTCCTTTCGATCAACCCCGAAAAGAGACACTCACGATTACGCACACGGTTGGTGTATTTTAATTAAGATCAACTTCGGGTTATCTACAACCGGACATTAACAAATTCCCATCTGCCACATAACCGCGGGCACGGCTTTCGAAAGTTCAAAACCCGCAGGGTGTCCCAACTTAGCCCATGATAAGCTCTCGCGATCAACGGGAATAGACCTTCTCCCGGAAGACCGATCAGTCTCGAATTCGCCACAAGACATTTCACAGCAATAAAACAAGTCCAAAGAAAGCCACCGATGCGCCGACAATCCCGATAGGAGCTGCACATATCTCGCTCTCGTGGCAACACCGGATGAGACTAGCTACGAGTAAAACCAACCCTCAAGTTGCCCCAAGGTGGCCCCAGCAGTAGTTTCGGTTCGAACCAGCACTTAGAGAAGCACCGCCCGGGGGCTAATAAAGATGACCCCGGGTTGGCCGACCCAAGGAAGGGTATAGGTGGTGGTGAGGCAAATGGTAAAACCAAAGTTGGGCCTTGCTGGAAAAGTCTTATTCAAAGCGAACTGTCAAGGGGTCCCATAAATCACCCGACCGCGTTAGGGACGCAAAATCCGGGAACATAATACCGATATGACGGAAACTAGGGCGGCAAGAGTGGAACAAAACACTGTGGCATAAGGCCGAGCCTTCCACCCTTTACCAAGTATATAGATGCATTAATTAAATAATATATATTGTGATATCCCAACAAGTAAACATGTTCCAACAAGGAACAACATCTCCATGTTCCAACGAGGAACAAACTTCATCTTCACCGCAACTAACAACGCTATAAGAGGGCTGAGCAAAGCGGTAACATAGCCAAACAACGGTTTGCTAGGAAGGGTGCAAAAGGTTAGAGGCTGACATGGCAATTTGGGATGGCTTGACATAGCAAGTGGTAGGCATCGAGCATAGGCATAGCAAAAGAGCGAGCATCTAGCAAGCAAAGATAGAAGTGATTTCGAGGGTATGGTCATCTTGCCTCAAATCCCGCAAGGAAGAAGATCAAATCCATGAAGAGGACACACGGGCGTAGTCGAACGAATCCTCACAATCGCAACATTACCGAAACCGAGAAGCAACACCGGAAAGAAACAAACAACATGATAAATGCACAAGCATAAACATGGCATGATGCGCAAACAAATATGATGCATGTCCGGTTTAAATGAGGCATGGCATGGCAATATGCACAAACAATCCTACAAATTAAGTGGAGCTCAATATGCAACGAGTTGCATATTGACGGAACACCACAACACTTATTTAGTTTGATCTCGGTTAGGTACACAACAATATTAAATGTTGTTAAACATGGCAAGAGGTGGAGCACGATGAAACTACCTATCTAAGCAAGTTTAAATGAGGCCGGAAATAAGAAACAACAATTCCGAAAATCCCCATGAGCAATATTTTAGATTCGGTCCTGTTCTGACCTAAACACAATTTTAGAGTTGTCAAACAGCAACATAAAGTGGACCATGTTAATCTAGGCATTTTCCACCCCATTTACATATAAAGAACATTTAAACCGAAGTTACGGTTATTTAGTTATGAAATAAATCATTTTAACATGGCATATTAGCAAATTAATGCAAACATCAATTTAAACATTTTAAACATGGATGAAAATGGCAAATTATTAATCTACACAATATTCTGAGCATATTACATATATAAAACATTTTAATCCGATGCACGGTTGTGAAGTTATTAAATGCATGAAGTTTAGGGTTTTTTGTAAAACGGTAAACCCTGATAAAAGCTAAAATCACAGATCTGTAAAAAAACAGACCGGGCCGAAGCTGCTGGGTGCTGGGCTTGGGTGGCTCACCATGGGCCGAGCCTGTGTTGGTGGAGCAGGAGGCAGGCAGGCCTACTGGGCCTCGGGAGGCGCTGGCCACGCGCTACCGGGCCGGGCGCTGGCCGGGAGATGGGCCAGCGAGGGGCGCGCCCACGGGCGCCGGAGGCCAGCCCGAACGGACGCTGCTGCGCCCACGCTGGGGGTCAACGGCGCCGGCCGGTGGCTGGATCTCGATCCATGGCGGCGACGGCGCGGATGGCGGTGGCTCCGGCGAGGGGCGAAGGAGGCCATGGGGCGGCGGCTCGATCGATCCGGACGGACCTAGCCGCTGGGACTCTGCTCCCAAGAACGGCGAGGTCCGGCCGGGCGATGGGGCGGCGAGGAGGCGAGGAGTTCCTGCGGGAGGAGGAAAAGAGAGAGAGCGAGGTGAGAGAGAGGAGGACGAAGGAAGGAAGAGGGAGGCGCGGGCGAACTCGGGTCCGGTGGCAGCTGGTGCTCCGGCGACGGGGCTCGCTGGGCGGGAGGCGGCAGCCGCCGGGCGACGAAAGCAGACGGGCGCGGCGGCGGGGTCCGGAGCTCGGGAGGAGGCGAGCGCAGGGAGGGCGGTGGCGCGGCGCGAGGCGATCGGGCGCCTCGCCCAGATCGGGGCCCGGCGGGCTCAGCGGGCTGGGGGGCGGCGTGAAGTGGGCGCGGGGAGGCTGTGGCGACTCCCGGTTGGCTGGGCGACGCCTGTGGCGGCTGGCCAACTGTGGCTTGCCAAGTGGCGGGGATGAGGTGGAGGCGCCACGACAACGAGGAGGGGGGGCGCAGGGTTGGGGGGCACGGATTTCGAGGGAAGGAAGGAGAAGACCCAAAATGGAAGGGGGGCTTCCTTTATAGGCGAATTAGGGTTTGGGGGGTTAGGAGGGTTTGAGGCCTCCGATCGCGATCCGACGGACCCACCGAGAGAGGGGGTTGGTGGGCTGTGTAGAATGCCTCGGGCTGAGAAGAGAAAGGAACAGAGCGACCGGCATCTGCTTCCGGAGACCAAAACGTCTGACGAATATACCGCTATATCGCGGTAGTAGGTTTAACGGTAGGGCTAACAAATGGACTCAGAATGCGACGAAACTTGGCAGGCGGCCTGTCTACACTATAATAAGACCGCATGACAAGTTGCAACCCATTCCGAGAACATTATTATGCCACTAATAAAATAATATTTCGGAGGTGCATGGGCGCGTGCAAGTGTGGACGGGCTCAGAACGAACAACGGAGAGAACCGCGAACATTTAACGGATGCAAGTTTTGAAAACATGCGGATGAAATGCAGATGATGCCATGAGATGAGATGCATGACAAAAACAAAATGCAAACCAACAGACAAAACCCAACCACGAAGGAAAATAATAAATCACATCTCCGGAAAGGGCAAGAGTCGGAGTTACGAATATGGAAAGTTGTATCCGGGGTGTTACAACACTCCACCACTACGAGAGGATCTCGTCCCGAGATCTAGGATGGCACCGGAGGAAAAAGGACGAGGAAGATGAGAGGTAAAACTAAGTTGCTTCTTTGACAAACGAGTGAAACCATGAACCTTGAGAGGTTGAGCAAAATGAAAGAAAGAAAACAACGAAGATGGACGAGAATGCAAACAATCCGTTAGAAAAGAGGAACAAGGAACATTACGATAACTTGAAGGTTGAAAAGGCATAAATCAAGAGTTTAATGGACAAGATAGAATTCAAAGCCACTCCGTTTAACACAAGATGAGAGAGGAAGAATGATATAATTTGGGCAGCACTCCGACTGAAAATGGAAGGAATTGAACATGAACTTGAGAAGATGGGATGATACTTGATGAAATCAACAACAAACTGCCTCCGGAACTATTGAAAGAGTGGCACAAGAGGTAAGAAAGATTTCAGACAGCTCTCCGGTTGAGGAAGCGGCAAAACTTGATAAGATGAGAGAACTCGAATGAACACATGACACTCCGGTTAAATGGATAAGCAAGAAAAGAACATGATCTTGACAAAAGAATATGATGGGTCGAAGAGAGCAACATCACAATGCCTCCGGAAGAAAAATTGAAGATAGGTCATTGGAATAAAGGAATGGAGAAGAAAATGACAACTTCTGCCACAAATGAACTTGGAAAAGCACCGTTAAAAAGAAGGATAGAACGGAGTTGTTAGAAAACCAACAACGAAAAGCACAAGCTTGTTGTGGGCTTATGTTAAACATCTCAAAATTATGAGGTGAGCTTCTGCCACTAACGGAAACAAATGATTGGATTGATATCAACAAGGAGACGAGAAACTTATTTCACCGGGAGGACAAATGAAGAACTTGGGTCATTAATAAGCACCATAAATAGCAACAATCCTTAGGGAAAGCTTTAGGTGAAATATAGCCCAAGATAACTCCAATGAAGAGATTGATGGATTTAAAATACCTCATTCTTGACAACATGTGAATCATGAAACACGAACTCAAATTGTCGAGAATGATATAACACCACCTCAAATGATAAGGTAGAACGAATTGCACTTCGAAATGCAAGAAGAAGAAAACTTGAACTCCTCAAAACAAAACATGTGTTGAGCACCATGTTTATTTTAGAGTATAGCTTGACGGATCATAACTCCGAGAGAAATCTTGAAGAACAATTGAAGAATGAAAGGAATCCTTGAGGAAGCACCATGTAGAACCTCCATGAAGAACTCCGGTAAACAAAAGGATGATAAAAAGAAAGAGAAGTTGACAACACAAGGTGAAGCCTTGCAGTGATAAGATGAAGCTTTGAAATGATATAACCGAGAAAACTTGGAACTCCGGGAAGAAAGATGAACAAATGAAATCAAGAATTTTGATGATCCTCCGGAATAAGGAATTGAACTTACTCGATGAAACAAGAATAAGAATTACATTATGCTCATCCTTCACCAATTAAATTGATGACAAGCAATGGATTTGGCATACTACTTATTCCCGTAGAAAAGATTTAGATAGATATGGCGCAAACTTGGGAAGGTCTTCAATGAACCACCGGTAGGATTGGAAAGAACGAATGAGTCTAATGATAGCGAAGGAAGAGAACTCTTGAACAAACCACCATAATAATTGAGAATGAACGTAGCAAAGGCACAATTCACCGGGAAGAATTGGAAAACGAATAAAGATATTTGAGGGGATTTAGATACAAGTGAACGAATAGATCATGAACTGGTTAGAGGATATTTCGACGATGCACCGGTCAGATTTGGAAAACCAGAGTTGAACGCTGGAATGGATAATTCTGAGATGATGGGCTCCGAAGAATCAAACTGAAAAGACTCCTGAAATGCTCCGGGTGGGTTAAAAGAATTCTCACAATCAAAACAATTATGAGGATGGCAACGGCTAGAGCCATGAATCTTGAAGAGAAAGAAGCGAGATTTAAGAGAAACTCTTCTTCGGTCTTCAAAATTCGAGAATGACGACGAGAAACATCACCAAGAATTATTGAAGCACTCCGGAATGAAAATTAGGAAGGTTGAACCAACAATGAAAATAATTGGGAAGATCTTGGAGAAAAACAAGACTGATGATAATTCATTCTTACGTCAAACTTAGAAAAGAATTTGAGAATACTCCGGGAAATTAGAAGAGTCAGGTAAGATCCTGGGAAAAGACCTGTGGGTTAGGGCCCACTCAAAAGAACCACCGTTGAACAAAAGTTTGAAATAGATATTGCACCGGTATAGATAAATGGCTTGAATGAGATAGCATCCTCAAAGGAACTTGAGTGAATTGAGAATGGAAACTAGAATCTTCTGAGATATCTTCAACACTCCGGAACAATTAAATAGCGAGAAGTGGATGATTAAGAGATGCACCGACATGAGAAAGCATTTGAACGAGGATAAGGATATGATCAACACCGAAAGCTTGAACTAAATCCACCGGAGAAGAAAATTAGAATGGAACAATGATAAGGTTAAAGCTTCCTTAGCATCTTCATGAGAAATCACCGGATAAAACATTAAAGGAAAAGAATGAAGAAACTTCACTCAATAAAATGGATACTTGATTAAGAAATCTGAGTCCTTGAAGAAAAAGGGTGGGAGGGCGGGAAATCAAAACAACTTAGGTCGGATGAAACGAACACCGTTGAAAAAAAAGGCTTAGAATTGATCTTGCGAATGTTGGAATGATCGGATCCACTAGAAGAGTAGCACGCCGGTTGGAAAAGAATTAACATGACAAGCTCAGTGATCAAGAAGGATTAGTATTCACATAGCAATATGAGAACACCAATTAGGAAAGGTATGGAATCAACACTTGACATTGAAGCAACTCGAATACCACAAAACGGAACAAAACAAAGGATTGGCTTCATAAATGAGCCGAACAAACACATGATAGAGATTTACCCAAAGTGTTAGTGGTGGGGCCCACACGGACACGACGATAGCGGACGTCACGAATGACAAACAAGACGCCCCGAATCAGCATAGCCAAGGATTCTTTAAGACGCCTCGCGACCATCAGAATCGACCGTGAATGGGCGGACCACTAGACGTTGAACCCCAATCTCAAATCATACATCCGTCGGAAAGAATATCCCGTAAGCTACTAGAATTCCCACCTATAAACTCCCGAAACTTTCTGGTTATGCAATCTGGTGTTGGGGATACAGGGACACAAAATATATCACCCAAACTAACAATACCTAGATCCAACCAGATCCATCCGTCAACACATAACCAAGAAAACTCCGAAATCGTGTACCTCGACCTTCAAAAACATCCGTTATACAAGTCATGGCAATACTCCCGCACTCGCCACAAGATCGGGCTATCAGGTTATCTCACCAACAACTGCACAAAAGAGATTTCGATGTCGGTAGAACTCGTATTCCAGAATCGCAACGATAAAATTGTGACGACAACACCTCGGAGCTCAACTCCCCGGACACCGCCACAACCCCTAAATGTCGAGGCACCAAGAACAATGTTCTCGCCACAAAACCATCGAACGATTCCAAGATACCCACGTGATCCTAAAAAAATTTTAGTGAAATTTGAGGAGAGAAGAGTCAAAACTCTACGTCAGATACCTCACCAGAGCGATTTAAGGACCGAGGAGTAAAAAGAATCCTACTCTCGATATATATAATCCTAAGACTCAAAACATTTTCCATTCTAGACTCAACAACGCCAAGAAACAATCAAGTAGGGGGCTCCTCGATCGGAAGGCTCGATTACCAACTTGTAACGCCTCGATGCGGCTATATCTCCCACGTGTCGAAGCACGACTTAGAGGCATAACCGCATTGAAAGCAATGTCGCAAGTGAGGTAATCTTCACACAACCCATGTAATACATAAGGAAAAGAGATACATAGTTGGCTTACAATCGCCACTTCACACAATACATGAGTAAAACATTACATCATACAGATACAAACAAGGTCCGACTACGGAACCAAAATAAAAGAAGACTACCCCAAATGCTACACAGATCCCCGATCGTCCCAACTGGCTCCACTATCGATCAGCTGAAACGAAACAACACAATGAACAAGATCTTCATCGAGCTCCTCCTTGAGCTCGGGTGCATCACCTGCCGGTTTCATCGGCACCGCAAACTGGTTTTGGAAGTATCTGTGAGTCACGGGACTCAGCAATCTCACACCCGCGAGATCAAGACTATTTAAGCTTAAAAGGTAGGGCAAGGTAATGAGGTGGAGCTGCAGCAAGCGACTAGCATATATGGTGGCTAACATACGCAAAAGAGAGCGGAAGAGAAGGCAAAAGCACGGTCGAACAACTATGATCAAGAAGTGATCCTGAACTCCTACTTACGCCAGCATAACTCAAAACCGTGTTCTCCTTCGATCAACCCCAAAAGAGACACTCACGATTACGCACACGGTTGGTGTATTTTAATTAAGATCAACTTCGGGTTATCTACAACCGACATTAACAAATTCCCATCTGCCACATAACCGCTGGCACGGCTTTCAAAGTTCAAAACCCTGCAGGGTGTCCCAACTTAGCCCATGATAAGCTCTCGCGATCAACGAAGAATAGACCTTCTCCCGGAAGACCGATCAGTCTCGAATTCCGCCACAAGACATTTCACAGCAATAAAACAAGTCCAGCAAAGCCGCCCGATGCGCCGACAATCCCGATAGGAGCTGCACATATCTCGCTCTCGTGGCAACACCGGATGAGACTAGCTACGAGTAAAACCAACCCTCAAGTTGCCCCAAGGTGGCCCAAGCAGTAGCTCGGTTCGAACCAGCACTTAGAGAAGCACCGCCCGGGGCTAATAAAGATGACCCTCGGGTTGGCCACCCAAGGAAGGGTATAGGTGGTGGTGAGGCAAATGGTAAAACCAAAGTTGGGCCTTGCCGAAAAGTCTTATTCAAAGCGAACTGTCAAGGGGTCCCATAAATCACCCGACCGTTAGGGACGCAAAATCCGGGAACATAATACCGATATGACGGAAACTAGGGCGGCAAGAGTGGAACAAAACACCAGGCATAAGGCCGAGCCTTCCACCCTTTACCAAGTATATAGATGCATTAATTAAATAATATATATTGTGATATCCCAACAAGTAAACATGTTCCAACAAGGAACAACATCTCCATGTTCCAACGAGGAACAAACTTCATCTTCACCTGCAACTAACAACGCTATAAGAGGGGCTGAGCAAAGCGGTAACATAGCCAAACAACGGTTTGCTAGGAAGGGTGCAAAAGGTTAGAGGCTGACATGGCAATTTGGGATGGCTTGACATAGCAAGTGGTAGGCATCGTAGCATAGGCATAGCAAAAGAGCGAGCATCTAGCAAGCAAAGATAGAAGTGATTTCGAGGGTATGGTCATCTTGCCTGAAATCCCGCAAGGAAGAAGATCAAATCCATGAAGAGGACACACGGGCGTAGTCGAACGAATCCTCACAATCGCAACATTACCGAAACCGAGAAGCAACACCGGAAAGAAACAAACAACATGATAAATGCACAAGCATAAACATGGCATGATGCGCAAACAAATATGATGCATGTCCGGTTTAAATGAGGCATGGCATGGCAATATGCACAAACAATCCTACAAATTAAGTGGAGCTCAATATGCAACGAGTTGCATATTGACGGAACACCACAACACTTATTTAGTTTGATCTCGGTTAGGTACACAACAATATTAAATGTTGTTAAACATGGCAAGAGGTGGAGCACGATGAAACTACCTATCTAAGCAAGTTTAAATGAGGCCGGAAATAAGAAACAACAATTCCGGAAAATCCCCATGAGCAATATTTTAGATTCGGTCCTGTTCTGACCTAAACACAATTTTAGAGTTGTCAAACAGCAACATAAAGTGGACCATGTTAATCTAGGCATTTTTCCACCCCATTTACATATAAAGAACATTTAAATCCGAGTTACGGTTATTTAGTTATGAAATAAATCATTTTAACATGGCATATTAGCAAATTAATGCAAACATCAATTTAAACATTTTAAACATGGATGAAAATGGCAAATTATTAATCTACACAATATTCTGAGCATATTACATATATAAAACATTTTAATCCGATGCACGGTTGTGAAGTTATTAAATGCATGAAGTTTAGGGGTTTTTTTGTAAAACGGTAAACCCTCGGATAAAAGCTAAAATCACAGATCTGTAAAAAAAACAGACCGGGCCGAAAGCTGCTGGGGTGCTGGGCTTGGGGTGGCTCACCATGGGCCGAGCCCAGGTTGGTGGAGCAGGAGGCCAGCAGGCAGGCTGGGCCTCGGGAGGCGCTGGCCACGCGGTGTACCGGGCCGGGCGCTGGCCGGGAGATGGGCCAGCGAGGGGCGCGCCCACGGGCGCTGGAGGCCAGCCCGCACGGACGCTGTTGCCCCACGCGGGGGTCAACGGCGCCGCCGGTGGCTGGATCTCGATCCATGGCGGCGACGGCGCTGGATGGCGTGGCTCCGGCGAGGGGCGAAGGAGGCCATGGGGCGGCGGCTCGATCGATCCGGACGGACCTAGCTGCGGGGACTCCGTTCCCGGCAACGGCGAGGTCCGCCGGCGATGGGGCGGCGAGGAGGCGAGGAGCTCCTGCGGGAGGAGGAAAAGAGAGAGAGAGCGAGGTGAGAGAGAGGGAGGACGAAGGGAAGGAAGAGGGAGGCGCGGCGGAACTCGGGGTCCGGTGGCGCAGCTGGTGCTCCGGCGACGGGCTCGCTGGCGGAGGCGGCAGCGGCCGCCGGCGACGAGCAGACGGGGCGGCGCAAGCGGGTCCGGAGCTCGGGAGGAGGCGAGCGCCAGGAGGGCGGTGGCGCGCGCGGAGGCGATGCTGGGCGCCTCGCCCAGATCGGGCCCGGGCGGGCTCCAGCGAACTGGCGGGCCATGTGAAGTGGGGCGCGGGGAGGCCAGTGGCGACTCCCGGTTGGCTGGGCGACGCCTCGGGTGGCGGCTGGCCAACTGTGGCTTGCCAAGTGGCAGGGATGAGGTGGGGCGCACGACAACGAGGAGGGGGCGGCGGTGGTTGGGGGGCACGGATTTCGAGGGAAGGAAGGAGAAGACCCAAAAATGGAAGGGGGGGCTTCCTTTTATAGGCAGAATTAGGGTTTGGGGGGGGTTAGGAGGGGTTTTCGAGGCCTCCGATCGCGATCCGACGGACCCGACCGAGAGAGGGGTTGGTGGGCTGTAGAATGCCTCGGGCTGAGAAGAGAAAGGAACAGAGCGACCCGGCATCTGCTTCCGGAGACCGAAAACGTCTGATTTAATATACCGCTATATCAGCGGTAGTAGGTTTAACGGTAGGGCTAACAAATGGACTCCGAATGCGACGAAACTTGGCAGGCGGCCTGTCTACACTATAATAAGACCGCATGACAAGTTGCAACCCATTCCGAGAACATTATTATGCCACTAATAAAATAATATTTCGGAGGTGCCGCGGGCGCGTGCAAGTGTGGACGGGCTCAGAACGAACAACGGAGAGAACCGGCGGAACACGAACGGATGCAAGTTTTGAAAAACATGCGGATGAAATGCAGATGATGCCATGAGATGAGATGCATGACAAAAACAAAATGCAAACCAACAGACAAAACCCAACCACGAAGGAAAATAATAAATCACATCTCCGGAAAGGGCAAGAGTCGGAGTTACGAATATGGAAAGTTGTATCCGGGGTGTTACAACCTGGCATGTCAGAAGGCTTCCACGCAAAGATGTCCCGATTCTCACGGATGAACTCGATGAGCGCGCTTTCCTATTTCGGATCCAAGTTAGCGCTGATGCTGAACTGCTTGGATGAATCGCCAGGTATGAAGTCAACAAGCTTAGTCTCATCAGCCGATTTAAACTTCAGGGCCGGATCATGCTTGGTAGTTGGCTTCTTCAACGAAGTCATATCTACCGGATCAACATTGTCCTTGTAGAACTTCAATTGTTCTGTGGCACAAACCGACTCAGCATACGCTGCATCACCTTCTTCACACTCTAGAGCAATCTTGCGGCTCCCATGTACGGTTATAGTTCCCTTATGACCCGGCATCTTGAGCTGCAGATAGACATAGCAAGGTCGTTCCATAAATTTAGCATAAGCCGGCCGTCCAAACAGGGCGTGATACGGACTTCTGATTTTCACCACTTCAAAGGTCCAAGTTTCTGATCTCGAGTCATGCTCGTCCCCAAAAGCCACCTCTAGAGCTATCTTACCAACAGGATACACTGATTTACCAGGCACCACACCATGGAACACCGTATTGGACAGTTTAAGATTTTTATCTGTTAACCCCATGCGACGGAAAGTTTCATAGTAAAGGATATTGATACTGCTTCCTCCATCCATGAGTACCTTGGTGAACTTATAATCTCCCACCTGAGGTGCCACCACCAATGCCAGATGACCCGGATTGTCAACCCGGGGTGGGTGATCTTCTCTGCTCCACACAATCGGCTGCTCAGACCAGCGTAGGTAACGGGGCACCGCCGGTTCAATGGAGTTCACTGCCCTCTTATGAAGCTTTTGGTCACGCTTGTCTAAGCTAGTGGTGAAAACATGATACTGTCCACTATTCAACTGTTTCGAGTTGCTCTGGTAACCCGATTGCTGCTGCTGCTGTTGATTGCCCTGATTATTGTATCCACCTTGGTTTCGACACCTTGATTTTATGTCCGCCGATTACCATGGAAGCTCGAACCGAATTTCTCCACCATAACCCGACCCATGAGATCCAGGGCCTGAACCGCCACCTGGTCCGTGATCATAACGGAAAGCATTAGGGTTTTTGAACTCTTGCATGATGTAGCAGTCCTTCCAGAGGTGTGTGGCCGGCATCTCCTTCGTCCCATGTTTCTGGCAGGGCTGGTTCAATAGGTAAGATAGGCGGTCCGGGTTAGGACTAGGTGCTCCACCGCGCTGGGGTGGTTTACCCTTCCGCCGTTGGCCCTTGTCCTGTGTGTTGGTATTAGCCACAAAGTCCAAACTGTGATCCGCTTTACGTTTGCCGCCGTTTCCATGACCCGCCGGGTTGTGGTGCTGCCCCTTGTCGTTGCCGCTCTTTTTTCCCTTCCCTGCTTTATCATCATCAGACTCGAGATCCTTGGTACTATCAGAGTCTGCATATTTCACTAAAGTAGCCATGAGAGTTCCCATATCATTTCAATGGCGTTTGAGCCGTCCCAACTTCAACTTTAGAGGTTCAAACCGGCAATTGCTTTCCAAGGTCAGAACTGCGGTATCTGCATTGATGCGGCCTGATGAATGCAAAATCTCCGAAACCCGGCGCACCCATCGGGTTGTTGACTCTCCTTCCTCCTGGACACAGGCAGCTAAGTCCACAATCGACATAGGATGCTTACATGTATCCTTGAAATTCTGGATAAACCGGGTTCTTAACTCGGCCCATGACCTGATAGAATTCGCCGGTAAACTCTTTAGCCAAGTACGGGTCGTCCCTTCCAACATCATGGTAAAATACTTTGCACATGCCGCATCATCCACATCCAGCATCTCCATGGCCATCTCATAACTTTCAACCCATGTTTCAGGGGATAAATCGGTAGTGTAATTCGGCAACTTGCGTGGGCCCTTGAAATCCTTGGGCAGGCGCATGTTGCGCAACGCTGGTACGAGACACGGCACCACCAAGGAACTAGAGGTGACTCCTGGCTCTACTGATGTGGTTGGACGAACCGGAGCAAGCTGACGGGCTTCATGCCGCGCCGCTAACTCGGCCTCCCTGCGAGCTCGAGCCCGGTCTACTACCTCCTGAGCATCACCAGCGCCCCCTGCCGGATTGTCGCCACGGGGCGGTTCACGATTCCGCGCATTGCTTGATATGGCCGGTTCATCCATACGCCTGATGTAACTCCGGCTTGGACAAGGGGGGGGGGGGTGGAATGAATTCGATCGCGAGTGTATGAATAAGCCTCCTGTTGAACCAAGGCTGTCCGAAGAAGCTCCTTAACCCGACGCGTCTTAACCGCCGCCGGAGAATCACCTTCAACTAGGATAGCCTCCAGTCGTGAAGCGGCAGCAACAAGATTTTCCATCGGAGTAGAATAATGACCCGGTGGCGTTGGGACGGGCTGCGTCACAATGTTGTTCTGTCGAGGCGGATCCATCAAACGTGGCTGAACCGGCGCCCCTGCCCCACGTACCTCCGCCCGGTTCACCACCGGCGGATTGCTGGTCCCTACCCCTGGGGTGTTAAAGCGGTTCCTAGCATCATAAACCGGAGGCAGGCGAGAATGGTGTCTCCTTTTCAGGACTTCGTGTGATGCATTCTGATCCAGCATAAGCCGGTAAGCCTGTGCATCCAAAGCGGCCCGCTCCGTGTCCATCCTGGTATCTTCAGCTGCCAGATCGGCTTTGGCCTGAGTAATCTGATCCTTTACCTTCGCAATTTCCGCATTGTGTGCATCCTAATCTGCCGGGTTAGCCTCCGCCATCAGCGTTGCCAATGCATCAAATAAATTAGATAAAACCTGAGCCGGCGGTCGCACAGGGCCCCCTGCCCCGGCTGCCATTGCCACTGCTGATTCGGAAATCATTGCTGCTGCGGTCGAAGAGTGGAGCGCCGACTGCGTACCAGCCATGAAGATTCCAAACCGGTTGGGCAGATCAGGGGGGTCCGGAATACTGTCTCCATCGGAACAGCCCCCAATCCGGCCATCTTGTAGCTGATATAACGACTCGGTCTCTCCGGTTAATGACTCGTCGCCGGAATAAACGACTGTCTCACCACCAGATTCCGATTTGTCTTCGTATTCCCCTCCATGGATGACTCCCACGAAGGCATGCTTCATGACGGGCTTGACCCGGGCAGATCTCACACGCTGAGCCGTTTCGACGAGGTCGGTGCAGATGTCCGGCTCAGGGCCCGGTTCGTCGATCTTGCCGATGAAGACGTGTATGCCACCAAAGGGGACCTGGTACCCGTACTCGATTGAGCCGGCCTCGGGGCCCCAGCCTGCATCGTCGATGTAGAGCTTGCCGCGATGACTCTTGGTCATCCGGCCCACAGCGTAATCCTTGAGTCCTTCGAAGCTGCCCTCCAAGAACTTGAAACCATCGTGCGATTGCCACACGGTGGGCGCCAACTGTCGTGGTTTTGTCACGGCAGATGTCCTCGTGAAAGGACTTAGTTGTGGAGCCATCGCTACGGGTTAACTTAAAGGGGTTAAGCAGACAAGGGATGCAAGAGAGTTTTATACTAGTTCGGCCCCTTGCGATGAAGGTAAAAGCCTACGCTAGTTGTGATGGAATTGATGGGGTTTTAATGAATAGGGAGCGAATACGCTTTGCCTGAGTCTCGAGTTGTTCTGTTCTCTTGAACCGCCGCCGGGTCGTCCCCTTATATACATGGGTTGACGCCCTTCGGTTTACAGAGTCCCGAGGCCGGCTCATAAACGTGTCCGGCTCGGTCTCCGCTCTTTCTACCTTACAATGCAAGTTACATATCAATGTCGGTTTATAGATACAGGCCTTAAACCGGTTCTGGGCCCTGGGCCTTTACACAACGTCTCCGTCTGTCTTCATGGGCTTCAAGTATAATGAACTACTCATGAAGTTAACCCGGCCTCTCCTGGCCGGTTTACGCCCAGTAGTAATATCCCCAACGGGTACTATGTTTGAGCTGTGTTGTGCAACAGACTCTCTTTGGTCCCTTTAAACTGGGTATTAAACCTCCGAGTGATCATATAAAGTGACAATAAAGACTCACTATTCTTTGAAATGAAACGACAGAGGCCCTAAATTTCCAGGGATGTCGGCTTTATTATATTCATCATAATATATACATTATCAAAATATGTACATCATAAAAGCCTGTGGCTCAAGTGTAATAAGGCCAAAGATGAGCAATATTCCACGGCCGGTGGGTCTCCTCCTCCGACTTGCGTGAGTCCTTGTGGTCTCGAACATCGATAAGGTAGTATGGCCCATTGTTTAGATTCTTGCTGACCATAAAGGGTCCTTCCCAAGGCGGGGACAGCTTGTGCATATCAGTTTGATCTTGGATAAGCCGGATCACCAGATAGCCTTCTTGAAAGGTCCTAGTTTTAACCCGGCGGCTATGATAGCGGCACAGATCTTGCTGGTAAATCGCCGAACGAGCCGCTGCACGGTCACTCTCCTCATCCAATAGGTCAAGCACATCCTGACGTGCTTTTTCATTGTCAGCTTCAACATACGCCGTCACACGGGGCGAATCATGACGAATGTCACTAGGGAGAACCGCCTCTGCTCCGTAAACCATGAAGAAAGGCGTATAACCCATCGATCTGTTGGGGGCAGTATTGATACTCCATAACACTGAAGGTAACTCCTTGATATGTCTCCAATGTATCTATAATTTTTTATTGTTCCATGCTATTATATTATCCATCTAGGATGTTTTATATGCATTTATATGCTATTTTATATGATTTTTGGGGCTAACCTATTAACCTAGAGCCCAGTGCCAGTTTTTCCTTGTTTTTGAGTATCGCAGAAAAGGAATACCAAACGAAGTCCAATTGACCTGAAAATTCACGGAGATTGTTTCTGGACCAGAAGAAGCCCACGGAGCATCGGAGATGGACCAGAAGAGTCCCGAGGCCACCATGAGGGTGGAGGGCGCGCCCCCCTACCTCGTGGCTGCCTCGTGGACCCCCTGACTTGTTCCCGACGCCAACGCCTCTTATATATCCCCAAACTTCCAAAACAAAACCTAGATCAGGAGTTCCGCTGCCGCAAGCCTCTGTAGCCACCAAAAACCAATCGGGACCCTGTTCCGGCACCCTGACGGAGGGGGGATCCATCACCAGTGGCCATCTTCATCATCCCGGCGCTCTCCATGACGAGGAGGGAGTAGTTCACCCTCGGGGCTGAGGGTATGTACCAGTAGCTATGTGTTTGATCTCTCTCTCTCTCTCTCTCTCTCTCTCTCTCTCGTGTTCTTGATATGGCACTATCTTTATGTATCACGAGTGTCGGTGTCAAAACCGGCGGATCTCGGGTAGGGGGTCCCGAACTGTGCGTCTAGGCGGATGGTAACAGGAGACAAGGGACACGATGTTTTTACCCAGGTTCGGGCCCTCTCGATGGAGGTAAAACCCTACTCCTGCTTGATTAATATTGATGATATGGGTAGTACAAGAGTGGATCTACCACGAGATCAGAGAGGCTAAACCCTAGAAGCTAGCCTATGGTATGATTGTTGTTCGTCCCCACGGACTAAAAACCCTCCGGTTTATATAGACACCGGATAGGGTTAGGGTTACACAGTAGTCGGTTACAATGGTAGGAGATCTACATATCCAGACGCCAAGCTTGCCTTCCACGCCAAGGAAAGTCCCATCCGGACACGGGACGAAGTCTTCAATCTTGTATCTTCATAGTCCAGAGTCCGCCACCGGTGATAGTTCGCTATCCGGACACCCCTAATCCAGACTCCTCAAGAGCTCCTGAACCAGGCTTCAATGACGACGAGTCCGGCGCGCATATTGTCTTCGCATTGCAAGGCGGGTTCCTCCTCCAATACTTCATAGAAGATTTAGAACACAAGGATTGTGTTCGCTCACTGAAACAAGTTCCACATACCACCGTAGAGAATAACCTTTGCACGATCTGCCGACGTATTCCGCGACATGACATCACACCACGCCAGGCCTTTATACTTTAATCATTTTTACTGTTCCACCTCAGCGCGTTTAGGCGGTTTCCTTGGCATGTCTTATCAAAGCGAGATCGTGCCCTTATTCCGGGATTCCCATCAATACGGGCGTGGGTAACCCAACCGCGCCATTGATTACGGCGCTTGGGAGATAAGCGAGTGTTGGGGAACGTTGCAGAAAATTAAAATTTTTCCTACGGTTTCACCAAGATCCATCTATGAGTTCTACTAAGCAACGAGTCAAGAGAGAGAGTTTGCATCTACATACCACTTGTAGATCGAGTACGGAAGCGTTCGAGGGAGTGGTGATGATGGAGACGTTCCCAACGTGATTCCGATCACCGATGACCAAGTGCTGAACGGACAGCACCTCCGCTCAACACACGTGTGCGGGACGACGGCGTCTCCTTCGCCTTGATCCAGCAAGGAGGAAGGATAGGTTGAGGAAGACAACTCCAATGGCAGCACGACGGCGTGGTGCGGTTGGTACGGCAGTTCTCCCAGGGCTTCGCCAAGCTCGCGTGAGAAAGAGAAGTGTTGGGAGGGAGGGCTGCGCCTTCAATGGTGTGTGCAGCCCTCCCTCCACCCCTCTATTTATAGGGGAAGGGAGGAGGGCGCCCCCTAGATGCATCTAGAGGGGCGGCCAAGGGAGGGGGGCTTGCCCCCAAGCAGGGGGCCCCTTTAGGGTTCCCCCTCAACCCTAGGCGCATGGGCCAAGGGAGGTGCGCCCAGCCCACCAGGGGCTGGCTGCCTCCCACGCAGCCCAAGTGGCCCCGAAAGGGTGGCCCCTCCCGTGGTCCTCCGAACCTTTCCGTGGACCCTCCATAAACCGATATGACCCAAACTTTTCCTGTCCGCTTGACGACTTCCCATATATAAATCTTTACCTCCGGACCATTCCGAACTCCTCGTGACGTCCGGGATCTCATCCGAGACTCAACAACATTCGTAATCACATACAAGTCTTCCTATTAACCCTAGCGACACCGAACCTTATGTGTAGACCCTACGGGTTCGAGACACGCAGACATGACCGAGACGATCTCAGTCAATAACCAACAGCGGGATCTGGATACCCATGTTGGCTCCTACATGTTCCTCGATGTTGTCATCGGATGAACCACGATGTCAAGGGTTCAAGCAACCCCATATTCTATTCCCTTTATCGACGGTATGTTACTTGCCCGAGACTCGATCGTCGGTATCCCAATACCTCGCTTAGTCTTGTTACCGCAAGTCACTTTACTCGCATCAGTAATGCATGATCCCGTGACCGGACACTTGATCACTTTGAGCTCAATATGATGATGCACTACCGAGTGGGCCCAAGTGATACCTCTCCGTAACACGGAGTGACAAATCCTGTCTCGATCCGTGTCAACCCAATGACACTTTCGGAGATACCGTAGTGCACCTTTATAGTCACCCGCTTCGTTGTGACGCTTGATACACCCAAAGCACTCCTACGGTATCCGGGAGTTACACGATCTCACGGTCTAAGGAAGAGATACTTGACATTGGAAAAGCTCTAGCAAAACGAACTACACGATCTTTGTGCTATGCTTAGGATTGGGTCTTGTCCATCACGTCATTCTCCTAATGACGTGATCCCGTTATCAATGACATCGATGTCCATAGTCGGATACCATGACTATCTGTTGACCAATGAGCTAGTCTACTAGAGGCTTACTAGGGACGATTGTAGTCTATGTATTCACACGTGTATTACGATTTCCGGATAATACAGCTTATAGCATGAATAAAAGACAATTATCATGAACAAGGAAATATAATAATAATTCTTTTATTATTGCCTCTAGGGCATATTTCCAACAGTCTCCCACTTGCACTAGAGTCAATAATCTAGTTACATTGTGATGAATCGAACACCCATAGAGTTATGGTGTTGATCATGTTTTGCCCGCGGAAGAGGTTTAGTCAGCGGATCTGCGACATTCAGATCCGTATGCACTTTACAAATTTCTATGTCTCCATCCTGAACATTTTCACGGATGGAGTTGAAGCGACGCTTGATGTGCTGGTCTTCTTGTGAAACCTGGGCTCCTTGGCAAGGGCAATAGCTCCAAAGTGTTGTCACGAAGAGTTTGATCGGCCCGACACATTGGGTATGACTCCTAGGTCGGTGATGAACTCCTTCACCCAAATTGCTTCATGCGCTACCTCCGAGGCTGCCATGTACTCCGCTTCACATGTAGATCCCGCCACGACGCTCGCTTGCAGCTGCACCAGCTTCTCGCTCCACCATTCAACATATACACGATCCGGTTTGTGACTTAGAGTCATCAGATCTGTGTCGAAGCTAGCGTCGACGTAACCCGCTACTGACGAGCTCTTCGTCACCTCCATAAACGAGAAACATGTCCTTTGTCCTTTTCGTGTACTTCAGGATATTTTGACCGCTGTCCGGTGTTCCTTGTCGAGATTACTTTGGTACCTTCCTACCAAACTTACAGCAAGGTTTACATCAGGTCCGTACACAAGATGGCATACATAATAGATCCTATGGCTGAGGCATAGGGATGACACTCATCTCTTCTTTATCTTTTGCCGTGGTCGGGCATTGAGCTGAGCTCAATCTCACACCTTGCAATACAGCAAGAACCCTTCTTGACTGATCCATTTTGAACTTCTTCAAAATCTTATCAAGGTATGTGCTTTGTGAAAGACCTATGAGGCGCCTCGATCTATCTCTATAGATCTTGATGCCTAATATATAAGCAGCTTCTCCAAGGTCCTTCATTGAAAAACACTTATTCAAGTAGGCCTTAATGTTGTCCAAGAATTCTATATCATTTCCCATCAAGTATGTCATCTACATATAATATGAGAAATGCTACAGAGCTCCCACTCACTTTCTTGTAAACGCAGGCTTCTCCATAAGTCTGCATAAACCCAAACGCTTTGATCATCTCATCAAAGCGAATGTTCCAACTCTGAGATGCTTGCACCAGCCCATAAATGGATCGCTGGAGCTTGCATACATTGTTAGCATTCTTAGGATCGACAAAACCCTCCGGCTGCATCATATACAGCTCTTCCTTAAGATATCCGTTAAGGAACGCTGTTTTGACGTCCATCTGCCATATCTCATAATCATAGTATGCGGCAATTGCTAACATGATTCGGACGGACTTAAGCTTCGCTACGGGAGAGAAAGTCTCATCATAGTCAATCCCTTGAACTTGCCGATAACCCTTAGCGACAAGTCCAGCTTTATAGATGGTGACATTACCATCCGCGTCCGTCTTCCTCTTAAAGATCCATTTGTTTTCTATCGCTCGCCGATCATCGGGCAAGTCACCAAAGTCCACACTTTGTTTTCATACATGGATTCTATCTCGGACTTCATGGCTTCTAGCCATTTGTTGGAATCTGGGCTCGCCATCGCTTCTTCATAGTTCAAGGTTCATTGTTGTCCAACAACATGATTTCCAAGACAGGTTGCCGTACCACTGCAGTGCGGAACGTGTCCTAGTGGACCTCTGAAGTTCAAGAGCAACTTGATCCGAAGTACCTTGATCATCATCATGAATTTCCTCTTCGTTGGTGTAGGCATCACAGAACATTTTCCGAGCTGCACTACTATCCTGTTCAAGAGGTAGTACTTCATCGAGTTCTACTTTCCTCCCACTTACTTCTTTCGAGAGAAACTCTTTTTCCGAAAGGATCCATTCTTGCCAACAAAGATCTTGCCCTCGGATCTTAAGTAGAAGGTATACCCTACGGTTTCCTTAGGGTATCCTATGAAGACGCATTTTCCGACTTGGGTTCGAGCTTTTCAGGTTGAAGTTTCTTGACATAAGCATCGCATCCCCAAACTTTTAGAAACGACAGCTTAGGTTTCTTCCCAAACCATAATTCATACGGTGTCGTCTCAACGGACTTAGACGGTGCCCTATTTAAAGTGAATGGAGCTGTCTCTAGGCGTATCCCCAAAATGATAGCGGTAAATCAGTAAGAGACATCATAGACCGCACCATATCCAATAGAGTGCGATTCGACGTTCGGACACACCGTTCTGTTGAGGTGTTCGGTGGCGTTAGTTGTGAAACGATTCCACATTTTCTTAAGTGTGTACCAAATTCGTGACTTAAATATTCTCCTCCACGATCTGATCGTAAGAATTTTATCTTTCGGTCACGTTGATTCTCTACTTCATTCTGAAATTCCTTGAACTTTTCAAAGGTCTCAGACTTGTGTTTCATCAAGTAGACATACCCATATCTACTCAAGTCATCGTGAGAGTGAGAACATAACGATATCCTCCATGAGCCTCAACGCTCATTGGACCGCACACATCGGTATGTATGATTTCCAACAAGTTGGTTGCTCGCTCCATTGTTCCGGAGAACGGAGTCTTGGTCATCTTGCCCATGAGGCATGGTTCGCATGTGTCAAATGATTCATAATCTAAAGACTCCAAAAGTCCATCAGCATGGAGCTTCTTCATGCGCTTGATACCAATGTGACCAAGGCGGCGATGCCACAAGTATGTGGGACTATCGTTATCAACTTTACATCTTTTGGTATTCACGCTATGAACATGTGTAATACTACGCCGAGATTCATTAAGAATAAACCATTGACCATTGGAGCATGACCATAAAACATATCTCTCATATAAATAGAACAACCATTATTCTCGGTTTAAATGAGTAGCCATCTCGCATTAAACGAGATCCGGATACAATATTCATGCTCAAACTTGGCACCAAATAACAATTATTAAGGTTCATAACTAATCCGTAGGTAAATGAAGAGGTAGCGTGCGACGGCGATCACATCGACTGGAACCATTCCCGACGCGCATTGTCACCTCGTCCTTCGCCAGCCTCCGCTTATTCCGCAGCTCCTGCTGTGAGTTACAAATATGAGCAACAGCACGGTATCAAATACCCGGGAGTTACTACGATTCTTGGTAAGGTACACATCAATTACATGTATATCAAATATACCTTTGGTGTTGCCGCCTTCTTATCCGCTAAGTATTTGGGGCAGTTCCGCTTCGAGACCCTTCCCTTGCAATAAAAGCACTCAGCCTTCGTGCTTGGGTCCATTCTTTGACTTCTTCCCAGAACTTGCTTACGGGCGCGCAACCTCCTTGCCGTCCTTCTTGAAGTTCTTCTTGCCCTTGCCCTTCTTAAACTTAGTGGTCTTATTGACCATCAACACTTGATGTTCTTTCTTGATTTCAACCTCGGCTGACTTCAGATAGAGAACACTTCAGAATGGTCTTTACCATCCCCTGCATGTTGTAGTTCATCACAAAGCTCTTGTAGCTTGGTGGGAGCGATCGAGGATTCTGTCAATGACCGCCTCATCGGGGAGGTTAATATTCAGCTGGGTCATACGGTTGTGCAACCCGACATCTTGAGAATGTGCTCACCGATGAACTGTTTTCCTCCATCTTACAACTATAGAACTTGTCGGAGATGTCATATCTCTCGACCGAGGCGTGAGCTTGGAAAACAAGTTTCAGCTCCTCGAACATCTCATATGCTCCGTGATGCTCAAAACGCTTTTGGAGCCCGGTTCTAAGCTGTAAAGCATGCCGCACTTGACGAGGGAGTAATCATCGGCCGAGACTGCCAAGCATTCATAATGTCTTGGTTCTGCAGAGACGGGGCGTCACCTAGCGGTCCTTCTAGGACATATTGTTTCTGGCAGCTATGAGGATGATCCTCGGGTTCGGACCCAGTCCGTATAGTTGCTGCCGTCATCTTTCAGCTTGGTTTTCTCTAGGAGCGCGTTGAAGTTCAAGTTGACATGGCGTTGGCCATTTGATCTACAAGACATATCATTCAAAAGTTTTAGACTAAGTTCATGATAATTAAGTTCATCTAATCAAATTATTTCAATGAACTCCCACTCAGATTAGACATCCCTCTAGTCATCTAAGTGATACACGATCCGAGTCGACTAGGCCGTGTCCGATCATCACGTGAGACGGACTAGTCATCGTCGGTGAACATTCTCATGTTGATCGTATCTTCTATCGACTCGTGTTCGACCTTTCGGTCTCCGTGTTCGAGGCCATGTCTGTACATGCTAGGCTCGTCAAGTTAACCCTAAGTGTTTTGCGTGTGTAAATCTGTCTTACACCGTTGTATGTGAGCGTAAGAATCCATCACACCCGATCATCATGTGGTGCTTAGAAGCGACGAACTTTAGCAGCGGTGCACAGTTAGGGAGAACACTTCTTGAAATTGTTGTAAGGATCATCTTATTTACTACCGTCGCTCTAAGTAAACAAGATGTATAAACATAATAAACATCACATGCAATTATATAGTAGTGACATGATATGGCCAATATCATAAAACTCCATTGATCTCCATCTTCGGGGCTCCATGATCATCTTGTCACCGGCATGACACCATGATCTCCATCATCATGATCTCCATCATTGTGCCTCCATGAAGTTGTCACGCCAACGACTACTTCTACTTCTATGCCTAACGCGTTTAGCAATAAAGTAAAGTAAATTACATGGCGTTCTTCAATGGCACGCAGGTCATACAAAAATAAAGACAACTCCTATGGCTCCTGCCGGTTGTCATACTTATCGACATGCAAGTCGTGATTCCTATTACAAGAACATGATCTCATACATCACAATGTGTCATTCATCATTCATCACAACTTGGCCATATCACATCACATGTCAATTGCTGCAAAAACAAGTTAGACGTCCTCTAATTGTTGTTGCATCTTTTACGTGGCTGCAATTGGGTTCTAGCAAGAACGTTTTCTTACCTACGAATAACCACAACGTGATCTTGTCAACTTCTATTTACCCTTCATAAGGACCCTTTTCATCGAATCCGCTCCAACTAAAGTAGGAGAGCAGACACCCGCCAGCCACCTTATGCAACTAGTGCATGTTAGTCGGTGGAACCGGTCTCACGTAAGCGTCACGTGTAAGGTTGGTCCGGGCGCTTCATCCCACAATACCGCGGAAGCAAGATAAGACTAGTAGCGGCAAGTAAATTGACAAGATCCACGCCCACAACTAAATTGTGTTCTACTCGTGCAAAGAGAACTACGCATAGACCTAGCTCATGATGCCACTTTGTTGGGGAGCGTTGCAGAAAATTAAAATTTTTCCTACGGTTTCACCAAGATCCATCTATGAGTTCTACTAAGCAACGAGTCAAGAGAGAGTTTGCATCTACATACCACTTGTAGATCGAGTGCGGAAGCGTTCGAGGGAGTGGTGATGATGGAGACGTTCCCAACGTGATTCCGATCACCGATGACCAAGTGCTGAGCGGACAGCACCTCCGCGTTCAACACACGTGCGGGACGACGGCGTCTCCTCGTCTTGATCCAGCAAGGAGGAAGGAGAGGTTGAGGAAGACAACTCAATGGCAGCACGACGGCGTGGTGCAGTTGGTGCGGCAGTTCTCGGCAGGCTTCGCCAAGCTCAAGTGGAGAAAGAGAGGTGTTGGGGAGGGAGGGCTGCGCCTTCAATGGTGTGTGCAGCCCTCCCTCCACCCCTCTATTTATAGGGGAAGGAGGAGGGCGGCCCCTCTAGATGCATCTAGAGGGGGGGGCGGCCAAGGGAGGGGGGCTTGCCCCCAAGCAAGGCGCCCCTTTAGGGTTCCCCCTCAACCCTAGGCGCATGGGCCAAGGGTAGGGGTGCGCCCAGCCACCAGGGCTGGCTGCCTCCCACGCAGCCCAAGTGGCCCCGAAAGGGGTGGCCCCTCCCGTGGTCCTCCGGAACCTTTCCGGTGGACCCTCCATAAACCGATATGACCGAAACTTTTCCGGTGTCCGTTTGACGACTTCCCATATATAAATCTTTACCTCCGGACCATTCCGAACTCCTCGTGACGTCCGGGATCTCATCCGGACTCGAACAACATTCGGTAATCACATACAAGTCTTCCTATTAACCCTAGCGACACCGAACCTTAAGTGTAGACCCTACGGGTTCGGAGACACGCAACATGACCGAGACGATCTCAGTCAATAACCAACAGCGGGATCTGGATACCCATGTTGGCTCCTACATGTTCCTCGATGTTGTCATCGGATGAACCACGATGTCAAGGGTTCAAGCAACCCGTATTCTATTCCCTTTATCGACGGTATGTTACTTGCGAGACTCGATCGTCGGTATCCCAATACCTCGTTTAGTCTTGTTACCGCAAGTCACTTTACTCGTATCGTAATGCATGATCCGTGACCGGACACTTGATCACTTTGAGCTCAATATGATGATGCACTACCGAGTGGGCCCAGTGATACCTCTCCGTAACACGGAGTGACAAATCCTGTCTCGATCCGTGTCAACCCAATGACACTTTCGAGATACCTGTAGTGCACCTTTATAGTCACCCGATTACGTTGTGACGTTTGATACACCCAAAGCACTCCTACGGTATCCGGGAGTTACGATCTCACGGTCTAAGGAAGAGATACTTGACATTGGAAAAGCTCTAGCAAAACGAACTACACGATCTTTGTGCTATGCTTAGGATTGGGTCTTGTCCATCACGTCATTCTCCTAATGGCGTGATCCGTTATCAATGACATCGATGTCCATAGTCAGAAACCATGACTATCTGTTGACCAACGAGCTAGTCTACTAGAGGCTTACTAGGGACGTATTGTAGTCTATGTATTCACACGTGTATTACGATTTCCGGATAACACAGTTATAGCATGAATAAAAGACAATTATCATGAACAAGGAAATATAATAATAATGCTTTTATTATTGCCTCTAGGGCATATTTCCAACAGCGAGTTTTACCAGGCTGGCGGGGGACGCATAGCTTCGTCCGTCCATATAAGGGGATAAGGATCCACCTCTTCACCTACGCCTTCTTCCTCCTTTGCTCATCCATTTCCGCGCACTCGAGCTCCAGCGCCCAAGTCCGCACATCCCTCCTCAACCTCCTCCAGCCATGTCCGGAGCGGGAGGCAAGTGGATCGTCTCCTCCGTCACGGAGGGACAAGTCAAAAAGCTGCGGAAGGCCGGATACTTGTCCAGCGACATCGTGCACCGGCTCCCCAACGAGGGCAGCTCATTCCCACCCCTAGGCCCCATGAGAGGTGGTGTTCCTCACCCACTTCCTCCAGCGGACTAGGTTTTCCACTTCACCCATTTGTCCGGGGCTCATGTTCTACTACGGCTGGACTTCCACGATCCGCCTCAATTTCATCCTCAACATCTCGGCGTTCATCGTGGTGTGCGAGGCCTTCCTCTGCATCCAACCCCACTTCGCTTATGGTGAAGACCTTCAATGTCAAGCCGAAGGTAGTGGGCGGCCGCCAAGCGGAGTCTTGGAGGTGCCATGGTAGGCAAGATGGCTAAAGTCCTATGGCTCGAGGGCTCCTTTGTGGAGACCATAAAGGGGTGGCAATCGGGGTGGTTCTACATCACCGAGCCGCGCGACCCTCAATGGGCGGCGGCCCCCGAATTCCGATCCGGATTCCCCACACTGCTCACATCATGGAAAGAGACGGGCCTGACGTGGGGTGATTCGGAAGAGCTGTCCGGACTCCAAACCTGCGTCCGAACCCTGGTGGACTAGAATCTCAGGCTTGTCAATGTAGTCCAGGTTATGCTCATCCGCCGGATCCTCCCATGCCAACAACGGGCCTTCAAATTGTGGGAGTTCGATCCAGCACAGCACCAAACTCTGAAAAGGCTCTTCGCACTACGTGCGAAGATGCAGGAAGGTGCTGTTCAAGGCGCCGAGGTTCCACATCCGCCATCAAGATCGCGGATTCAGCTCATGCGCCAAGCTACCGAGGTAAGCTATTTTGCCCTTTACGGACTCTTGTTTTCATAGTTTGACTCTTTGTGGGATCTAAACTCCCTTACCTTTGACAGATCGGCGTAACACGCGTCGGGCAGGTTAACTATCCGCTCCCTTGCCGAAGACCCAGCGGACGCCCGCTTGAGCGGGGCTGCTGGCTCCGGCACCTCACGTGGTGCCGGAAAAGAAGGCCAAGAAGAAGGCCACGGGACTCAAGGAGCGCTGACGCCAGTGTTGTCGGACTCATCGTCCAAGACTCGAGGCGGAATCCTCCCCAAGATGGGGAGGAGGAAAAAGCCTCTCCCCAACAGGGGAGAGAAGAAAAGGAAGGCCGCCCGACCGGGAGGCCGGAGGGTCCAAGAAAGGAAGGACCCTTCCTCCGGACTTCTCCACCAACGCCGACAACGACGAGGAGGAGGGCCACCAAGGCCAAGCCTCAAGCGAGATCGTAAGTGTCAGGACTCCGGAATAGCTCATGACTTTTTCTTTGTCGCATAGTGTCTTCTAACGCCGAATATAACCATGTAGCCTGCCCAAGGACGAGCTCGCCTCTTCGTCGAGCGGCTCCCTGGATTCGTCGGATGTGAATAGCACTTTAGTTCCAACCGCCTCCTCTCCTCGTGACGCAGACGACACCGCGGTGGAGTCCCAAAAGGGGCCTAACCAGGAGGAGGTGGTCCTAGAGGCACCGCAAGGCGACCTCCCGGACTCTGGGCGGAAAGGGGGCGAGACCCCAGAGGGCTCTAAGTCCGGCCCTATGCGGACTCCACTCGAACCTTCTGGTTCCAAGTCCGCAAGCGGCCCTTTGTAAGAAGGGCAAGATCGCGACGCCGGTGACCTCCGTCCCATCCGGAGGCACGGATAGTTTGCTGGAGGCGCTTAACGCGCCTCCATCAACGAGGAGCACCGCCTTTATTATGAGTGTGGTGATCCAGAAAGTTCAGTCCGCCAAGAGCAGGCTGATGAAGCTGTACCAGCCTTCTAACAGGCTTTGAGGTAAGTTTAGAATATGTAAAAATATTACCGCATAGACAGTAGCCCTGATGATTAGTTCGGTGTTCGGAAAGAAAACTGGACTGAGGATCTAAAAGATATACGCAGGAGTCTAACATAAGTATGTCAATATGCGAATGCAGGCTGCGCTGCTTGACCTCTGCCGACCGATCATGGAGGTCGATGCATTGAAGCGAGAGCCTCGGCGGTCCGAGAACGAGCTCGGCCTTGCCAAGAAGCAGCTCGAGGACAAGGAAGGTAAGTAATACCTTATTAAAGTAATACCTTATAGAAAGGATTTGGTTGCAAAATGACAGGACTAACGTGGGTATTGTAGGGGCCACGAACAAGGTGGCGACCACGAAGGAAGCGGTGTCCACGGCCCGAAAGCAAAGCGGCCATGGAGCGCACCGAGCGAGAGAAGCAGGAGGCGCGGTGGCGGAGGTGCGGCAAGAGCTCCAGTGCTCGTGGAAAAACACGAGAGTTTGGAGCGTGACTCGAAGACTCGAGAGTCCGAGCTCGCCTCGGCTCTTGAGAGTGCCAAAGCCGCTAAGGCCGAGGCCCAAAAAGCCCTCCAGGAAATTGAATCATTAAAGAAGATAGCGGCGGGTAAGGCATTCTTTATGCAAAGCAAGCATGTGAAAGTGGATTATCTATTACTTACCTGAATCCGGAGCTCTCCAGGAGCATTCACAGATCTGCCCCGTAGTGTGTCTGATGCTGCCGCGTTCTACCGCGCCAAGGAGGGTAGCTCGACGGAAAAGGTGTTCTCGTCTCGGATCTTTGAGGCGGACATCCGGTGCCCCTAAGCGACCAGCTGAAGCAGCTGGTCGAGCTCCACAAGGTCGCCGAACAGGCCATGAAGGGCCTCATAATTGGTTGTGGCCATTGGAAGCCATGCACAGGAGCTACTTCGGGCTAGTCACGGCGGCTGGTGGGCCTTTGTCCATGGATTGAAGTCATCAAGCGCTCCGTCTGCATTGAAGGTGCCTGTCGGGCCCTTGCCCGTGCTAAAGTGCAATCGGGCAAGCTGGATGCTGAGAAGCTTGTGACGGACGGGCCACGAAGGGCAAGGAGCATCGCACGCCGAAATGTACTATGAGGGCGTCTCAAGGGTGCCCGCTTTATAGCGGTGAATGCTCCAAAGATGTAATTTTGAATAGACTCGCATTTGTTATCTTGTACGCTGAAAACTTGTTCATATCGCTAAGCAACGCTTGAATTTAAAATATTACCTTACATGCGGCCGTTTATCAAATTTGAGAGATGGCAAGTCGTTGGCTTCAGCCCCATGCCACGAGTCTTTGGGTGTTCGGGATAAACTTGAGCGCTCTTGTTCCCATTCTTGGGTCCTTCGAGGGAGGCGCTCAACGCAAGAAGAAGGCAACCGGACTCTAGTGCTTGAACACTCTCACTTAGCCATAGAATTCTATAATTTTAAATTTCGGCGAAGCCCCTATTATTCGGATGACCGAGTTCGGGGCGCTATCCACGCCTTGGCCGGACAATGCCGACTCCTCGCTCTAAGCGGCATAAGTCTTTAGGGACCCAAAAAAACCTCTCGAACAGCGACCAGCTCTCGTCCTATCATGACGGTCAGTTTTAGCTTTCTCCACTGAGGTGCTCAACCCAGCTCAACCGGGGCACAATCGCAGTGGTTCTCCCAGCGCTACCTTAGCCGATATAACGGAACGTAAGGTACCAAAACATGGGAGCCGGTCAAACCCAACTATTGACCCAAGACATGATTCAGAGCCGATGCATATAATGCTATAAGTTCGGGGTGCCGCACTTGTGAAAGTGTTCGGACTTATCACACCATACTTTTGGGGTACTTAAGCCCCTGGTGTATTGGTCGTACCAAAGTGTACGGGTGCAACATGTCATGAATGAACATATATATAGATAAAGAAAGGAGTGCAATAATAGGCAAAAGCTATGTATTGTTTATTCAAAAAGGTACTGCAATGAAAGCAGAACGATACAAATAGTGTGATAAGCAAGGGATGGGACTATTTAACATGTCCCCCTCCAGGGGTAAGCTGCGGGATGGTATGTAAAATAGGTATAATGCTCGTAGTAGAGACCACCGGACACTCGGCGTAGCTTTACGCTTCCCCGGCTGTTGCACCGTGAGTTCGGCAATTCGGTGCGGATATGACTTCGGAAAATGGAGTCCTGAAAGTAAGAGAAAAGAAGAAAGAAAAGAATGACACAATCAGAGCCCCACAGTGCGGTTGAGCCGCGTGCAGGCGTGCCGTGGTCGTGCCCTCCCCTTATGTCCATGGTATCTCCATAGCGTAATTATGTACGCGTAGTACTGGCTTCGCAATTTCGCGAGGGCTGGGGTTTGGGCCGGATTGCTACACGTGCTCGGATCGTGCCAGGCGGTCTTGTTGTAGGTTACTCCGGGCGCGCTTGACGATGTCCGGACGTTTAATAGCCGGACTCGAGAATTGCTGTGAGAGGCTGCTTTGCACCTCCGCCACGAGGGCCGCCGTGTGCTCCTCCATTTAGAGAGAGCGTTCGGTGTTTCCATTGACCGTGATTACTCCTCGAGGGCCTGGCATCTTGAGCTTGAGGTACGCGTAGTGCGGCACTGCATTGAACTTTGCAAATGCGGTTCGTCCAAGCAGTGCGTGATAGCCGCTGCGGAATGGGACTATGTCAAAGATTAACTCTTCGCTTCGGAAGTTATCCGGGGATCCGAAGACCACTTCTAGTGTAACTGAGCCTGTACAATTGGCCTCTACACCTGGTATGACGCCTTTAAAGGTCGTCTTTGTGGGTTTAATCCTTGAGGGGTCTATGCCCATTTTGCGCACTGTATCCTGATAGAGCAGGTTCAGGCTGCTACCGCCGTCCATCAGGACTCTAGTGAGGTGGAATCCGTCGATGATTGGGTCAAGAACCAATGCGGCGAATCCGCCGTGGCGGATGCTAGTGGGGTGGTCCCTTCGATCAAAGGTGATCGGGCAGGAGGACCATGGGTTGAACTTTGGGGCGACTGGCTCCATCTCATATACGTCCCTTAGTGCACGCTTCCGCTCCCTTTTGGGTATGTGGGTTGCGTGTATCATGTTCACCGTCCGCACTTGTGGGGGGAAGCCCTTCTGTCCTCTATTGTTCGGTGGCCGGGGCTCCTCCTCGTCATCGCTATGCAGCCCCTTGTCATTGAGTTCGGCATTTAACTTGCCTGCCTGTTTGAAGACCCAACAATCCCTGTTGGTGTGGTTGGCTGGTTTTTCGGGGGTGCCATGTATTTGGCACGAGCGATCGAGTATTCGGTCCAGATTGGACGGGCCCTGAGTATTTCTTTTGAACGGCTTTTTCCGCTGACCGGGTTTAGAGCCTTTGAATCCGGCATTGACTGTCGTATCTTCAGCATTATCGCCGTTAATGTGGCGCTTGTGCTTGTTGCGGCGCAACCTGCCATTGATGTCCTTGGTATCCGAACTACCAGGGTTTTTGGTCAAGTTATTACTACGAGCTAGCCAGCTGTCCTCTCCCGCGCAAAAGAGGGTCATGAGCATTGTGAGGGCTGCCATGGATTTCGGATTTTCCTATCCTAGGTGCCGGGCAAGCCACTCGTCGCGGATGTTATGTTTGAAGGCTGCAAGGGCCTCTGCATCCGGACAGTCAACGATTTGATTTTTCTTGGTTAGGAACCGTGTCCAGAATTGTCTGGCCGATTCTTCTGGCTGCTGAATTATGTGGCTGAGGTCATCAGCGTCTGGTGGTCGCACGTATGTGCCCTGGAAGTTATCAAGGAATGCGGCTTCCAGGTCCTCCCAACAACCAATTGATTCTGCTGGCAAGCTGTTAAGCCAATGCCGAGCTGGTCCTTTAAGCTTGAGTGGGAGGTATTTGATGGCGTGTAGATCATCGTCGCGGGCCATGTGGATATGGAGGAGGTAGTCCTCAATCCAAACCTCAGGATCTGTTGTGCCATCGTATGATTCGATGTTTACGGGTTTGAAACCCTCGGGATTTGATGATCCATCACTTAATCATGAAGCATAGTGGGTGTCTTGGCGCCTCAGTATTGAGCTATATCACGACGCAGCTCAAATGAGCTTTGTCTCATCAGGTTCGCCCGGCCGAATTGCTGTATCCGGCGTGACGGTTATCATCACGTCGTCGTGCGCCCACGCCGATCCGTAGATCGATCTTGTTTGCCTTGCCTTATCCTCCAATATGTCTCGCAGGTCCGCACGTTCCCGTGCCTTGGTACTTTCGGCGACGCCGGAGTGCGGCTTGAATGGAGGGTCTAGAGGCCTCTCTGTCGTGACCACGGGGTGGCCGGTCGGCTGCATCATGCGCTGGTGATGTAGGTTTGGGTGCTGCTTCCTCTAATTGGGGTAGCAGCCTGCGTTTTGAGTATCTCTTGGAGGGGTGTTCGAGTTTGTACTCTTCGGCTGCAAGGACTTCAGTCCATCTGTCAGCTAGCAGGTCTTGGTCAGCTCTAAGCTGCTGCTGCGTTTTCTTAAGGCTGCTTGCCGTGGCCATAAGACTGCGTTTGAAAGCGCTCTGTTCGGCGGGATCCTCGAGCACGACAAAAATTGCCGTCGTCGAGGCTTGCCTCATCTTGAGAGGAGGCATATAATTATCGCCCTCCACCTCCCCGTCGCGCCTATCATGAGGGCTGGCTTCTCCCTCCTCTGTGTTGAATCCTGCTGGAGGGGTTGTCTTCGACCTTGTCGGGTGTTATTGTCTCCGTGCGGAATCACTATTTTTTTGCTGTGGCGGGATTTAGGCGGCGCCACGGCGCCGGGCGCTTGGGCTGTTTCTTGGGGGTCATCCTCCGCTGTTCCATCGCTGTTCCCATCTTTTGGGATGTCCACCATGTATATGTCGATGACGAGGTGGCCTTCCAAAGCCTCAGTAGGCGCTGGTTCTTGGTCGCCTCCAGCATCGCCGTCCATACCGTCGGTGTCTTCGGAGTCGAAGTCGAGCATGTCGGTTAAATCATCGACAGTGGCTACAAAGTGAGTGGTGGGTGGGCGTTGAATTTCTTCGTCGTCCGCATCCCAACCTTCCTGACCGTGGTCCGGCCAGGGCTCTCCAGATAAAGAGAGAGACTTTAGTGAATTCAGGATGTCGACAAAGGGCGAGTGCTGAAAGATGTCCGCGGCAGTGAACTCCATAACCGGCGCCCAATTGGATTCGATTGGCGGGGGCGCGGAGGGTTTGGAGTCCGGAGAGGAGTCCGGCACCTTGGAGTCACGGTCTTCGCAAAGGACAGGGATGGAGTTCGGCTCAATCGCCGTAGAGAATGTAGCCCCCGAGGCGGTGTCCAACCACTCATCCTCGATCGGCGGAGTCGGCTCCGAGCTAAGGGTCGGAGCGGACACTGGTGCGGCCTATAGGGCACTGTTCGGCGGCAGAGCTAGATCGTGCCCATCGAGACAGTGCGGCGCGCTTGGCTGTGGCTCGAATCCGTCGAAGATCAACTCTCCGCGGATGTCGGCCGTGTAGTTCAAACTCCCAAATCCGACATGATGGCCAGGGTCGTAGCTTTCGATCTGCTCCAGATGGCCAAGTGAATTGGCCCGCAGTGCAAAGCCGCCGAATACGAAGATCTGTCCGGGGAGAAAAGTCTCACCCTGGACCGCGTCGTTGTTGATGATCGAAGGAGCCATCGGGCCTAAGGATGACGACACGGAGGAACTCTCAATGAAAGCACCAATGTCGGTGTCAAAACCGGCGGATCTCGGTAGGGGGTCCCGAACTGTGCGTTTAGGCGGATGGTAACAGGAGACAAGGGACACGATGTTTTACCAGGTTCGGGCCCTCTCGATGGAGGTAAAACCCTACTCCTGCTTGATTAATATTGATGATATGGGTAGTACAAGAGTGGATCTACCACGAGATCGAGAGGCTAAACCCTAGAAGCTAGCCTATGGTATGATTGTTGTTCGCCCTCACGGACTAAAACCCTCCGGTTTATATAGACACCGGATAGGGTTAGGGTTACACAGAGTCGGTTACAATGGTAGGAGATCTACATATCCGTATCGCCAAGCTTGCCTTCCACGCCAAGGAAAGTCCCATCCGGACACGGGACGAAGTCTTCAATCTTGTATCTTCATAGTCCAGGAGTCCGGCCACCGGTGATAGTTCGGCTATCCGGACACCCCCTAATCCAGGACTCCCTCAATGAGCTTTGCTATTATAGTTGGATCTTATGATGTTTCTCCCCCTCTACTCTCTTGTAATGGATTGAGTTTTCCCTTTGAAGTTATCTTATCAGATTGAGTCTTTAAGGATTTGAGAACACTTGATGTATGTCTTGCATGTGCTTATCTATGGTGACAATGGGATATTCACGTGATCTACTTGATGTATGTTTTGGTGATCAACTCGCGGGTTCAGTGACCTTATGAACTTATGCATAGGCATTGGCACACGTTTTCGTCTTGACTCTCCGGTAGAAACTTTTGGGCACTCTTTAAAGTTCTTTGTGTTGGTTGAATAGATGAATCTGAGATTGTGTGATGCATATCGTATAATCAAACCCATAGATACTTGAGGTGACATTGGAGTATCTAGGTGACATTAGGGTTTTGGTTGATTTGTGTCTTAAGGTGTTATTCTAGTACGGACTCTAGGATAGATCTAACGGACAGAATGCTTCGTGTTATTTTACTACGGACTCTTGAATAGATCGATCAGAAAGGATAACTTTGAGGTGGTTTCGTACCCTACAATAATCTCTTTGTTTGTTCTCCTCTATTAGTGACTTTGGAGTGACTCTTTGTTGCATGTTGAGGGATTGTTATAAGATCCAATTATGTTATTATTGTTGAGAGAACTTGCACTAGTGAAAGTATGAACCCTAGGCCTTGTTTCCTAGCATTGCAATACCATTTCTGCTCACTTTTATCATTAGTTAATAAATGCACAAGCATAAACATGGCATGATGCACAGTCAAGTAAGATGCATGTCCGGTTTAATGAGGCATGGCATGGCAAAGTGCAACAAACAATGCTACAAGTTAAGTGGAGCTCAATATGCAACGAGTTGCATATTGACAAAACACCACATTGACATATTTAGTTTAAACTCGTTTAAGCTACCAAACAATATTAAATGTTGATAAACATGGCAAGAGGTGAAGCATAAGTAAACTACCTATCTAGGCAAGTTTAAATGAGGCCGGAACAACAAACAACAATTCCGGAAAATCCTCATGTGCAATTTATGAATTTGCTACTGTTCTGACCTATACACAATTTTAGAGTTGTTAAACAGTAAGACAAAGTGCACCAAGTTAAACTAGGCATTTTCCACCCCATTTACATATAAAGTTTGTTTAAAACCGAGCTACGATTATTTAGTTATGAAATAAATCATTTTAACATGGCATTTATGCAAATTTAATCAAACAACAATTTAAACATTTTAAACATGCATGAAAGTTGGATATTGTGAAACTAGATGAGATTCTAAGCATTTTACATATATAAATTATTTACATATGATGCATGGTTATTCAGTTATTAAATGCATGAACAGCAAGGGGTAATCTGTAAATATGCAGTTCTCTGGAAAATGCAAAAATCGCAGCAGAGGGAAAAAAACACGCATCGGGCCGAATCTGCTAGGCCAACAGCATACAGGAGAGGGGCTGGAGGGGCTACTCACCATGGGCCATGACCCAGATCGGAGGTGAGGTGAGGCCGGAAGGGGAGCGCTGGGCCGAAACCAGGCTAGCTGGGCCGGATCTGGAGACGCGCTGCAAGGGCACACCTGGCGGTCCACGAGATGGAGCGGGGGAGGTCGATGCGGTCAACGAGCGGGCGAGCGGGAAGCAGAGGAGGCCGAGGCGCCATGGCGAGGCAGCAGCGATGGCGGGACTTGCGGCGGGGCGGCAGCGGGGGAGCTGCAGGTCGGCGAGGCGAGGGCCGCCGGTGGCGATGCACCGGTGGCGCTGGAGGTGGCGAGAGGAAGCGGATCCGGGCGGCGGTAGAAGACCGCGCGGCAGGCTGCTGCCAAGGGGATCAAGGCGGCGTGGTCCTCCCTGCTCAATGCAGAGGGCGGGCGCGGGACTAGAAGCAGCAGACGAACAGTGGCGCGGCGACGGGACTTGCAGCGGTGGGTCTTGGGGCTCCAGCGAGCTAAGGAGGTCCGGCAACGACGGGAATGGCCGGAACCCAACGGATCCGAGGCCATGGCGGCGGCATCGGATGGAGACGAGACGGGCAGCGCTTGAAGCTTCGGCCATGGCTCCTGTGAAGGTTCAGAGAGAGGAAGAGAACTGCGTGAGAGGGAGAAAAACAGAGGGAGGAAGGAGAAAAAGGGGAGGCGTGGGGCTGGCTCGAGGCGCCGAGGCGAGGGCGGCTTGGGGTGGCGACGATGGGGAAGGGGAGCAGCGCGGCTGCCGGCAGGAGCTCCAAGCTTTGGTGGCCGCAGCCATGGTGCGGTGCTCCTGCGATGAAAACAGAGAAGGGCGAGATGTGTGAGGAGAAGGAACCAGAGGAAGGAAGGGGAAGGAAGACAGGGAGGAGGGCGACGGAGTCTGGCCTGGCGACTCGGGATCGAGACCATCTCGATCTGGAGGTTGGGGCGCCATGGGGCTGTAGGAGCTTGGGTTGGCCGGGAGATGATCCCAAGGTGGGAGGAGGAGGCTGCAGGCTTCGGTGGTAGTGGAGGGGATCGATGGAGGTAGGTGGCGGGATGGATCCCGAGAGAGTGGCGGCGGGGATGGGAGTGATGGGACAGGAAGCCTTGGTTTTAGGGATTGGACTACGGTTGTCGACTATATATATATACGAAAGGGGAAATATTTTGATCCTTCGATCGCGATCGGGCGGTCCTGAGAAAATAGCTTAGGGGAGTCCAGCAAATAAACGCAGATGTTTTATAGATGTTAGGAGATGATCTGAATGCAACGGTGATGACTGAGCGATTCGGGTTCGGGGCAGGTTTCGGACACGCACACGAGGGTGCTGCGAGCTGCAAAGAGAGGTTAGGTGGTTGTGCAGAGAGGTAATCGAAAACACGGTTGGTCTCGGAACGGTCAACGAACGCAACAGAGAGAAGCGAAGAGCGGCAACTACGAGCGGATGCATGTTTTTAAGAAAACAATGCCGATGCAATGCGCATGATGCTATGAGATGAGATGCATGACATGAACAAAATGCAAAACAAAAGACAAAAACCCAACCACGGAGGAAATAATATATTGCATCTTCGGAAAAGGCAAGAGTTGGAGTTACGAATATGGAAAGTTACATCCGGGGTGTTACAACACTCCACCACTACGAGAGGATCTCGTCCCGAGATCTAGGGATGGCACCGAAGAGAAACAAAAGAGGAAGAGAAGAGGTAAAACAAAGTTGCTTCTTGACAAAAGAGTGAAACCTCGAACCTTGAGAGGTTGAGCAATATGAAAGAAAGAATACAACGAAGATGAGCAAAGTTGAAAACCCTCCGGTTAAAACAAGATGAGAGAGGAAGAATGATATAATTTGGGCAGCACTCCGACTGAAAGAAGAAGGAAAACTTGATAAGATGAAAAGAACTTGAAGAGATGACACAACACTCCGGTTAAACGGATAAGCATGAAAAGAACACGATCTTTACAAAACGAGGTGATGGGTGAAGAGAGCAACATCACAATGCCTCCGGAAACAAAGCATGATAGTTAGATAGTTAGAATGAATAGAACGAAGAATGAAACCAACATCTCCTACCATAAATGAATTTGAAAGAGCATCCTTACGAAGTAGGATTGAATGGAGTTGTTTGAAAAAACAACAATTGTAAGAATAAGCTTGTAGCGGGCTTATGGTGACATCTCAAAATTATGAGGTGACAGCCGGCCACTAATGGAAAACCATTGATTTGATTGAGAGCACCAAGGAGATGAAAAACTTCTTCCACCAAGATGATAGAGAGATAACTTGGATCATTGACAAGCACCACAAATAGCAACATTCCTAATGGAAGGCTTTAGGTGAAACATGACACAAGATGACTCCAACGAAGAGATTGGTGGATTTAAAATACCTCATTCTTGACAACAAGTGAATCATGAAGCACGAGGAGAAATTGCCAAGGATGACATAACACCATCTCAAAAGATAAGGTAGAAAGAATTGCACTTCGGAATGCAAGATGAAGAATACTTGAGCTCCTCAAAACAAAACATGTGTTGAACACCATGTTTATTTTAGAGTATAGCTTGGCGGATCATAACTACGAGAGAAATCTTGAAGAACAATTGAAGAATGAAAAGAATCCTTGACGAACCACCATGTAGAGCCTCCATGAAGAACTCCGGTAATAAAAAGGATGATAAAAAAGAAAGAGAAGTTGAAATCACAGGGTGAAGCCTTGCTATGATTTAGAAGGAGCTCCGCGAGATAATGCCGAAAACTTGGAACTCCAGAAAAGAAAGGTGAATCAACTCGAACCGAGAATGTGACATGATGAACAACTCTGGAAAGAAGAAACTAGATCACTTGGATGAAACAATAATAAGAATTACGTTATGTGTATCCTTCACCAATTTAAATTGATGACAAGTAACAGATTTGGCATACTACTTATTCCCGTAGTAAGGATTAAGAGAGATATAGCGCAAACTTGAGAAGGTATTGATGGAACCACCGGTGGAATTTGGAAACAACGAATGAATTAATATGATAACGAAGGAAGTGAAATCTTGAACGAACCACCATAAGAATTGAAAATGAACGTAGCAAAGGCACAATTCACCGAGAAGAATTTGAGAAAAAGAAAACGAAGATACTTGAGAGGATTTAGATACATGAGAATGAAGAGATCATGAACTGATTAGAGGATATTTGAACGATGCACCATTAAGATTTGGAGAACGGTAGCTACACGTTGAGAATGAAGAATTATGACATGATGGCCTTCGGAGGAAAGAAATGGAAACAACTCATGAAATGCTCCGGATGGGTGAAAATAATTACCACAATCGAAAACAATGATGAGAGGATGGCATCAAGCTAGAATCACGAATCTTTGAGAGAACGGATAAGATTTGGAGGAAAACTCTTCTTTGGTCTTCAAATGTTGAGAATGACGATAAGAAACACCACCATGAATTGTTGAGATACTCCGGGAGAAAATTAGAAAGGTTGAACCAACGATGAAAAGAATTTGAAAGATCTTGGAGAAGGACATATGACCTATGATAATTCATTCTTACGTCAAGCTTCGAAAAGAATTTGGGAATAGCTCCGGGAAAATTAGAAGAGTCAGGTAAGATCCTGGGAAAAGACCTGTGGGTTAGGGCCCACTCAAAAGAAAACACCGTTGAACAATTTTAAAGAGAGGTTGCACCGGTTGAATTAAATGGCTTGAATGAGATAACAACCTCGAAATATCTTGAACGGATTGAGAATGGAAGCATGAATCTTGTGAGATATCTTCAGCACTCGGAACAAATGGAAAGCGAGAGGTGAACGATTAAGAGATGCACCGACATGGAAAAACATTTGAAACGAGGAAAGGGATATGATCAACACCGAAAGCTTGAATTGGATCCACCGGAAAAGAATACGAGAATGAAGAATGATGAACTTGAAACTGTTGAGCATCTTCATGGGAAATCACCGGATAAGAACATTGAAAGAAAAGAATGAAGAGACTTCCCACAAATAAAAGGATACATGATTAAGAAATCTGAGTCCTTGAAGAAAAGGGTGGAGGGCGGAAAACAAAACAACTTGGGACGGATGAAACAAACACCGTTGAGAAAAACTTAGAATTTATCTTGCGGATGTTGAAATGATCGGATCCACTTAAAGAGAAGCACGCCGGTTGGAAAAGAATTAACATGACGACCTCGATGATCAAGAAGGATTAGTATTCACATAGCAATATGAGAACACCGTTTAGGAAAGGTATGGATTCAACATTTGACTTTGAAGCAACTCGAATACCACAAATAAAACAAAACAAAGGATTTGGCTTGCAGAATAAGCCGGAACAAATACATATGATAGAGATTTACCCAATCCCATATCATGCATCTATCGGAAAGATATTCTAGGAGCTACTTGAATACCCACCTATAAACTCCATAAACCTTCTGGTTATGCAATCTGGTGTTGGGGATACAGGGGACACAAATTTTATCACCCAAACTAACAATACCTAGATCCAGCTGTATCCATCCTTCAACACATAACCAAGAAAACTCCGGAAATCGTGTACCTCAACCTTCGAAAAGCATCCGTTATACAAGCTATGGCAATACTCCCGAACTCCCCAATCTGGGTGGCGCCGAGGTTATCTCACCAACAACTGCATAAAAGAGATTTTCGATGTCGGCAAAACTCGGTATTCCAGAATCTGAACGATAAAATTGTGACGACAACACCTCGGAGCTCAACTCCCGGGACACCGCCACAACCCCTAAATGTCAGGAAGCACCAAGAACAATGTTCTCGTCACAAAACCATCGGAACGATCCCAAGATACCCGCGTGATCCTAAAAAAAATTCATGAAATTTGAGGAGAGGAAAGACAAAACATCTACGGCAGGAGGCCTCACCAGAGCGATTTAAGGACCGAGGAGTAAAAGAATCCTACTCTCCGATATATATAATCCTAAGACTCAAAATAGTTTTCTTCTAGACTCAACAACGGCCAACAAACAAGGGGGCTCCTATGGTCGGTCGAGGCTCTACCTTGATGTTTTTATATTTTCAGATTACAAAAACCTATATCTACCATCCATATTGCACTTCTATCACCATATCTTCGCCGAACTAGTGCACCTATACAATTTACCATTGTATTGGGTGTGTTGGGGACACAAGAGACTCTTTGCCATTTGATTGCAGGGTTGTTTGAGAGAGACCATCTTCATCCTACGCCTCCCACAGATTGATAAACCTTAGGTCATCCACTTGAGGGAAATTTGCTACTGTCCTACAAACCTCTACACTTGGAGGCCCAACAACGTCTACAAGAAGAAGGTTGTGTAGTAGACATCACTCCTCCACCCAACAACCCAACGTCCTCTGCAAAGGGACCATAAGTCGGGGCTTGATGCCTCTCAAAATTTCTTGATTGGCTCGTTCAGCTTGACCATTGGACTGGGGGTGAGCCATTGATGATACATCAAGTCGAATATGCTCTTGTTGACAAAACTCTTTCATAGCACCTTTGGACAAATTAGTGCCATTATCAGTTATAATGCTGTGGGGAAAACCAAAACGGAAAATCACCTTTTGATGAACTGAACCGATGTTGCCGCGTCACACTTACTGACCGGATCTGCCTCAGCCCACTTTGTAAATTTTTCAACCACCACCAAAAGGTGGGTCTTTTTATCCTTGGACCTTTTGAAAGGTCCGACCATATCAAGCCCCCAGACCACAAACGGCCAAGAAATTGGAATCATTCTCAACTCTTGAGCTGGCACATGAGCTCGCCTTGAAATTTTTTGACAGCCATCACATTTACTGACCAAATCTTCTGCACCAGCATGAGACGCCAGCCAATAAAATCCATGACGAAAAGCTTTGGCCACGAGGGATTTAGAAACGGCATGATGACCGCAATCTCCTTCATGAATCTCTTGTAGAATCTCATAGCCTTCTTTAGGAGAGACACAACATTGAAACGCCCCTGTGACACTGAGATGATGCAACTCTCCATTGACAATAGTCATCGACTTAGACCGCCAGGTTATCTGTCTGGCCAAAGTTTCATCTTCAGGTAACTTGCTCCAGGTCATATAAGCCAAATATGGAACCGTCCAATCAGGAATAGCATGGAGAGCCGCTAGCAGCTGTGCCTCCGAGTGAGGAATAGCAAGATCTTCCTCTGTAGGCAATTTGACTGAAGGGTTATGCAGAATATCAAGGAAAATATTGGGTGGCACCGGCTTAAGCTAGGACCCCAACCGGCTTAAAGCATCAGCTGCCTCGTTTTTCCTTCGATCAATATGTTCTACTTGATAACCTTTGAAATGACCAGCAATAGCATCGACCTCTCGGCAATAAGCCTCCATGAGTGGGTCCTTAGAATCCCAAGTGCCCGACACCTGCTGAGCCACCAAATCTGAGTCACCAAAACATCTCACCCGGCTTAGATTCATCTCCTTAGCCATCCGAAGACCATGAAGTAAGGCTTCATACTCAGCTACATTGTTAGTACAGGGGAACATCAACCTTAAAACATAACAAAACTTATCACCTCGTGGCAAAGTCAACACAACTCCAGCCCCCGAGCCCTCCAGCTGCCTGGATCCATCAAAGTGAATAGTCCAATATGTGCTATCCGGCTTCTCCTCAGGCATCCGCAGTTCTTTCCAATCATTGATGAAATCCACAAGTGCTTGAGATTTGATGGTTGTGCGAGGCATATACTTCAAACCATGGGGTCCAAGCTCAATGGCCTACTTGGCTATCTGACCCGTGGCCTCTCTATTTTGAATAATATCCCCTAAGGGAGCAGAACTTACCACTGTGATGGGATGACCTAGAAAATACTGCTTGAGCTTTCGACTAGCCATGAACACCCCATATACAAGCTTCTGCCAATGCGGATACCTCTGCTTGGACTCAATAAGCACCTCACTTATGTAGTAAACCAGCCTCTAAACCGGATGTTCCTTGCCTGGCTCCTTCCTTTCTACCACAATTGCCACACTGACAGCTCGGCTATTGGCAGCCACGTATAACAACAAAGGCTCTTTATCCATGGGAGCAGCAAGAACCGGCGGCTCAGCTAACTGTTTCTTCAAGGCCTCAAACGCCTGATCAGCAGCATCACTCCACACAAACTGATATATCTTCTTCATCATTAGGTACAGGGGATAGCCTTCTCACCCAACCGGCTTATGAACCGACTTAAGGCCGCAATATGCTACCTCTTGAGCACTGCGTTGGTTTTCCCTTGAAGAGGAAAGGGTGATGCAGCAAAGTAGCGTAAGTATTCCCCTCAGTTTTTGAGAACCAAGGTACCAATCCAGTATGAGGCTACACACGAGTCCCTCACACCTACACAAACAAATAAATCCTCGCAACCAACACGATAAGGGGTTGTCAATCCCTACACGTCACTTACAAGAGTGAGATCTGATAGATATGATAAGATAATATTTTTGGTATTTTTGTGATAAAGATGCAAAGTAAAATAAAAGGCAACGAAAATAGCTAAGTGTTGGAAGATTAATAAGATGGAAAACAGACCCGGGGGCCATAGGTTTCACTAGTGGCTTCTCTCGAGAGCATAAGTATTTACGGTGGGTGAACAAATTACTGTTGAGCAATTGACAGAATTGAGCATAGTTATGAGAATATCTAGGCATGATCATGTATATAGGCATCACGTCCGAGACAAGTAGACCAACTCCTGCCTGCATCTACTACTATTACTCCACACATCGACCGCTATCCAGCATGCATCTAGAGTATTAAGTTCATAAGAACAGAGTAATGCTTTAAGCAAGATGACATGATGTAGAGGGATAAACTCATGCAATATGATATAAACCCCATCTTGTTATCCTCGATGGGAACAATACAATACGTGCCTTGCTGCCCCTACTGTCACTGGGAAAGGACACCGCAAGATTGAACCCAAAGCTAAGCACTTCTCCCATTGCAAGAAAGATCAATCTAGTCGGCCAAACCAAACTAATAATTCGAAGAGACTTGCAAAGATAACCAATCATACATAAAAGAATTCAGAAGATTCAAATATTGTTCATAGATAAACTTGACCATAAACCCACAATTCATCGGTCTCAACAAACACACCGCAAAAGAAGATTACATCGAATAGATCTCCACAAGAGAGGGGGAGAACATTGTATTGAGATCCAAAAAGAGAGAAGAAGCCATCTAGCTAATAACTATGGACCCAAAGGTTTGAGGTAAACTACTCACACTTCATCGGAGAGGCTATGGTGTTGATGTAGAAGCCCTCCGTGATCGATGCCCCTCTCGTGGAGCTCCGAACCGCCCCAAGATGGGATCTCACGGGTATGAAGGTTGCGGCAGTGGAATTAGGTTTTTGGCTCCGTATCTGGTAGTTTGGGGGTACGTAGGTATATATAGGAGGAAGGAGTACGTCGGTGGAGCAACATGGCCCACGAGGGTGGAGGGCGCGCCCAGGGGGTAGGCGCCCCCCCCTACCTCGTGGCTTCCTGGTAGCTTTCTTGACATAGGGTCCAAGTCCTCTGGATCACGTTCGTTCCGAAAATCACGTTCCCGAAGGTTTCATTCTGTTTGGACTCCATTTGATATTCTTTTTCTGCGAAACTCTGAAATAGGCAAAAAAACAGCAATTCTGGGCTGGGCCTCCGGTTAATAGGTTAGTCCCAAAAATAATATAAAAGTGTATAATAAAGCCCAATAATGTCCAAAACAGAAGATAATATAGCATGGAGAAATAAAAAATTATAGATATGTTGGAGACGTATCAAGCATCCCCAAGCTTAATTCCTGCTTGTCCTCGAGTAGGTAAATGATCAAAACAGAATTTTTGATGTGGAATGCTACTTGGCATAATTTCAATGTAATTCTTCTTAATTTTGGTATGAATATTCAGATCCGAAAGATTCAAGATAAAAGTTCAATATTCACATAGAAATAATAATACTTCAAGCATACTAACTAAGCAATTATGTCCTCTCAAAATAACATGGCCAAAGAAAGTTCATCCCTACAAAATCATATAGTTTAGTCATGCTCCATTTTCATCACACAAGAATGCTCTCATCATGCACAACCCCGATGACAAGCCAAGCAATTGTTTCATACGTTAGTAATCTCAAACTTTTTCAACCTTCACGCAATACATGAGCGTGAGCCATGGATATAGCACTATGGGTGGAATAGAATATGATGATGGGGGTTATGTGGAGAAGACAAAAAGGGAGAAAGTCTCACATCAACGAGGCTAATCAATGAGCTATGGAGATGCCCATCGATTAATGTTAATGCAAGGAGTAGGGATTGCCATGCAACGGATGCACTAGAGCTATAAATATATGAAAGCTCAACAAAAGAAACTAAGTGGGTGTGCATCCAACTTGCTTGCTCACGAAGACCTAGGGCACTTGAGGAGGCCCATTGTTGGAATATACAAGCCAAGTTCTATAATGGAAAATTCCCACTAGTATATGAAAGTGACAAAACAAGAGACTCTCTATTATGAAGATTATGGTGCTCCTTTGAAGCACAAGTGTGGTAAAAGGATAGTAACATTGTCCCTTCCCTCTTTTTCTCTCATTTTTTGGGCCTTCTCTTTTTTATGGCATTTCTCTCTCTCTCTCTCTCTCTCTCTCTCTCTCTCTTTATTCCTCACTTGGGACAATGCTCTAGAAAATGATGATCATCACACTTCTATTTATTTACAACTCAATGATTACAAATCGATACTAGAACAAAGCATGACTCTATATGAATGCCTTCGGCGACGTACCGGGATATGCAATGAACCAAGAGTGACATGTATGAAAGAATTATGAACGGTGGCTTTGCCACAAATACTATGTCAACTACATGATCATGCAAAGCAATATGACAATGATGAACATGTCATGATAAACGGAATGGTGGAAAGTTGCCTGGAAATATATCTCGGAATGTCTATGGAAATGCCATAATAGGTAGGTATGGTGGCTGTTTTGAGGAAGATATAAGGAGGTTTATGCGTGAAAGAGCGTATCATATCACGGGGTTTGGATGCACTAGCGAAGTTTGCACCAACTCTCAATGTGAGAAAGGGCAATGCACGGTACCGAAGAGGCTAGCAATGGTGGAAAGGTGAGAGTGCGTATAATCCATGGACTCAACATTAGTCATAAAGAACTCACATACTTATTGCAAAAATCTACAAGTCATCAAAAACCAAGCACTACATGCATGCTCCTAGGGGATAGATTGGTAGGAAAAGACCATCGCTCGTCCCCGATTGCCACTCATAAGGAGGACAATCAAAGAACACCTCATGTTTCAAATTTGTTACATAGCGTTTACCATACGTGCATGCTACGGGACTTGCAAACTTCAACACAAGTATTCCTCAAATTCACAACTACTCAACTAGCACAACTTTAATATTACTACATCCATGTCTCAAAAAAATCATCAAGCATCAAACTTCTCTTAGTATTCGATGCACTCATAAGAAAGTTTTTACTATTCTTGAATACCTAGCATATTAGGATTTTTTAAGAAAATTACCATGCTATTTAAGACTCTCAAAATAATCTAAGTGAAGCATGAGAGATCAATAGTTTCTATAAAACAAATCCACCACCGTGCTCTAAAAGATATAAGTGAAGTAATAGAGCAAAAACTATATAACTCAAAAGATATAAGTGAAGCACATAGAGTATTCTAATAATTTCTGAATCATGTATTTCTCTCTCAAAAGGTGTGTACAGAAAAGATTATGGTGGTAAACTAAAAAGCAAAGACTCAAATCATACAAGACGCTCCAAGCAAAACACATATCATGTGGTGAATAAAAATATAGCTCCGAGTAAAGTTACCGATGGAAGTAGATTTAAAGAGGGATGCCTTCCGGGCATCCCCAAGCTTTGGCTTTAGGTGTCCTTAGATTATCTTGGGGGGGTCATCCCCAAGCTTAGGCTCTTGCCACTCCTTGTTCCATAATCCATCAAATCTTTCACCCAAAACTTGAAAACTTCACAACACAAAACTCAGCAGAAAATCTCGTGAGCTCCGTTAGCGAAAGAAAACAAAAGACCACTTCAAGGTACTGTAATGAACTCATTCTTTATTTATATTGGTGTTAAACCTACTGTATTCCAACTTCTCTATGGTTTATAAACTATTTTACTAGCCATAGATTCATCAAAATAAGCAAACAACACACGAAAAACAGAATCTGTCAAAAACAGAACAGTCTGTAGTAATCTGTAACTAACGCAAACTTCTGGAGCTCCAAAAAATCAGAAAAAATAGGAAGACCTAGACAGTTTGTTTATTGATTAGCAGCAATTGGAATCAATATTTTATCATGTTCTGGTGAATCTTAACAATTATTTTCGTGAACAGAAAGTTTCTGGAATTTTCTGCAAGATCAAATAACTATCATCCAAGAAAAGGTACACAGGAGCAAGCACAAGTTATCAGGAGGATTTTGGATGCCTTCTCCACCTTCACTGGACTGCACATCAATTTCAACAAGAGCACCTTCATGCCAATATGCATGGATGAAACCACTTCCAATAGGGTTTGTGACATTTTGCAGTGTCCAACCTCCTCTTTCCCATGCACTTACCTGGGTTTACCGCTGTCCACACAGAAAATCAGCCACGGGATGCTTCTACCAATCATTCACATGGTTGACCGCAGGATATCCGGCTGGCTCACCACTTTTCTTTCCTGGGGCGGCCGTCTCACCCTTGTTAATGTGCTTGCCTCCATCCCCAATTACTTCATGGCATGCTTCATCTAGCCACAAGAATCCCTGGACAAGCTGGAGAGAATATTACGAGGCTTTCTTTGGCAAGGAAAGAACTCGGCAAATGGCGGACACTGCTTGGTAGCGTGGGATTTCGTCACTCTACCAAAGCTTAATGGCGGGCTTGGCCTCAGAAACTTAAAAGAGCATAACATGGCAATGATCTGCAAGCTTACATCCAACATTTTGCAAGGCCACGGAGCCCCATGCTATGAATGGTTCGCCAAAAGATACTGCAGCAACACACTTCCAGATAGTAAACAGAGTGGGGACACTCCCATTTGGCGCTGCATGCAGTCAACCATACAGCATGTTATTCAAACTACCAGGTGCATTTTGGGCGACGGATCTAGAATCTCCTTCTGGAAAGATTCATGGCTTGCGTGCGGAAGACTTGAAGTCTCCTTCCCAACGCTTTTCTCTTTTGCCAGAAACAAGAGTTGTTCGGTTGCATCTCAGTTCACTGATGGTGTTTGGGAAATCAAGCTGCACCCGAACCTAACTGCCACAGCCACCGGAGAATTGCAGGCCTTAAACGACGTTTTGGACGGCATCCAACCCATGGAAGAGCATGCAGATTCACGGAGGCCAATCTGCCTATATAACAAGCCCACGACACTCTTCTTCTATGAGATGCTCACATTTAAGGGGCTCCAATGCCCCCATGAAAGACAAGATTTGGGACAGTATTATTCCTAATAAACACAGAGTTTTCCTCTGGTTAGCGACCCGTGGCTGAGTGAACACAAGGGACAATATGTTGAAGAAACAATGGAATATCACAACTCATAATGGCTGTGATTGGTGCCTCGCATCAGAAACCATCCATCACCTGATTCTACGATGTCGGTTAGCTGATGCAGTCTGGCGTAAGGTTGGCCTACATGGTATTGCCAATGCTTGCCCAAACTTGCAAACCTTCATTTTATCGGAGGAGACCACGGCTGCGCATGGTAAACTCTGGCACGTCCTCTTTGCGGCGATTGCGGTTGCTCTCTGGACAGCCCGGAATGCTCTTGTCTTCAGGACAAAGGCATGGACTGCAACTCGGACTTTCGAAGAGATCCACCAGCTTCTTCACCTCTGAAAAAATAGAGTGCGAAGGGACCAAGATTTAACTACCCTGTGTAATTATGCTGCTCTCTTCTTCCAAGCCTAACCCCCCTCTCTTTTTCCACTTTCTTTCATGTTTAGGCTTGGTGGTGGCCGGCTGCACTTACTGTGCTCCAACACACCACCTTCATGTAATATGACTCCTGTCATCCGGGTTTTTGCCCCGTTTTGAATGCATAAGGTAGATCATGATCTACCTTTTCCTTCAAAAAAAACTATCATCCAAGAAGATCCTATAGGTTTAACTTGGCACAAACACTAATTAAAACATAAAAACACATCTAACCAGAGGCTAGAACAAATATTTATTCCTAAACAGAAGCAAAAGGCAAAAAAAAACTAAAAATAAAATTGGGTTGCCTCCCAACAAGCGCTACCGTTTAACGCCCCTAGCTAGGCATAATAGCAAGGATAGATCTAGGTATTGCCATCTTCGGCTTTCAACTTCTTAGCGGAATCAAGCTCGAATCCGGGAGGTTCTTACATTTCCCTTCATATTCTGAAATTTTTAGATCTAAAGAATCCAACCGCTAATTGCAAAGAGTAATCAACATATTCATGCGGTGAATATTTCCGCTAACGTTCTTAAGAGGTTCAAGAGACTTCTGTAAAATCATAGTTACTTCGCAAATTTTTTCAGAAACTTGTGTCTCTTCCTGGGTATGATGAGGCCCCTTTTGTTGAGGTAGTGTTCCCACTATACCTTCTATAACTTCATGCGCAATATGGGGATCAATTTCAGTAAAATTGCCTTTGGCAACGCAATCCAAGAGTTGTCTATGAGACATATTAAATCCAACATAAAAATTGCGAAGCAAAATTCTCAGGTTCACTTCAAAGGTACAATTACGGTAAGACTCCATTATTCTCAACCAGGCATCTTTTAAGTTTTCTCCTTGTCTTTGTTTGAAGTGAAAGACTTCAAACTCTGGGGACAACGGAGTTGATAAGGGACTAGCCATAACGATAAGCAAACAGAAAAGAGAGGGCGAATAAAACGGCAAGGGTGAAGTGGGGGAGAGGAAAACGAGAGGCAAATGGCGAATAATGTAATGCGGGAGATAAGGGTGTGTGATGGGTACTTGGTATGTTGACTTTTGCGTAGACCTCCCCGGCAACGGCGCCAGAAATCCTTTTTGCTACCTCTTGAGCACTGCGTTGGTTTTCCCTTGAAGAGGAAAGGGTGATGCAGCAAAGTAGTGTAAGTATTTCCCTCGGTTTTTGAGAACCAAGGTATCAATCCAGTAGGAGGCTACACACGAGTCCCTCGCACCTACACAAACAAATAAATCCTCGCAACCAACGCGATAAGGGGTTGTCAATCCCTACATGGTCACTTACGAGAGTGAGATCTGATAGATATGATAAGATAATATTTTTGGTATTTTTGTGATAAATATGCAAATAAAATAAAAGGCAACAAAAATAGCAAAGTGTCGGAAGATTAATATGATGGAAAATAGACCCGGGGGCCATAGGTTTCACTAGTGGCTTCTCTCAAGAGCATAAGTATTTACGGCGGGTGAACAAATTACTGTTGAGCAATTGACATAATTGAGCATAGTTATGAGAATATCTAGGCATGATCATGTATATAGGCATCACGTCCGAGACAAGTAGACCGACTCCTGCCTGCACCTACTACTATTACTCCACACATCGACCGCTATCCAGCATGCATATAGAGTATTAAGTTCATAAGAACAGAGTAACGCTTTAAGCAAGATGACATGATGTAGAGGGATATAATCATGCAATATGATATAAACCCCATCTTGTTATCCTCAATGGCAACAATACAATACGTGCCTTGCTGCCCCTACCGTCACTGGGAAAGGACACCACAAGATTGAACCCAAAGCTAAGCACTTCTCCCATTGCAAGAAAGATCAATCTAGTAGGCCAAACCAAACTGATAATTCGAAGAGACTTGCAAATATAACCAATCATACATAAAAGAATTCAGAAGATTCAAATATTGTTCATAGATAAACTTGATCATAAACCCACAATTCATCGGTCTCAACAAACACACCGCAAAAGAAGATTACACTGAATAGATCTCCACAAGAGAGGGGGAGAACATTGTATTGAGATCCAAAAAGAGAGAAGAAGCCATCTAGCTAATAACTATGGACCCGAAAGTCTGAGGTAAACTACTCACACTTCATCGGAGAGGCTATGGTGTTGATGTAGAAGCCCTCTGTGATCGATGCCCCCTCGTGAACTCGGAACAAGCCCCAAGATGGGATCTCATGGGTATGAAGGTTGCAGCGGTGGAATTAGGTTTTGGCTCCGTGTCTCCGTAGTTTGGGGCGTGAGGTATATATAGGAGGAAGGAGTACGTCGGTGGAGCACCATGGGGCCCACGAGGGTGGAGGGCGCGCCCAGGGGGTAGGCGCGCCCCCCTACCTCGTGGCTTCCTGGTAGCTTTCTTGACGTTGGGTCCAAGTTCTCTGGATCACGTTCGTTCCGAAAATCACGTTCCCGAAGGTTTCATTCCATTTGGACTCCGCTTGATATTCTTTTTCTGCGAAACTCAGAAATAGGCAAAAAAACAGCAATTCTGGGTTGGGCCTCCGGTTAATAGGTTAGTCCCAAAAATAATATAAAAGTGTATAATAAAGCCCAATAATGTTCAAAACAGAAGATAATATAGCATGGAGCAATCAAAAATTATAGATACGTTGGAGACGTATCACAATACGACCCGCCAGACGCTGGACATCATTGATACACGCCGGTTTAGCCAGGGAAGTGATAGCCTTTATTTTCTCCGGGTTAGCTTCAATACCTTGTTCAGAAACCAGAAAGCCTAAGAGCTCGCTTGCCGGCACACCAAAGACACACTTGGTCGGGTTAAGCATCATCTTGTAGACCCGGAGGTTGTCAAAGGTCTCCTTCAAATAATCTATTAAAGTTTTCTTCTTTTTGGATTTCACCACAATATCATCCACATAAGCATGAACATTGCGTCCAATCTGATAATGAAGGCAATTTTGCACACACCGCTGGTAGGTCGCCTGGGCACTCTTGATCCCAAAAGGCATAGACACATAACATAAGGCTCCAAAGGGAGCTATGAAGGTTGTCTTCTCCTGGTCCTTAACTGCCATCTTGATCTGATGATAACCAGAATAAGCATCCAAAAAGCTCAACCGCTCACAACCCGTTGTAGCATCAATGATCTTATCAATATGGGGGAGAGCAAAAGGATCAGCTGGACAGGCCTTGTTTATGTCCGTGTAATCCACACACATGCGCCAAGTGCCGTTTTTCTTAAGTACCAGCACCAGGTTAGCCAACCACTCAGGATGAAAAACTTCAACAATAAACCCAGCCGCCAAGAGTTGGGCCACTTCTTCACCAATGGCCTTGTGCCTCTCTTCATTGAAACGACTAAGGAATTGCTTGACCGGTTTAAACTTTGGATCAATATTAAGAGTATGCTCAGCGAGTTCCCTCGGTACACCTAGCATGTCTGAAGGTTTCCATGCGAAGATGTCCCTGTTCTCACTGATGAACTCGATGAGAGCGCTTTCCTATTTCGGATCCAGATTAGCACTGATGCGGAACTGTTTGGATGAATCGCTAGGAACGAAATCAACTAGCTTAGTGTCATCCGCGGACTTAAATTTCAACAGGGGGTCGTGCTCTATGGTTGGCTTCTTCAAAGATATCATATCCGCCGGATCAACATTATCCTTGTAAAATTTCAACTCTTCTGTTGCACAGACCGACTCAGCATAAGCAACATCACCTTCTTCACATTCTAAGGCTATCTTCCGGCTTCCATGCACTATGATGGTGCCTTTGTGACCCGGCATTTTAAGCTGCAAATAAACATAACAAGGCCTTGCCATGAACTTAGCATAAGCCGGCCGTCCAAACAGAGTGTGATAAGGACTCCTGAGTTTAACCACTTAAAAAGTCAATGTCTCAGATCTGGAATCATGATCATCTCCAAAGGCAACCTCCAAAGATATTTTACCTACTGGATACGCAAACTTACCAGGCACCACACCGTGAAAGATAGTATTCGACGGCTTAAGATCCTTGTCAGTCAAGCTCATGCGACGAAAAGTTTCGTAATACAAAATATTAATGCTGCTGCCCCCGTCCATGAGTACCTTAGTAAATCTGTACCCTCCAACCTGAGGCGCTACCACCAGAGCCAAATGACCCGGATTATCAACCCGGGGCGGGTGATCCTCACGACTCCAGAGAATAGGGTGTTCAGACCATCGCAGGTAACAGGGAATCGCCGACTCAACTGCGTTCACTGCCCTTTTATGGAGCTTCTGATCCTGCTTGCATAAACTTGTGGTGAAAACATGGTACTGGCCACTATTCAACTGCTTTGGGTTACTCTGATAACCAGATTGCTGCTGTTGATTCCCTTGGCCAGACTGTTGATTATAACCACCTTGATTGCCTTGACCCTGGAAGCCAGAATTAGAGCCGCCACCACCATAACCCGGATCGTGAGAGCCGGACCCTGAACTGCCGTTCGGGGCATGGTTGCTATGGAAAGAATTGGAAGCCTTGAACTCCTTCATGATAAAGCAATCTTTCCATAAATGAGTAGCCGGCCTCTCACGTGTACCATGCCTCGAACAAGGCTGATTCATCACCACTTCAAGGTTGAATTTTGATCTTCCAGGCTGAGCCGACCTTCCTTTGCGATGCTGATTATTATTCTGCGCATTGGTGTTAGCTACAAAGTTTTGATCGCCGTCGGCCTTACGCTTACCATTACCACCTTGACTCGCTGTATTATACTGCTGCCCCTTTGTATTACCGCTCTTCTTTCCCTTACCAGCCTTCTCTTCATCGGATACTGGGTCCTTGGTACTATTAGAGTCGGCATAATTAACAAGAGCTGCCATGAGCTCCCCCATGTCATTGCAGTGGCGCTTAAGCCGTCCAAGCTTCTGCTTAAGGGGGAGGAAACGGCAATTTTTCTCCAACATCAAAATCGCTGAGCCAACATCGATTTTTTCTGATGAATGTATAATAGTGGAGATCCAGTGCAACCCAGTGGGTTGTTGACTCGCCCTCACCTTGGACACAAGAAACCAAATCCATGATTGACATAGGCTGCTTGCACGTGTCTTTGAAATTGTGAATAAAACGGGCCTTCAGCTCCGCCCACGACCCAATGGAGTTGGCGGGTAGCCCCTTCAACCAAGTACGAGCCGGCCCTTCCAACATCATGGTGAAATACTTAGCACACGCAGCATCACTTACATCCAACTTCTCCATGGCCATCTCATAACTTTCAACCCAAGCCTCAGGGGGTTGATCTGCTATGTAATTAGGCACCTTGCGAGGACCCTTGAAATCCTTGGGCAGACGCTCGTTATGTAGAGCCGGCACTAAACATGGCACACCCAAGGTTCTGGATGTCGCGCCTGCCTCCACTGAAGCTGATGGATAAACCGGAGAGTGTTGATGAGCCGCTTGCTGAGCCGCCAGCTCGGCCTCCTGACGCGCTCTGCCCTGATCCACCAAAGTCTGAGCATTAGCACAATCACGCGCTGGGTCATGCCCACGAGGCTAGTTATGGCATTGTTCACTGCGAGAAACAACTGGTGAGTCAATGTGCCTGCTATAACTCCAGCTTGGATGAGGGATTGAGTGAATCTGCTCACGACTATAAGAGTAAGCCGCCTGTTGAGCCACAGCTGTTTGAAGAAGCTCTCTGGCCCTCCGTGTCTCTATCGTTGTTGGAGACTCGCCTTCAACTGGTAGAGCCGCCAATCGTGTTGACGCAGCAATCATGTTGTCTAAAGGGTTAGAATAATGACCTGGAGGTGTTTGAACATGCTGAGGCGGAGTATTATTCAAATGCGACGGGTCCATTGCGCGTGGCTGAACCGGCGCTCCAATCCCAGGTGCTTCCACCACCCGGTTTACTACCGGTGGATCACTGGTCCCTGCTCTAGGCGTATTGAAGAGGTTCCTCGGCTCATAAACCGGGGGCAGATGACTCCGGTGCCTCCTCCTCATGACTTCGTTTGAAGCATTCTGGTCGAATGTGAGCCAGAAAGACTCTGCCTGGATCTGTTGCGCCTAGCCATTCAGAGCAGCCCACTCCGTATCCATCCTAAGGTTTTCAGCCGCCAACTCTTCCTTGGTCTGGGCTATCTCATCTCGTAGCTTAGCCACATCCGCCTTGTGCTATTCCTGGTTGTCCAGGGTTACCTCCACCCCCATCAGAGTTGCCAAGGCCTCCAGCAATTCTGTCAAAGCTTGAGCCGGCGGGCGTGCAGTGCCACTAGCACCAGCTGTCACCACGGCAGTCGAGCTATAGGTCATAGCCACGGTGGTTGATGAACCGAGCGTCGGCTGTGTACCGGCCATGAAAATTGCGACCTTGTTTGGCGGCACATAGGGGTCCGGAATACTTTCACCATCGGAACAGCCCCCAAGCCGGCCATCTTGTAGCTGATACAATGAATTAGTCTCACCCGTGGACGACTCACCATTAGAGTAGATGGCTGTCTCACCGCCAGACGCATATCCTTCTTCAATTTCCGCTCCATGGATGAAACCAACAAAGGCACGCTTCCTGGCGGGTTGAACTCGGGCGGGTCATGCACGCTGAGCCGTCTCGATGATGTCGGTGCAGATGTCCGGCTCAAGGCTCGGTTTGCCCATTTTGCCGATGAAGACGTGGATTCGGCCGAAGGGGACCCGGTACCCGTACTCGATTGAGCCGGCCTCGGGGCTCAGCCTGCATTGTCAATGTAGAGCTTGCCGCGACGATTCTTGGTCATCCGGCCCACGGCGTATCACTTGATCCCTTTGAAGCTGCCCTTCAAGAACTCGAAACCACCGTGTGCCAGCCCCACGGTGGGTGCCAACTGTCATCGAAGTGTCACGACAGATGTCCTAGTGGAAGGACTTAGTCGTGGAGCCATCGCAATGAGGTTAGCTTAAAGGGGTTAATCAGGAGAAAGGAAACAAGGAGTTTATACTGGTTCGGCCCCTTGCGGTGAAGGTAAAAGCCTGATCCAGTTTGAGGTGGTATTGCTAGGGTTTCGATTACCAGGGAGCGAATACGCTTGGCCTAGTTTTTGATCTCTTTGTTTCCCGCCCTAAACCGCTACCGGGTCGTCCCTTTATATACACAGGTTGACGCCCGGCGGCTTACGGAGTCCCGGCCGGCTCATACACAATGTGTCCGGCTCAGTGACTAACTCCACATGCCTTACAATACAAGTCATACATATATGGCGGTTTACACCTGTGGGCCTCAAGCCGCCTCGTGGGCTTCAGGCCTTTAGTAAGCCTGCTCCGTGAACCGCCATCTTCAACATCTTCATGGGCCTTGTCATTATGAACTGCCAGTGGTATGACCCGGCCCCTCCTGGGCGGGTCTTACCCAATAATTATATCCCCAACAAGAGGGGTATTAAATAGCATAATGGATCTAAACATATAATCTTCCACCAAATAAACCGTATAGTGATCAACTACAAGATGTAATCAACACTACTAGTCACCCACAAGCAGCAATCTATAGTTCCAGTAACAAGATTGAACACAAGAGATGAACTAGGGTTTGAGAAAAGATGGTGTTGTTGAAGATGTTGATGGAGATTGCCCTCCCCAAGATGGGAGAGTTGTTGGTGATGATGATGACGATGATTTCCCCTCTCTGAGGGAAGTTCCCCCGGCGGAATCACTCCGCCCGAGGGCAAAAGTGCTCCTGCCCAAGTTCCGCCTCGAGACGGCGGCGCTCCATCCCGAAAGTCTCCTCCTTATTTTTTTTATAGGTCAAAATGACTTATATACCAGAAGATGGGCACCGGAGGTGGGCCGAGGAGGCCACAACCCACCAGGGCACGCTTGGGGGGCCTGGCGTGCCCAGGTGAGTTGTGCCCACCTGGTGGCCCCCTGTAGTGTTTATTGGCTCCAATATTCCTCAAATAATTCATAAAGAATCTCCGTAAAGTCTAAGCTCATTTGGAGTTGTGCAGAATAGGTGGCCTGACATAGCTTTTCCACGTCAGAATTTCCAGCTACCAGAATTGTCCCTCTTGGTGCGTTCCTTGTAAATTATGAGAGAAAAGGCATTAGAATTACTCCAAAAAGCATTATATGGATAAAAACATTATAAATAACAACAAGGAAAAATGATGAAAAATGGACGTATCAACTCACCCAAGCTTAGACCTCGCTTGTCCTCAAGCGAAAACCACAATCAAAAAACATGTCCACATGCTTTGAGAGAGAGGTGTCGAAAAAAACAAAATACGTACATAGAAGCATCATGTCGATTATTATAACAGCAAAAAAATTAAACATAGGACTTTTATCATAAAACTTGCATCATATACTTCCCATGAATAAGTAACAGTTCATCACATAATCGAACTATGAAGCAAAAACTCTATCAGAAACCAACAAACTATGTTCTCAGTCAACTTTGCAACTACAATTCATCATCTTTTCAGGAAGAGTCACATGTCGGAGCCTTTTAAGCAAGTCCACATACTCAACCATCATATAGTCTTCTATGATTGCTAACACTCACCTTGTACCTATGAGCAAAACATTTCAACCGGACACATAGAAAGATAGTGTCCAACATACTCACCTCAAGGGTGATGTCAACAATAATATCTCATGCTATCTATATTCAACTAGACATATGTGCCTAGATCTTTCCTCACCACATGATGCTTGCCAAAAGAGAAAATAAAAAGGAATAGAAGGAAAACTTTTGACTCTTTGCATAAAAGTAAAAGATAGGCCCTTCGCAGAGGGAAGCAGAGGTTGCCATGCGCTTATTTGTTTGCATGCTCAATCCCTTAGTGCAAAAGAACGTCACGTTGTATTGCCCCATAAGCTGACAACCTTTATTATGCAGACTGTCGCTTTTATTCTTTGTCATCCAAGTTCTTACAACGCTCAATTTTATCTTACACTAAATGATATCACATATTTAGAAGCAATTTTATTGCCATTTTGCACCGATGACAACTTACTTGAGGGATCTTGCTCAATCCATAGGTAGGTATGGTGGACACTTAAACAAGATTTGGATTTAAGGGTTTTTGGATGCACAAGTAGTATCTCTACTTAGTGCGGAATTTTTGGCTATCAAAGATAGGGGGCAAACATCACATGTTGAAGGATCTATGAAAATATGTCTTCTATGTGAATATAAACAAACATAAACCATTAAGTTGTCTTCCTTGTCCAGCGTCAACAATTTTGGCATATAATATTTTGATGAGGGCTCACAATCAAAAAAGATTTTTAGGATAGTATATCTATATGTGAATCTTCTCTTCCCTTATTAATTCTTTCATGAGTTGCATCATTGACTAATTCTATGTTTGTCAATCCTAATAAAATTTTCTTACTTATACTTTTCCTTATGTGGTGCTATCACCTACCAAGGGATTAGTATATAATCTATTGATTTATTTCCTTTCCTTTATTTACTTTCTTTTCTCTTTTTCTTTCTTTATTTATTTTATTTCTTTATTTTTATTTGCAACATGAAAGTAAAGAAAGCAAAAACTCAAACTAACTTTATTATATAAATTGCACATGATTACAATGATAGATCACTAAGCAAACTCTCAAATAAGAAATGATCGAACTAAACTTTATTTCATCTAAAAGCAAATGATCAAACTAAGATAAGTAAAAGCAAAAAGATAGTGGGATGATACGATACCGGGGCACCTCCCCCAAGCTTGGCGGAAGCCAAGGGGAGTCCCATACCCGCTACTCAATTCTCCTTTGGTGGTGAAGAAGATGATGGTGGTGATGAAGCGATCCTATCCTTAAGTATCAAGAGGTTCTCCAGCCAACGGATGACGCTCCGGAGATGAATGATATGCTCTTGGTGCAGAATTGATCAAATGTAAGTACAGTGGGATATTTCGCCTGAACTGCGAGTGTCGTGTTCCCCATAGGGACTAGGCGACGACGACTATGCTCAGCTAAATCTAGGTAACACAATTTTAAGAGACGAATGCGGAAAATAAAACCTAAACTAACAAGGTCATTCCCAAAGATCGTCGACAAATAAAATGCAAAGAGCACATGGAGATTCATATTTTACTCATTGTCTTTTTGGTATTTTCATAATGCTTGAGAAGTTAAAATACTAATACGAGCATACATCAATGACAAGAGAAGTGAAAGGACATGAACATAACATGACAAGGACACATATATAACTATCAAACATGAACAGAGGGAAGAAACAAGCTTGTAGGACAGAATATATGTATCACATCACAAACACGCACATATGTTATATCACAGAACACCACACACATATGAAGATTACTATTTCAATAAACAGAGTATGACAGGTCAAATACTTCTCAAAGTGATAAGGTATCAACTAGTCAGGACATACTAATCAAGCATTTATATTAAACTTCAAAACTGAACCAAACAGTAGGATATTGCACTTATCAAAACTGAACATTACATAGTACTGATCATTACACTACTCAAGATTACAGAAATTTGGGAGAGAGAGAGAGATTGAAAACAGTAGCAAGTGTTGAAGAGGGAGCGATTCAGCAGCAGGGGGTAAAGAGGAGCAGCAACAGGGGGCGTGAGGAGAGAGGTTCAGCAAGGCAGCAGATGGAGATTGGATGGGGAGAGCTTCAGCAGGGATGCAGCAACAAGCAAATGGAGAAGAGGACAACATTAGTTTTGGTGATAAGAGAGAGGTTGAGAGGAGTAGCAAGAGTAGCGAGGCAAGGGAAGGAGAGCAGCAGCAAGGTGCGTCGAGAGAGAGTTGCTGGTGGTGTGGCGTGGCGAAGGAAGATGCAGCGGATGGTGGTGGTGATGCGGCGCTGGCAGTGGCGGGTGGTGGAGATGGCATGGTGGAGATGGAGTGGATAGATGGCTGGGTGACGCACCGCCACGCCGGCCTGGCCGTGGCAGCGGCCGGAGGTGGAGAAGGAGGGGTGAGGGAGAGAGAGATGTTCCAGGCTCAAAGGGGATCGGTGGTGTGACGCCCCCGATTTAATCGTACACTAATCATGCACGCAAATGTGTACGATCAAGATCAAGGACTCACGGGAAGATATCACAACACAACTCTACAAATAAAATAAGTCATACAAGCATCATAATACAAGCCAGGGCCTCGAGGGCTCGAATACAAGTGCTCGATCATAGACGAGTCAGCGGAAGCAACAATATCTGAGTACGTACATAAGTTAAACAAGTTTGCCTTAAGAAGGCTAGCACAAAGCCGGATCTGGACGAAGAGGAGCAGGCCTCCGCTCGATCCTCCTAGCTACTCTGGTCGCCGCCGGCGGCTGCACGTAGTAGTAGGCACCTCCAGTAGTAGTCGCCATCGACGGTGGCGTCGCTCTCGGCTCCATCGTGCAGTTGCAGCAATCGAGTATAGATAGGGAAAAGGGGAACAAGGCAACCGTGAGTACTCATCCAAAGTACTCGCAAGCAAGGAGCTACACTACATATGCATGGATATATGTGTAAAGGGCCATATCGGTGGACTGAATCTGCGAATGCCGAATAAGAGGGGATAGCTAGTCTTATCGAAGACTACGCTCGCCACCTGTCTTGCAACAGTAGAAGAGGGAAGGTTGTAGTCCTCCAAGCAACATCACATAGCAATAATCCTACCCGCGATCCCTCCTCGCATCCACGAGAGGGCGACCACCGTTGTATCCGCACTTGGAAGGGTGTGTTTTATCAAGTATTTGGTTCTAGTTGTCATAAGCTCAAGGTACAACTCCAAGTCGCCTGTTATCAAGATCACGGCTATTCAATAGATTAACTTCCTGCAGGGTGCACCAACTTACCCAACACGCTTGATCCCATTTGGCGGACACACTTTCTGGGTCATGCCCGGCCGCGGAAGATCAACACGCCGCAGCCCCACCTAGGCACAACAGAGAGGCCAGACGCCGGTCTAAACCTAAGCGCCAGGGTGCAGGCCCATCGCCTGAGCACACCTGCATGTTGCGTGGGCGGCCGGAAGCAGACCTAGCCTAGTGGCGTTCCATCCAATCCGGCCTACGCTGCTCCGTCGTTGACGTCTGAAGTGCTTGGTGATACCACGGCGCTGGATACCCATAACTACTCCCGCGTAGATGGTTAGTGCGTATAAGCTCAGAGCCAACTCAGATCAAATACCAAGATCTCGTTAAGCGTGTTAAGTATCCGCGAACGCCGAACAGGCCAGGCCCACTCTCTCCTAGGCGGTCTCAACCTGCCTGTCGCCCGCCACAAAGATCCACTCATGGTGCTCCACCACCGACCCGACTTTAGTCTCCACATGTATCATGTATAAGTATATAGTATATACCCGTGATCACCTCCCGAGTGATCACGGCCCGATAGTATAGCATGGCGAGGCGGACAAGAATGTAGGGCCACAGATGAAAGTACTAGCATCCTATACTAAGCATATAGGATTGCGGTAAAGGTAACAAATGATAGTAACAAGGACAAAGCTATGCATCGGGATAGGTATAAGCTGAAAGCAGTAACATGCTACACTACTCTAATGCAAGCAGTATAGAGGAGAGTAGGCGATATCTGTGATCAAGGGGGCTTGCTGGTTGCTCTGGCAAGAGAGAGGGTCGTCAACACCGTAGTCGAATCGGGCAGCAGCAGCGTCGGTATCGTAGTCTACCGGAGAGAAGAGGGGAAGAAACAATGAATAACATGTAAACAGATGCATATCGATGCATGACATGACAAGTAACGATGCTAGGCGTGCCCTAACGTGGTATGAGGTGGTTCGGTTAAGGGAAACATCCGGAAAGTATTCCGGTGTTTAGCGTTCCGGCGGGGCGGAGGGGAAAGTTGCAGGTTCGATAGGTTAGGGGTGTGTGGCGACGAGCGAATTGCGTGTCCGGATTCGCCTCGTCGTTCGAGCAACTTTCATGTTGAAAATATTTTAATCTTAGTTACGGATTAAAAGATATGATTTTCTAAAGATTTTATTAATTTCGGAATTTAATTAATTAATTAATTAATTGAAAAATGGAATTATGAGCGTCGGCATGATGTCATCTTGGCGTCGGCAAGATCAACAGAGGTTGACTTGGTCAACCTGACATGTGGGTCCGTTAAGTCATACTCATTTAGTTAATTAACAAGAGTTAATTAGGTTAATTAGCCATTAGGTTAATTAATCGGATTAATTAAATTAATTATTTACTTAATTAATTAATTAATTAATTAATTTTATTCATTTTATTTTTATTAATTATATTTATTTAATTCCTTTTTCCTTTTTCCTTTTTCAAAACGCGTTACGGGGGCCCATGTCATTGGGATGGCCGGTCCAGTCAGCCTAGCTGACCGAGTCAACAGGTCGGCCGGGGGGGCCCTGGGCCCACCGATCGATGTGACGGTGGCCCAGTCGGCCACGTCGGCGGCGGCGTTAGGGAGCTCCGGTGAGCGTTCACGCGGTGGAGGGGCGCCGGACCTCGCCGGAATTCGCCGTCCGGCGGCCAAAATGGCCGCGGGAGGGTGCGTTCGAACGTGGAGAGGGTGCCGCGTCCAACGGTGGCAGAGGCACGGCCGGACTTGGCCGGAAACAGCGCCGGCGAACGGCGGAGGTGGCGGTGGGATTCGGGACCTCATCGGGATCGCGCTACGGGGGGTCCTCGAGGTGGGCAAGCGGCACGGGCGGCCTCGGCGGGCTGCAATGAGCACGTCCACGTGCTTTCGAGCTAGCAAACACGACGGCAATGCCAGCTGCTTGGCGGAGCCGAAGTTAAATCCATGGCGGCCTGTGGCGATAAGGGGCGGCCGCACGGGCTACCGGCGGCGCCGAGGCGAGGAGGAGCTCCGCGGGGGAGGACCGCGCAGGAGCGGAAGGGATCGGGGAGCGAAGGGGGGGAAGAGCTCACGGGGGGAGGACGCGTAGGTCTCGGTAATGTGCTCGGGCGGCGGGGATGACCGCGAGGAGGAGGGCGAGGCGCTTCGGCGGCGACGGGCGGTGGCGTCTTGAGTGGTCGGGCCGAACCCGCGTCGTGAAACAGGCGTCGGCGTCGGGCGTGTGGGCGTGCTGGCGTCTGGGTGGCGAGAGGAGGAGGAGGAGGTGAGGGCGGGCGGTGGGGCGCCAAGGCGTCGAGGCGGCGGATCGGTAGTACCGATCCAGATCGTGAGGAGGAGAAGGGGATCGGGGGGTAAAGTGGGTGTCGGCTAGGGTTTCACCGACCGGGCGGGGGGGTTATGGGGGTGATGGGGTGGGCCGGATGGCCATGGGCTGGCCGGCTGGGCCAGGTGGGCTTGGCCCAGTTGGGCCAGCGGGGGAGGTTTTCTTTTCTCCTTTTGTTTTATTTTTCTTTTCTTATTTTTCCTTTTCTGTTTTAATTGCTTTAAAAATATCCAGACACTCTACAAAAATGTGTGCACCCCACCATAATTAACTTTGTAATATTTGACAACCCCTGAACATTTTAGTTTTAATTTTTGAAAACTTTTATTGTCCTCCTATATTTGAATTAAATTACGAAACAGTTTTGATTCAACCCGAGATTATCTCTGAGTGAGTGACGTGGCACCATCAGCGTGAGATTACTGTAGCATGATTATCCGGGCGTTACAAATCTCCTCCACTAGAAGAAATCTTGTCCCGAGATTTAGGAGGTAGAAGGAAAGAGTGCGGGGTATTCATCACGAAGACGGTCCTCGCGTTCCCAGGTGGCTTCGTCTTCAGAGTGATTTGACCACTGGATTTTGAGGAACTTGATCGCCTTCTGACGTGTGCGGCGTTCAGCTTGGTCGAGAATGCGGACCGGATGCCCTTTATAGGAGAGGTCCTGTTGCAATTCGAGCACTTCATGGTCCACGGCTCGGATTGGGTCCTTGAAACAGCGTCGGAGTTGTGACACGTGGAACACATCGTGAACACGAGAAAGGTTCGACGAAGCTCCAGCTTGATATGCCACTTTTCCATGCCTTTCGAGAATAGTGAATGGGCCAATATAGCGAGGAGCTAGCTTGCCATTGATCCGGCGGTGAGCACCCTTCATTGGTGTAGCGCGAAGATAGGCCTTTTCGCGAAGTTGATAGACCATGTCTTTGTGATGACGGTCATAATTACTCTTTTAGCGTGGTGAGCAGTCTTGAGATTCACGCGAATAATGCGGACTTGTTCTTGGCATGTTGGATAATATCCGGACCAAGAGTGGGCGTTCCCAGTTTCGACCAGTTCGGAGGGTTTGGCACTTTCGTCCATATAACACTTGAAGGGGCCATCTTGAGACTAGCTTGATAGCTATTATTATAAGAGAACTCAGCATACGGGAGAGATTCCTCCCATTTCTTGCGAAGGAAATAACACAAGCTCAAGCATGTCTTGAGAACTTGGTTGACACGTTCAACTTGCCCTTGTGATGCGGATGAAGCGCAGATCTTGAAAGATAAATGAGTACCCATAGCTTCTTGAAAACTTGCCTTAATCTTGAAGTGAATAAGCTGCCACGGTCCGAATCGATAACCAGTGGAATACCGTGAAGTGAAACAATTCGGACATATAGAGAGTTGCAAGCTGACTAGCGAAGATCGTTTCTTTGACCGCCGAAAATGAGCAACTTTAGAAAGCGGTCAATGGCGACAAGAATAGCATCATTACCTTTCTGCGATTTGGGAAACCCGGTGGCGAAGTCCATTTCAACATGGTCCCATTTCCATTCAGGAATAGAGATAGGTTGCAGAGTTCAAAGGGCCTTTAATGTTACGCTTTGATACGACGACAAGCGTCACACTCAACAACATAGCGAGCAATGTCTTGCTTCATATTAGACCACCGAATCTCGGCGAATGTCTTGATACATCTTTGTACTACCGGGATGGATACATAGAGGCGTATCATGAGCTTCTTTCATAACCTTCGAGTCATATTCAGGTTTTCCTTCTTATACGGCACCACTAGGCGGCCTTTGAAGTACAAGGCGCCATCATCGAGAATAGTGAAGAATGAGGATTTCCTTCTTTGAGGTCGCGCTTAATCTTGTAGACTTGAGTCAAATCCTGCATTGTCTTTATGGTGCCCACGAGATCGGGTTCAACAGCCAGGGTATAGAGGAACCTGGGAAACAACACGGAGATTCATCTTGCGGAACTCCGGAGGAGGGGAGCGAAGTGCACCGGAGGAACAATATGGAGGTTCAGCTTTCTGAATTCTTCAACAAGTGAGGCTGAACTTTGTGAACTCAAGGTGGTTGCGATAAGACTTGCGGCTCAAGGCATCAGCCATTACGTTAGCCTTGCTCGGCGTATAGGAAATACCCAAATCAAAGTTCTGCAGTCTCCATCCATCTCTGCCGACGGAGGTTCAGGTCTGGCTGAGTAAGCAGATACTTCAGACTTTGGTGGTCGGTGAAGATCTACATAGCGATTACCGAGAAGGTAATGTCGCCACTGCTTTAGCGAATGAATGACATCAACAAGCTCGAGGTCGTGAACTGGGTAGTTCTCTTCGTGAGGCGCAATTGTCGAGAGGCATAAGCAACCACTTTGCGCTCTTGCATTAGGACACCGCCTAATCCTTGACGGAAGCGTCGCGATAAATGACGAAGTCCTTCTTAGTATCGGGAGGAGCTAATCTTGGGGCAGAAGTCAACTTGTCTTTGAGTGCTGGAAACTTTCCCGACATTTATCATCCATTGGAATTTGACGCCTTATACAGCAAGTTAGTCGAGGCACGGCAATCTTGGAGAAGTTCTCGGCGAATCGACGGCAATAGTGGCGAGACCGAGAAAACTTCGACTTATTAACGTTCTTCGGAGGAGTCAATCGAGAATAGCTGAACCCTTTCAGGGTTGACGGCAATACCATCCTTAGAGATGACATGCCCAAGATAGGTTACTTGGAAGCCGAATTCACATTTGGAGAACTTGGCATAAAGTTGATGCTCTCGTAGCTTTTCCAAAGACAAGGCGAAGATGTTCACATGTTCTTCTTCATTCTTGGAAAATATCAGGATATCATCCGGATAAACCACGACGAACTTGTTGAGGTAATCCATGAATATATAGTTCATCAAGCGAGAGAAGGTGGCTGGAGCATTGGTTAAGCCGAAAGACATGACGGTGTACTCGTATGAACCATAACGAGTCACAAAGGCGGTCTTGGGGATATCCTCCTCACGAACACGGATCTGGTGGTAACCCAACCTCAAGTCGAGTTTCGAGAACACCGACGAACCAGCCGCTTGATCATACGGATCATTGATCCGAGGAAGAGGATACTTATTCGAATGGTAGCTTGATTTATGGGACGGTAGTCTTGGACCAATCGGTTTGTCCCATCCTTCTTCTTGACAAAGAGAGAAGGGCTCCCCAAGGAGAGCAACTTGGGCGAATGAACCCACTTTGAAGAGATTTGTCGATTTCCTCCTTGAGCTCAAGGAGTTCATGCGTGGCATCTTGTAGGGTCGCTTGGCTATAGGAGTGGTGCACGGTTTCAAGTCGATGACTAATTCGACAGCTCTAGCAGGGGAATCCTGGAAGTTCTTGAGAAAAACGTCCCGGAAGTCGCGAGCAGCAGTGAATGTTTTCAATACCCTCGAGTGGTGCAGCGTTCAAAGCATTCAATGCATAGAGCCTTGCCTCGGCATTTTGCACCGATGAGCTTGGTAAGTGACTATTTCATCTGAAGGTGTAGCAGATGGGCGGTCTTCGTGGCGCAAACTATGGAAGCGATATGCGCCTTTAACCAATTCATTCCTGAGAATGAGGTCAATGCTACAAGACTTCAAAGACGATGGGAGAGACAAGGAATTCCAGTCCTTCGATTTCAGCGGAGCGTCGTTGCAAATCATGGAGGTTCGACATTGGCCCGCAGGTGTGTACTAATAGTGAAGCATTCATGTCTTCACATTTAATGTCGTGCAAGCATGCAAAATCTTCCGACATGAATGAATGTGATGCACTGTATCAAATAAAACACATGCGGTACTGAATTTACGAAAGTGTACCCATCACGATGTGAGTTGGTCTTGAGCTTCGTTCGATCAACGTGGTTGGCTGAACTCGACCATAAGGCTGGCGGTGTTGTTGCGGGGCTGGGTGTTTCCACGCCGATCATTTGGAAGGGCCAGCTGATTCGGTTCTGGTTGCATTCTCTAGCATGGTGCCTGGTTGTCCACACCGCAGCACAAGCCATTATTGGGAGTGGGAACAGGAGCTTGGGGTGGTGGAGCTGGAAGCTTTGGCTGCTTAGTTGAATTAGGCGGGCGAGGTGCAGCATAGCTCGCCTTGGAGCAGTGCATTAATTTGGTACATCTGTTGGGAATCCATATCTTACGCCTGCGAGGACGGGCCCAAGATGAGCCGTGTCACGATTGCGCTGTTAGAGCTCTGGTATTCCTGCGCACCAGTTTCGACATTGATAGCCTTGTTCACCAAGGTGGCGAAATCAGCAAAGTCGTGCACTAGAAGTGCGAGCTTGATGTCGCCTTGAAGGCCGTCACGGAACTTCTCTTGTCTGTGTGCATCGGTTGCAATATCCTCTTGACATATAGCGAGACAAGTCCAGAACTCTCACGATAAGCTTCGGCAGATCTTGTTGCCTTGGGTGAGGTTGCGGAACTCACGCTTCTTCGGTCCATGACCCCTTGAGGATGAAACGGGCACGGAAGGCGGCTTGGAAATCTGGCCAGAGATGAGTGTTCCAAGCTGGCGAGTACGCTGTGGCTGTCCCACCATTGAGCTGCGGGTCCCTTCGGAAGAAGGAAGCAAAGGTGACGTAGCTGGCAGGGGCTACATCGCAGACTCCATCTCATAGGTGATATCACAGAGCGATCATCGAGATCCGGTAGCTGGGTTGAGCTGCGGTACACACTTGGGTTGGCGTATGAAATCCTGCGAGTTGTTGTGTTTGGCTGCTGGTTCATATTAGGGCGAGAAACGAGCCATCATGTTCTCCATGGTGGCGATTCATCTCAAGCTGTTGGATCATACCAGCCATGTACTCGAGGCGGTGGTGGGAAGTTGCCACCACGACCACGACCAGCTGGCCTAACCATCCTGCTAATATATAACAGGGGTAGTTCAGCATTTGAGAAGTCATGCAAAGGACAAGAATCATTCATGATGAAACATGCATAATGAAAGCAGCACGATAGAAACTACATAGTAGTCGTCATATCTTACAAAAGGGATCATGCATAGAGTTCGGTACACAGAGTTCAGTACATAGACTAAGACATCATAGGCGCACGCAGGCTCGCGACGAATGCATCTAACATTAACAAGCAAGCCTACATCAGTCCCACGCTGCATCGCGGAGGTAGTCAGTAGCTGAAAGCTGGTAGTGTGGCAGCGGATAGTCCTCCACGTCGGTGACACAGGGCATGGATACTCTGGTGCTGTACCCAACGACCAAGTGGCAGAAGAGGGCCAAGTGCGGGAGAGTAGCCTCCCACGTCTGTTCAACCGACACCTCAGGGCATCACGGTCTGGCTGGGTAGATCGCGAGCGCCGCAGCTCTCGGATCGGACAAAGGGGTGCGATGGCGTCGAACGCACGGTAAAGGTCTTGACGGGTGATGTACAACTCGTGGCGAAGAGCTCGGTTAGCTCGATCCAGCCCATCGACATGCGAACAAAGTTACGATGGTAGAAGGGCTCTCTGGTGACGATGGAGTAGGCAGCAGTGTAGTAACCCTCCTCACCAACATCGACGCGATAGCAATGTGTGCGAAGGGGAGGTGTCCAACTCCGGTACTCTCCACGAAGGCGTGTCGAGCAGCATAAGCAGCATCGTGGACTGCCATATCGATAGTCACCCCAACACCATGTGCGGTGTGCGACAAGAGGTGGAGTCATACTCCCGAGAGTAGAGGTGGGCGATGGCGGCGGTCTGCTCTTGGTTAAAGTCCCGGTACTCCTCATAGGCGGTGTACTCGGGGTGCCAGCGATAACCCAGATAGGTCATCATCTCGGCTAGCACCGCAGTGATCCCGAGCACCAATGGCCGTCGTGTGGCGCACGACCTGCCTCGTGGGTTCCATCTCGAAAACAAAGACGTTTCAAAGGAGTCAAATGACGGTGTGAAATTGATCAAAATACAATTCCAAGAAACAACTATGGCTTTATCCAACTTTGGGGTGAATGTGGTCACGGGATCCTAGTGTTAGTTAATAAAATCGTTTAACCCGAGTAGAAGAGAGTTCGAGTCGAGTAAAGGTCAAGGAGTAAAAGATCCTAGTACCACCCGATGGCGGCGTGGGCCGTAAGGCACACAGCCAAGTTAGTAAAAGTTTTGCAATGTCTAGACTCGACTTGACCAAGGAGTGTGGAAGGGGATTCCTACAGCAATCGGCTCGATACCAACTTGTGACGCCCGATTTAATCGTACACTAATCATGCACGCAAATGTATACGATCAAGATCAAGGACTCACGGAAGATATCACAACACAACTCTACAAATAAAATAAGTCATACAAGCATCATAATACAAGCCGGGGCCTCGAGGGCTCGAATACAAGTGCTCGATCATAGATGAGTCGTGGAAGCAACAATATCTGAGTACGACATAAGTTAAACAAGTTTGCCTTAAGAAGGCTAGCACAAACTGGGATCTGATCGAAGAGGAGCAGGCCTCCCGCAGGATCCTCCTAGCTACTCTGAGTCGTCGTCGCCGGGCTGCACGTAGTAGTAGGCACCTCCAGTAGTAGTCGTCATCGGCGGTGGCGTCGCTCCTGGCTCCATCGTGCAGTTGCAGCAATCGAGTATAGATAGGGAAAAGGGGAACAAGGCAACCGTGAGTACTCATCCAAAGTACTACTTAAGCAAGGAGCTACACTACATATGCATGGATATATGTGTAAAGGGCCATATCGGTGGACTGAATCTGCAGAATGCCGAATAAGAGGGGATAGCTAGTCTTATCGAAGACTAAACTCGCCACCGTCTTGCAACAGGTAGAAGAGGGAAGGTTGTAGTCCTCCAAGCAACATCACATAGCAATAATCCTACCCGGCGATCCCCTCCTCGCATCCCTGAGAGTGGGCGACCACCGGTTGTATCTGGCACTTGGAAGGGTGTGTTTTATCAAGTATTTGGTTCTAGTTGTCATAAGCTCAAGGTACAACTCCAAGTCGTCCTGTTATCAAGATCACGGCTATTGAATAGATTAACTTCCATGCAGGGTACACCAACTTACCCAACACGCTTGATCCCATTTGGCGGACACACTTTCTGGGTCATGCCCGTCGCGGAAGATCAACACGTCGCAGCCCCACCTAGGCACAACAGAGGCCAAGACGCCGGTCTAAACCTAAGCGCCAGGGTCAGGCCCATCGCCTGGGCACACACAAGACGTTGCGTGGGCGGCCGAAGCAGACCTAGCCTAGTGGCGTTCAGTCCAATCCGGCGCGCGCCACTCCGTCGTTGACGTCTGAAGTGCTTGGTGATACCACGGCGGGATACCCATAACTACTCCCGTAGATGGTTAGTGCGTATATGCTCGTAGCCAACTCAGATCAAATACCAAGATCTCGTTAAGCGTGTTAAGTATCCGCGAACGCCCGAACAGGCCAGCCCACCTCTCTCCTAGGCGGTCTCAACCTGCCTGTCGCTCCGCCACAAAGATCCACTCATGGGTGCTCCACCAAACGACCCGACTTTAGTCTCCACATGTATCATGTATAAGTATATAGTATATACCCGTGATCACCTCCCGAGTGATCACGGCCCGATAGTATAGCACGCAGACGGACAAGAATGTAGGGCCCACGGATGAAAGTACTAGCATCCTATACTAAGCATATAGGATTGCAAGTAAAGGTAACAATAGTAGTAACAAGGACGGGCTATGCATCGGGATAGGCATAATCGAAAGCGATAACATGCTACACTACTCTAATGCAAGCGTATAGAGGAGAGTAGGCGATATCTGTGATCAAGGGGGGGGCTTGCTGGTTGCTCACAAGCAAGAGAGAGGTCAAACACCGTGGTCGAACTGGCGGCAGCAGCGTCGGTCTCGTAGTCTACCGGAGAGAAGAGGGGAAGAAACAATGAATAACATGTAAACAGATGCATATCGATGCATGACATGACAAATAACGATGCTAGGTGTGCCCTAACGTGGTATGAGGTGGTTCGGTTAAGAAACATCAGGAAAGTTTTCCGGTGTTTAGCGTTCAAGCGAGGGCGGAGGAAAGTTGCAGGTTCGATAGGTTAGGGGTGTGTGGCGGACGAATGGACTGCGTATCCGGATTCGTCTCGTGCTACGAGCAACTTTCATGTTGAAAATATTTTAATCCGAGTTACGGATTAAAAGATATGATTTTCTAAAGATTTTATTAATTTCTGGAATTTAATTAATTAATTAATTAATTCGAAAAATGGAATTATGATGTCAGCATGATGTCATGCTGACGTCAGCAGTCAACAGGGTTGACTTGGTCAACCTGACATGTGGGTCCCGTTCGTCATACTCCGTTAGTTAATTAACAGTAGTTAATTAGGTTAATTAGCCATTAGGTTAATTAATCAGGATTAATTAAATTAATTATTTACTTAATTAATTAATTAATTAATTAATTTTATTCATTTTTATTTTTATTAATTATATTTATTTAATTCCTTTTTCCTTTTCCTTTTTCAAAACGCGTTACGGGGGCATGTCATTGGGATGGCGGTCCGGTCGACCTAGTGACCGAGTCAGCAGTCGGCAGGGGCCCTGGCCCACCAACAAGATCGATGTGACGGTGGCCGGGTCGGCCACGTCGGCGGCGGCGTTGGGAAACTCCGTGGCGTTCTGCGGCGGAGGGCGCGGACCTCGCCGGAATTCGCCGTCCGTGGCCAAAATGGCATGGCGGTGCGTTCAACGTGGAGGGTGCGCGTCCAGCGGTGGCGAGGCACGGCGGACTTGGCGGAAACAGCGCCGGCGAACAGCGGAGGCGGCGGGGATTCGGGACCTCGTCGGGATCGCGCTTCTGGGGTCCTCGAGGTGAAGCAAGCGGCACGGCGGCCTCGGCGGGCTGCAATGAAACACGTCCACGTGCTCGGCGAGCATGGCACGACGGCGGCCAGCTGCTTGGCGAGCGAGTTCGACCATGGCGGCGCTGTGGCGATAAGGGGGGGCGGCGGCACGGGCTACCGAAGGGCGCCGAGGCGAGGAGGAGCTCCGCGGGGGGAGGTCGCGAGGAGGAGGAGGCACGGCGCGCGGCGAACCGCGACGGAGCGGAGGGGATCGGGGAGGCGAAGTGGGGAGAGCTCACGGGGGACGCGTAGGGTCTCGGTAATGTGCTCGAGGCGGCCGGGACGACCGCGAGGAGGAGGGCGGCGCTTCGGCGGCGGCGGGCGGTGGCGTCTGAGTGGTCGGGCGAACCCGAGGCATCGTGGGGAACGGGCGTCGGCGTCGCGGCGTGTGGCGCGCCAGCGTCTGGTGGCAGGGGAGGAGGGAGGAGGTGAGGACGGGCGGTGGGGCGCCCGGCGTCGAGGCGGCAGGATCGGGCGGATCCCGATCGGATCGTGAGGAAGGAGAAGGGATCGGGGGTGGGTGTCGGCTAGGGTTTCACCGACCCAGGGGGGGGTTATGGGGGTGATGGGGTGGGCCGGATGGCCATGGGCTGGCCGGCTGGGCCAGGTGGGCTTGGCCCAGTTGGGCCAGGGGGGAGGGTTTTCCTTTTCTCCTTTTGTTTTATTTTTCTTTTCTTATTTTTCCTTTTCTGTTTTAATTCATTTAAAAATATCCAGACACTCTACAAAAATGTGTGCACCCCACCATAATTAACTTTGTAATATTTGACAACCCCCGAACATTTTAGTTTTAATTTTTGAAAACTTTTATTGTCCTCCTATATTTGAATTAAATTACGAAACAGTTTTGATTCAACCCGAGATTATCTACAGTGACAGAGGTGATGTGGCACCATCAACGTGAGATTACTGTAGCATGATTATCCAGGCGTTACAGGTGGCTAGCACTAGGGATTTTGTTCCCCTTCTCTCAGCTGCCATTGTTGCACTTTGGCGCTCCTCTTCTCAACTTTCTACACAAGAAGATCCATTCTTCATTTAGTTCGTGCCCCTGGATACTTCTTCCTTCACAGTTGGGTCCCTCTTCTCTTCTTGCCCAAAGTCTTGTTCCCCAATTCTTCTTTCCTGCTCTTGACTCTTCTCGTTATCATGAAGTTTATAGTGCCTTCTCGCACTTTTCTGCAAGATAAACAAATGAATAGTAAATGATACCCTTTTATGATTATCAAGCAAGTATTCAATCAATCATAGCAAGAATGGATGGATAGATCACAATAGATGCTATATTTGAGTGCCAAATTATATGTGTGAAATGTACTTATCAAGAATATTTTTGCGAGTAAGATACTTATTCTGTATGCGAACTATTTCAATGACGCGAAAAGCCTCAATCTCAGCAGGAGTAAGACAAGGTAGGTAGGGCTTAAGGATATCCGCTTCCTCCTCCTTGGCCAGCAGCTCTTGTGCTGCCACTGGGGGTGGATCTACGGTAGCTTTCTAGCCCTTGTCTCCCTTGATGGTGTCCGTGGGCTCCTCCTGCTTCATCTCGATCTTCATCAGCCAAGCATCTTCTTCCATGTTGTTGGAGGAGCAAGAAGACATGATGCCTGGCTTGACAAATCTGACCAGAAACAGCTAGAAAAGAGAACAGAGGATTTCTCCGTGATACGGTGATCAACAGGTTCGGGAAGTATATATAGATTTTTATCTCGGAGGACAAGCATATGGAAGAAAAGCGAGTATTTGAAGGTGTCCTGTGGGCACAACCCACTGGGCGCCGCCAGCATGCTGGAGCGTGATCGTCTCAACGTATCTATAATTTTGATTGCTCCATGCTATATTATCTATTGTTTTGGACCATATTGGGCTTTATTTTCCACTTTTATATTACTTTTGGGACTAACCTATTATCAGGAGGCCCAGCCCAGATTTGTTGTTTTTTGCCTATTTCGATGTTTGAAGAAATGAATATCAAACGAGTCCAAACGGAATGAAATCTTGAGAACGTGATTTTCTCATCGAGATATGATCCGAGACTTGGACCCTCGGTCAAGAAAGGAGGGAGGCGGCCACGAGGTGGAGGGCCCCTTTGGCGCACCCCCCTCGTGGGCCCCAAAGCTCCACCGACGTACTTCTTCCTCCTATATATACCTCGTACCCCCAACAGATCGACACGGAGCCAAAAACCTAATTCCACCGCCGCAAGTTCCTGTATCCACAAGATCCCATCTTGGGGCCTGTTCCGGAGCTCCGCCGGAAGGGGAATCTACCACGGAGGGCTTCTACATCATCATCATCATAGCCTCTCCGATGAAGTGTGAGTAGTTTACTTGGACCTTGGGTCCATAGTTAGTAGCTAGATGGCTTCTTCTCTCTTTTTGGATCTCAATGCAATGTTCTCCCCCTCTCTCGTGGAGATCTATTCGATGTAATCTTCTTTTTACGGTGTGTTTGTTGCGACCGATGAATTGTGGGTTTATGATCAAGATTATCTATGAACAATATTTGAATCTTCTCTGAATTCTTTTATGTATGATTGGTTATCTTTGCAAGTCTCTTCGAATTATCTGTTTGGTTTGGCCAACTAGATTGGTAGTTCTTGCAATTGGAGAAGTGCTTAGCTTTGGGTTGAATCTTGCGGTGTCCTTTCCCAGTGACAGTAGGGGCAGCAAGGCACGTATTGTATTGTTGCCATCGAGGATAACAAGATGGTTTTTTTATCATATTGCATGAATTTATCCCTCTACATCATGTCATCTTGCTTAAGGCGTTACTCTGTTTTCATTAACTTAATACTCTAGATGCATGCTTGGATAGCGGTCGATGAGTGGAGTAATAGTAGTAGATGCGAGGCAGAGTCGGTCTACTTTTCTGGACGTGATGCTTATATACATTATCATACCTAGATACTCTCATAACTACGCTCAATTCATCAATTGCTCAACAAGAATTCGTTCACCCACCGTAAAATACTTATGCTCTTGAGAGAAGCCACAAGTGAAATCTATGGCCCCGGGTCTATTCTCATCATATTAATCTTCCTCGCTTTATTATTGCTTTGTTTTTTACTTTGCCTTTTATTTTACTTTGCATCTTTATACCAAAAATACCAAAAATATTATTTATCATCTCTATCAGATCTCACTCTCGTAAGTGACCGTGAAGGGATTGACAACCCCTTATCGCATTGGTTGTGAGGAGTTATTTGCTTTGTGCAGGTAGGAGGGACTCGCGCGTAGCCTCCTACTGGATTGATACCTTGGTTCTCAAAAACTAAGGGAAATACTTACGCTACTCTGCTGCATCATCCTCTCCTCTTCGGGGAAAACCAACACAAGCTCAAGACGTAGCAAGAAGGATTTATGGCGCCGTGGCCGGGGAGTCTACGCAAAAGTCAACACACCAAGTACCCATCACAATCCCTTATCTCCCGCATTACACTATTTGCCATTTTCCTCTCGTTTTCCTCTCCCCCACTTCACCCTTGCTGTTTTATTCGCCCTCTCTTTTTCGCCCGCCTCTTTTTCGCTTGTCTCTTGTGTTGACATGTGCCTTCTATATGCTTGCATCTTCGCTTGCTGAATATCTATTGATATGGATCCACTTAAAGTGTTCTACTTGGATCATCTTCGATCCTTATGTGCTCGTGCTGAAACCCCAACTAGCCTAGTTGATGGGAAATGTTTAGATGAGCATGCTCATTTTGTGCGTCATCGTTTATCTGAAAAAGGGAGACTCTTATGGTATCATATAAATAGTTTGCTATGCTATGCTTGGAATCTTTTTGAAATTTGTGATTTTACTTGTTGCTCTAAGAACCCTAAAAAACACCTTCCCTACCTATGTGAGTTCAATGATAATGAAATCTTATCTTCTTATGAAAAGGGTGTTTATAGTTACTATGATACCGAACAAATTGAAGAATTTGTCGTTTTTAAGGGTGCTCATGAAGTTGCTTCTTTGATTGAAAAGTATGATTTTACTCTCAACAAATCTGAAAATTTCGTCATACTTACATATTGCAATGAAAACCTTGCTCATAATGTCTATGTCCAAGAATTTATTGAAAGAATGACCGCTGCTTTGGAAGAAAATAATGATATGCATGAATCTATAGATAATGATGATTCCGATGATTTGGTTGAAATATCCCTTGATGAACATGATGCTTGCTATTCTTGTGGCCATGATGCCAATATTTATGAAGACGAATTTGCTATAGTTCCTTATGTTAAAAATGAGATCGTTGCTATTGCACCCATGCTTGATAGTTCCCTCAATGAAAAGCATGATTTCAATGATTTTACTATAAATTATCTTGATGTCAATTGTGCTAGTAATATGCAAAACCCTAAGCTTGGGGATGCTAGTTTTTCTATGTCTACTACTTGTTGCAATGATCATGATTGGGGTGATTCTTCTTATGGTCTTGAAAATTTATTTAATCCCCATGATGAATATGAGATTGATAATATTTTTTGCAATAATATTGAAAGTGGGTTTGGAAGAGTGTCAACTTTAGATCCCACATATTTGTATAACATTCAATCTTATGAAATTTTTGATAAAAGTGGGCTTGGAGAAATCATGACTTTAGTTAATGATAATCCCACTATTTTGGAAGAGTGTCAAGTTCGCATGCATGTGGATCATGTTGAGAATATGTTATGTGATAGATATATTGTTTAATTTTCTTATGATCCTACATGTAATTATTATGAGAGAGGAAAATATGGTTATAGAAATTTTCATGTTACTAAATTACCTCTCGTTATGTTGAGATTGCTATTGTTTCTTTCCACTTCCTTGCATATGCTAGTTTTTGCTTGCATTGATAATTTGTTTGCCTATAAAATGCCTATGCATAGGAAGTATGTTAGACTTAGATGTGTTTGTCACGTGTTTCATGATGATCTCTTTATGCTTCAATTCTTGTCTTTCACGTGAGCATCATTGAAATCTTAATGCCTAGTTAAAAGGCTTTAAAGAAAAGCGCTTGTTGGGAGACAACCCAATATATTCCTTTCCATCGTTGAATAAATAATCCATCTACATTCTGTTTAGATGTGGTTTTATGTTTTAATTAGTGTTTTTGCCAATTTAAACCTATCGGATCTTCTTGAATGATAGTTATTTGATCTTGCTGTAATTTCCGGAAACTTTCTATTCACAAAAACAATTGTTAAAAATCACCAGAACGTGATAAAATAGTGATTCCAATTTCTGCTGATCAATAAACAAATTGCCTAGGTGTTACTATTTTGGCTAAATTTTTGGAGTTCCAGAAGTTTGCGTCAGTTACAGATTACTACAGACTGTTCTGTTTTTGACAGATTCTGTTTTTCGTGTGTTGTTTGCTTATTTTGATGAATCTATGGCTAGTAAAATAGTTTATAATCCATAGAGAAGTTGGAATACAGTAGGTTTAACACCAATATAAATAAAGAATAAGTTCATTACAGTACCTTGAAGTGGTCTTTTGTTTTCTTTCGCTAACGGGGCTCATGGATTTCTGTTGAGTTTTGTGTTGTGAAGTTTTCAAGTTTTGGGTGATTTTTTTTTATGGATTATGGAACAAGGAGTGGCAAGAGCCTAAGCTTGGGGATGCCCATGGCATACCCAAGATAATCTAAGGACACCAAAATTCAAAGCTTGGGATGCCCGGAAGGCATCCCTCTTTAAATCCACTTCCATCGGTAACTTTACTTGGAGCTATATTTTTATTCACTACATGATATGTGTTTTGCTTGGAGCGTCTTGTATTATTTGCGTATTTTATTGTTAGTTTACCACAATCATCCTTGCTGTACACACCTTTTGATAGAGCCATACATGAATTGGAATTTGATAGAATACTCTATGTGCTTCACTTATATCTTTTGAGCTATATAGTTTTGCTCTAGTGCTTCACTTATATCTTTTAGAGCACGGTGGTGGATTTGTTTTATAGAAACCTTTGATCTCTCATGCTTCACTTAGATTATTTTGAGAGTCTTAAATAGCAAGGAAATTTGCTTAAAAATAATAATATGCTTGGTATTCAAGATTTGTAAAACTTTTTTTTGAGTGCGTTGAATACTAAGAAAAGTTTGATACTTGATAATTGTTTTGAGATATGGAGGTAGTAATATTAGAGTCATGCTAGTTGAGTAGTTGTGAACTTGAGAAATACTTGTGTTAAGTTTGTGATTCCCGTAGCATGCACGTATGGTGAACCGTTAGGTGATGAAGTCGGGGCATGATTTATTTATTGATTGTCTTCCTTATGAGTGGCGGTCGGGGACGAGCGATGGTCTTTTCCTACCAATCTATCCCCCTAGGAGCATGCGCGTAATACTTTGCTTTGATAACTTGTAGATTTTTGCAATAAGTATATGAGTTCTTTATGACTAATGTTGAGTCCATGGATTATGCGCACTTTTCTCACCCTTCCACCATTGCTAGCCTCTCTAATACCGCGCACTTTTCGCCGGTATCATACACCCACCATAAACCTTCCTCAAAACAGCCACCATACCTACCTATCATGACATTTCCATAGCCATTCCGAGATATATTGCCATGCAACTTTCCACCGTTCCATTTATTATGACACAATCCATCATTGTCATATTGCTTAGCATGATCATGTAGTTGACATCGTATTTGTGGCAAAGCCATCGGTCATAATTCTTTCATACATGTCACTTATGAATCATTGCATATCCCGGTACACCGCCGGAGGCATACACATAGAGTCATATTTTGTTCTAAGTATCCAGTTGTAATTGTTGAGTTGTAAGAAAAATAAAAGTGTGATGATCATCATTTTTAGAGCATTGTCCCAAGTGAGGAAAGGAATATGGAGACTATGATTCCCCCATAAGTCGGATGAGACTCCAGACGAAAAATAAAAAAAAGAGAAAAGAAAAGAGGCCATAAAAAAAGAGAAAAGGCCCAAATGAAAAAAAATGAGAGAAAAAGAGAGAAGGGACAATGTTACTATCCTTTTACCACACTTGTGCTTCAAAGTAGCACCATGATCTTCATAATAGAGAGTCTCTCGTTTCGTCACTTTCATACACTAGTGGGAATTTTTCATTATAGAACTTGGCTTGTATATTCCAATGATGGGCTTCCTCAAATTGCCCTAGGTCTTCGTGAGCAAGCGAGTTGGATGCACACCCACTTAGTTTCTTTTGTTGAGCTTTCATATACTTATAGCTCTATTGCATCCGTTGCGCAATCCCTACTCACTCACATTGATATCTATTAATGGGCATCTCCATATCCCGTTGATACGCCTAGTTGATGTGAGACCATCTTCTCCCTTTTGTCTTCCCCACAACCACCATTCTATTCCACATATAGTGCTATATCCATGGCTCACACTCATGTATTGCGTGAAGATTGAAAAGTTTTGAGAATGTCAAAAGTATGAAACAATTGCTTGGCTTGTCATCGGGGTTGTGCATGATTTAAATACTTTGTGTGGTGAAGATAGAGCATAGCCAGACTATATGATTTTGTAGGGATAACTTTCTTTGGCCATGTTATTTTGAGAAGACATAATTGCTTTGTTAGTATGCTTGAAGAATTTTTTTTATGTCAATATTAAACCTTTATTTTGAATCTTTCGAATCTGAATATTCATACCACAATTAAGAAGAGTTACATTGAAATTATGCCAAGTAGCACTCCGCATCAAAAATTCTCTTTTTATCATTTACTGTCGGTGTAGGAACGACACCTATGGGATCACAAGAATCCCTACTACGGTTGCGGGGCGCGGGGTCATGAGAAGAGCGGATCAAACAGATAGCACACGGTCTCTTTATCTAGGTTCGAGCCGCGAGGATGCGTAAAACCCTACTCTTGCTTTGGTGGTTTGTTTATCTGTGTTCTTGAACTAGCAATGGGGCGTGAGGAGCTCCAAAAGCGAATCCTCCTCTGGTCGCCTTGGGCCTCCTTTTATAGGGAAAGGGTGCCAAAGTGGCACACAAGAGGTGGAAAGGGTACAGTGATGCGAGTTTATCCCTCGCATTACATGACAAGGCGCCTTTAATGCGTCTTGCTTAGGTGTCCTCGCTTTATCGGGGACGGGGGAGAAACCCTGTCTTGTCCGTCGCCGCTCCCTTTCGATGTCGACACGCATACGGCGATGGTGCCCGTGGTGCCATGTAGGCGGCAGGCAGTGAGGTGGCGCAGCGGTGGGTCTCCAAGAAGATCCGCTTGCCGCCACGCAGGTGCCTGCCCCAACTGGTTGGGTCGGCAGCTGCATGCGAACGGCGGTGAAGGTTTGATGGGCGTGGGCCTGATGGTGGCCTTACGGGGGTTCTTGGCGAGGGCCTTGCCGTAGCCCCGGCAAGGGTCTTGGCGGGGCCCCGGCAAGGGTCTTGCCGTGGCGCCTGCTGTCATCCCCGGCAAGGCTCTTGCCGGGGGCCTTGTGGTCCTCCTTGGCTGGGATCCTGCCAAGGGTCGTCATCTTCTATAGTGTGTATCTGATCTTGAATGTCTTCACAAAGATCTGCATGCCACCACGGGATGTCTCCGAATCCTTGCCCCATGGGGCGGTGGACTCAAGGGTGATTAAGCTCTGTGGGTGTGGGACGAGCTGCCACGACAAGGGTCTTGCGGGTTTGCTAAACCGCCTCCGGCAAGGGTCTTGCCGGGAGTCCGCTTCGCCCCTTTGCTCTTTTGTGGTCTTGGTCTTGGCGTCGTCCTGCTCCTTCGAGCTTGGCCTTACCTTGGCTCACCTCCCTTGCCTTGCTCGGTCGCGGTGGTGCCCGCAGCTCGATCTGCCCGTGCACAGTTATAGGGGTACAAAAGTGCACCCTCTTTTTGTACACCGACCACGAGCCCTCGGGCCTGGGCCTGCACGTAAGCGCAATTGCGTCGTTAGGCTAGGCCAAAAATGGTCTTGTGGGCAGGCGGGGTGGATTTTACCGTGTACGTTTATTTGCGCTGCGCTTCTTCCATGCCTCCAGCGTGGCTCGGCGCGAGGCGTCGTGACGTGGGCGGCATCGTGGGTCTGAGCTTTGCGCGCGTCGTCACGTCGTAGTAAAGGGGCAGTTCGCGCCTTCCCCATAAGCGGAGGGCGTGCGTGGAGGCGCGCCCATTCTTGAATGGGGCGGCCGCGGTCTTCAAGGCGTCCACTCCTCACGATCACGGGGTGGGGAGAGTTCGCCTCACCCGCCGCCTTGGTCCCGCATGCCTGCCACGTGGTTCTCATGCGCTTGGGGTGGCGAATGGCGGAGGTGGGAAACCAGGCCGTCGCGGGCTGGGGCAGCGGGTTGGTCCCAGTTCCCTGCGCCTTCCGCGTCTTGATTGGCTGGCCAGGCGGCGAGCCCCACCCGTTCCTTTATAAAGAGCGGGGGAATGGCGTCCCGCATTATTCCATCTTCTTCTTCCTTCAGCTTCTGCTCCCCCTCCATTCGCCATGGAGAGAGGGAATTTTGGCCCTTCAACGGTGGCGGCGAGGGTCGCCGCTCGACAACACGTCCTTCCTTCTCCTGCACCTGCGGTGGCAGAGCCAACCGCGAGGAAGGGGAGAAGCGAGGCGTGGGCGAGGCCGAGGCGCGGGGAAGAGGAGGTCGGGCGGCGCGCCGTCTCGCCTCCGCCGCAGTTCCTCCCCATGGAGGCCATGTTGGGGATGATCCTTGCGAGTTCTTCGTCAGGCTCGCCGCCGCCTCGCCCATGACCTTCGTCTCCCGACTCCATTCGCGGCGAGATGGAGCTGGATCCGCCGAGTCATTGCGGCTGCACATGAGGGCTGTTGGATCAGCGATGCAGCGAGTTCGTCGACTTCCCAGCCCCTCACGTGATGTATCTTTATCGAGGATGGAAGACATTCGCTCATATCCACCGCTTGACGGCGGGGCTCACTCTCCATTCCAATCGATGGAGGCGGCCTCCTCTCCGTCAAGGTCTTGAATGCCGGGACTCGGGCAAGGTGCTGCGTGGAGAGCTCGTCGATTGCGAAGACTCCTCCTCGGCGGGAGTGGCGAGGAGGACAGCGGCAGCGACAGCGAGGGTAGCGGCGGCAGGATGGCGGAGTCGACTAGGTGTCGGGTGCCGCTCCGTGCGGCACCGGCGATCTCATCATCCGCGTCGCCGGCTTCCTGAACTTCTCGAGGTCGTCTCCTTGGGCGGCTGGCGTTGGGAGGCGGCAGAAGAGGAAGAGGGCGGGCGGCAAGGCCGTCAAATCGGAGTACGCGGGCACCGACGCCTTCGATGCATGCTGACGTCCTGCCGCCTCGTCTTCGAGCTCTGCTTTCGGCGCCACCATCACCATCCAGCCTTCGGACGGCCACCGAGATGTTCTCTTGGTGCCTCCTACCACCCGTAGCTTGCCTAGGCGCCCCTTTTGCCCTTTTCGCCTCCTTGACCTGCCTCCTGAGGAGAGGGACAAGAAAGGGGTTACGGGAACCTTATCTTTTTTTTAGTTTGTAAGCCTTTGGGCCTTAGCTGAATTTAAAACTTGTAATCCCATCATTCATGTTTTTCATTCCCCATGGGTTGTACCTGAGTGGAATGTTTTTAATGAAAAAGGGATGCTTGTCGGGTCATTTGTTTGCGGGTAGAACCCATGACAAGGAGTAAATCCTTGATATCCTTAAGATAAACATTTCCTTGACCGGCAACAGGCCCTGCCGTCTTCCCACTTCGCTCGACCTTTCTCACGCTTTTGGCGGAGGCAGGGATGAGGTGGGTTCAGGCCCCTCGTTTCATCCTTTTGCTGCATGACTCGACAAAACCTGGCCCGAGAACGAGCCCTAGGGCCTAGAGTTTTTAGGGGAGCACGGTAGCTTTGGGAAAAAACGACGTTTCACATACCTCAGTCCATAAGAGAAAGCATGATAAGGGATGAAGAACTTATCTGAAGTTGTAGCCCCCGGCAACTCTGGTTTGCTGTGGGTGAATCTTTGTACTTGCAGCCCCCGGCAATACTGGCTTGCCGGGGTCTAGATGCCGGTCTGTCCCTTTTCTCTTTTTCGTCCTCAAGTGATCCGGCAAGGATATCTGTGAGTCCTGCGAACCAAAGAAGACAAAAGAATAGCAAAGAGACGCACACTCAACCTCTAAGCTAGGGGTTAGTCGACGCTAAGCACTATCAACCCTAACCAAGGACGAGACTCGACCTAGCATGCATGCTATAACTTAGGCGCCATCACTTCATTTATTTATGCTCGAGGTCTGCTTTGGCTTTGTACAAAGGGTTACATGCATCATCGGCAATGCTTGTACAAAGGTGGCTTGCCGGGGGCCCGCAAGCCGCGCCTCACGGGTAAAACTTGCGAAGATGCTCAATATTCCAGGAGTTACTCACGGGCGGCATCTTGATCTCGGTGCGAACTGCGCCAGCCCGGTGACTCCTATTACGATAATGGCCTTCCCACTTCGTGTCAACTTGTTGGAATTCTTGGCGATTGAGCAGCGCCGAAGGACAAGGTCGCCTTCCTCAAGGCTTGAGCACGAACCTTGCGGCTATGGTAGCGGCGCAAGGCTTGCTGGTAGCGTGCTTCTCTCACACCCGCTCAAGCGATCTTCCTCAAGGAGCATTCGTCATCTTGCCGCAGTTTCTCTTGCTCAAGCTCATTATAGCGAGCACTCGAGGTGACCCGTATATGAGTTCGATGGGAGAACTACTTCGCCCGTATACGAGGGCAAAGGTGTCGGCGGTGGCTCGATTTGGCGTCGTCTGATCGACCAAAGAACCGCCGACAACTCATCAATCCATGCCTTCCACTCTTGTGCAGCCTGTCAAAAGTCTTGGTCCTTAATCCTCGCGATGCTTCAGCATTTGCCCTCTCAGCTTGACCATTGCTTCGCGGGTGAGCAGCAGGCGAAGCAGACTCTGCTGCGAGGTCTTGGGTATATTGCATGAAGGTGCGGCTTGTGAACTGTGTGCCGTTGTCGGTGATAACCTGTTGGATGCGCCAAACAGCACACTAGTCCCTGAAGAACTTGGCGGTGGACCGAGCTGTGACCTTCCTCCTGCCTCCACCTCCGGCCACTTTGTGAACTTGTCGATTGCAACATACAAGTACTCAAAGCCCCGACAGCGCTGGGGAAAGGGCCCGATATGTCTAGCCCCAGACCGAGAAGGGCCGGAGAGAGAGGATGGTTTGAAGGGCTTGAGCTGGTGATGAAGCTTCTTTGAATGGAATTGACCGCTTCACACACGGTGACTAGTGTCGTCGCATCTGGAGGCGGTGGGCGAAGAAACCTTCTGGAATGCCTTGCGGCAAGGGCCCTTGACCCAATGTGGGATCCACATAGGCCTCCGTGTATCTCGCCAACAGCTCCGATCCTTCCTTTGAGGGATACACTTCAATTTCACACCGTTCGGCCTCTTTACATGCACGGCGTCATCGATTTAACTGGTACATGGTAAACTGACGGGCTACTTTCGCTTCTTCCTGCTCCTCGGGAAGTTCCCTGTTGGAGAATCGGACGGTATGTTGTGCCTGCTGGAGCACAGGGCTCGGCGGCGAGGACTAAAGGCATCTCCTCCGCTATAGGAGCGGCTGCCTCGGCGGCAAGAGCTTGACGCTCCGCCGCGAGCCGATCGTCCGTGGCGGGCTCGATATCCCGGCAACATCTTTGCGGCGGCTCCGGGAGCTTCGGCGGAAAGTACTTGCCGGCCCTGATTCCTCCTCTTATTACGCTCTGTTGATGGATCAGCGGATGGCTGAGTTAGCTGAAGCACAAAGGTACCTGGTTCCACAGGTAGCTTGAGGGCTGCGCGTTTTGACAGGTAATTGACGATATCGTTCTCCGCTTGGGGAACGTGTTCAGCCTGTATACCGTCAAAACGCTCTTCCAGCTTTCTCACTTCATCGACGTAGGCCTTCATCAGCGACTCTGGTAATCCTTGTTGACTTGCTTGACGACAAGCTGCGAGTCCCCCGACGATGAGTTTCTTGATTCGAGGTCCGCCATGATCCTAAGACCGGCAAGCAGCCCTTCCGTACTCTGCCGTATTGTTTGTTGACACCTCCACGAAATGCATCCGGATCACGTGCTTGAGGTGCTCTCCGGTGGGCGCAACAAGCAGTACGCCAGCCCCGACGCCTTGTAAGGAGAAAGCTCCATCAAAGTACATGATCCAATCACAACTTGCTTCCTTGGCGGGGAGAGCAGTCTCTTGGGCTTCTTCGTCAGGCGTTGCGGTCCATTCTGCAATGAACTCCGCTAGGACTCAGCTCTGAATCGTCAAGTACTTTCAAACTTGAGGCCAAAGCTGGACAGCTCCAAAGCCCATTCCACAATTCTTCCGTCGCATCCGGATTGTGCAATATCCGTTCGCGAGAGGAAGCGAGTAACGACAGTGATCTCATGTGCACGGAAGTAGTGGCGCAGCTTCCTCGAGGCCATAAGAAGGCGAAGAGCAGTTTACTGCCGCCGGAGTACCTTGATCCAGCCCCTGCGGGAGGAACTAACAAAGTAGACCGGGTGCTGCATCATTTTCTTCTTCGGCAACACGTCAACTGGCTGTGTCGTCTCTGCATTGGTGGTGTCGGGCTCTGCCGCCATAACCTCGTCGGCAACCTCTCTGCGCCACCGGTCTGGGCCGACCACCTGTCCATTGCCGCCCGTATAGCAACAACGGCTCCTGTGGCCTAAGGCGCAACTAGTATTGGCGCGGAAGAGAGTATTTCTTCAAACCTTGCAATGCTGCTTGACTTCGGCGTCCACTCCATTCGGCCCGCCTTTTTCGGGATCTTGAAAAGGGAAGAGCGCGCTTCAGCAGAACTTGAAATGAACCTGCCCATGGCGGCGCAACCAACAAGCCGGCGCACATCCTTGATTAACTTAGGTGCTTCAATCTGCTCTATAGCTTTTATTTTGTCGGATTGGCCTCTATCCCATCTTTGTGACACCAAGAACCGAAGCTTGCGGACGGGGCGCCAAAACGCACTTCCTGGGGTTCACTTGAGATTGATCTTGCGCAGGTTTGCAAATGTTTCCTGCAAATCTGGTATGAGGGTTGCCCTGTCCTCGGTTTTGACCACTATGTCACCCATATAAGCTTCCATATTTCTATGGAGCTGGGGTTCAAAACCAATCTGGACCGCCCTTGCAAACGTCGAACCAGCACTCTTCAACTCGAAAGGCATCCACATGAAACAATATGTACCACATGGGGTGATGAATGCTGTTTTCTCTTCGTCTTCTCTTGTCATGAAGATCTGGTGGTAGCCGGAGTAGGCGTCGAGGAATGACAACAGATCACACCCAGCCGTGGAGTCAACAATCTGGTCGATGCGCGGCAACGGGAAGGGGTCTTTAGGGCAAGCCTTATTGATATCTGTGTAATCAATACACAGTCTCCACTTCCCATTTGCCTTGCGCACCACGACCGGATGGCCAACCACGTTGGATGGAGCACTCCTCTTACCAAACCCGCTGCTTCCAGTTTCCGGATCTCTTCTATGATGAACTCTTGTCGTTCCAAAACTTGCTTTCGACCTTACGCTTGCGGGCGCGCATGAGGGCGGACAACAAGGTGGTGCTCAATCACCTCCACAGGAACACGGGGATGTCGGAGCTTGCCATGCAAACACATCGACATTCGCCCGTAGGAAGGTGGTAAGCGCGTCTTCCTATTTGTCGTCAAGGGTGGAGCTTATGGTAAAAGCTCCTCCGTGCGTCCTCATTGATGAAACCTTCTTGGTTCCGGCGGTATGGCCTGGGCTTCTTGTTTCTGCTGGTGGAGCTCTCTGGCACGTCCTCGACGGCAGCGCTACACTCTGAAGAGGTGCGCTTGCCGGAGTGGGTGTCTGAGGTCTCACCGGTCTTCTTCTTCTTCTTCCCTCCCGGGGTCCCGATGGCGAGAGCAAGTGCCCTAGCGGCGGCAGCTGCTGCAACTGCTTCTGGTATAGTTGGTCGGCGCAAATCAGCGCATCTTTCTTGTTGGAGGGATGGTGATGATCGTCACGGTCCCGGCATCTTGAGGTGTTGTAGGCATAGTGTGGCGCCGCCATGAACTTGGCGGTAGCGGGGCCAAGGATCCCGTTGTAGGGCAAGGGATCTTGGCAACATCGAACACGATCCTCTCCGTCACGAAGTTCAGGTCGCTTCCAAAAATCACGGGCAGCGTGACCTTTCCCTTAGGTTGGCTTCTTCCTGGTTGACCCCCTCAAGCGTGCCCGTCTCTTCGAGGTCTCCATCAGGAATCTGCAATTTCTCGATCATGGCAGGCGAGATCAAGTTCAAACCGGCCCCGCCATCGACTAGCATCTTCGTCACCTTGAGGTTGCGTATTGTTGGTGAAACCAACAGCGGCAAGCACCCGACCGCGGTAGTGCGATCAGGGTGATCCTCGGTGTCAAAAATGATAGGTGTCTGGACCACTTGATGACCTTTGGGCATCAAGCGATGGCTCGACGGCTGTAATCTCGCGCCCACCGTTTAAGTCGGCGGTGAGAAGTATGCAGCGAGCGCCGCCGTCGATGCACATAGCCTCTGTAGCTTTCGAAACTCTTGGTCGCGGATTAAATGCGTCCTCTTCGTGATCGTCGTCTTACGGCTTTACATCACGGCCCAGGCGGCCTCTCTGTTGCTTATCCTTGCGCGACGGCCCGCTTTGTCAAATCACGCTTCTTGCCGGACCCCTCAGCACCGTCTGGGCCCTTCTCCTTGTCCCGTCTCTCATACTCAGCCCTCTGCTTCTCAGCGAGGAGCTCAACCTATCGGCAGTCCTGGAGAGCATGGCCTTTGGTGCGATGGATCTTGCAGTATCGCTTGTCGGAGTTTCCTGGCTTCTCGGCAGCCGCCAAGGCCCAGCAGGCGACACATCCGGCAACCTCCTTGCCGGGGTCATCTGCCTTGGTTTTCTTGGTAGAGCCTGCGTCATCAGATCCCTCGACGACAAGCACGGCTTTTCCTTTGCGCTTCCTGTTGCGGCGCCGTCCTTTCTTCGCCGGGGCGGCAATATCCTCATCTGAGGAGTCGGTTTCCACGCCGGCATCTTCGACGGCGTACTTCCTTCCCTCTTCAGCTCGAGCACATTTGTCAACAAGAACATAGAGTTTTGCTACATTTCTCACCTTGTTCATTGCCAGCTCTTCGCGCATCTTGTGGTTCGCGTTACGATGGAACAGCGCGATGATGGCGGCAGGGTGAACATCGGGGATATTATCTTGTACCGCTGAACCTCTCAGATATACTTACGGAGACTCTCGCCTCCCTTCTGGGGAATGACGTGCAGGTCGCTTGCTTGGCCATGGGCTTGGTGGCCTCCAGTAAAGGCGCCCACAAACTCATGGCACAAATCCGACCAGGAGGAAATAGAGTCTACCGGCAAGTGCATCAACCACGACATGGCGTTGGGTTTAAGAGCCAACGGAAAGTAATTCGCAAGCACCTTATCGTCGCGGGCTCCGGCAGCTTGCATTGCGATGGTGTAGACGCTGAGGAACTCGGACAGGTGGGTCTTGCCACTGTACTTTTCGCCCACGTCGGTTTTGAAGGTGCGGTGAGTGGGCCACTGGAACTGCCGCAGCTCATGGGTAAAAGCCGGACAGCCTACCTCGTAAGGTAGGCCTCCAGGGCTCCCCGGTGCCGGGTGGCTCACAGCAGGCCCTGCTCGCTTGTCTGATTGGTGGCGCGCTCCGCGCCGGCGCTCGATAGTGGTTCGAGCGTCTTCATGTTCTCGTTCCCGAAGAACTTGGCGCTGGTCACAGTGGGCCCGCGGGTCGACGATGCTATGGAGATCTCGTCGCCCGTAACGTCGCGACGGGCTGGCGTCCGCGGTACCGGGCGAGGAGGAGGCGAGTGCACCGTGGTTGCGGCGCCGCCGGCTCTCCTGCCACTGGTGCGTGGGACTCCGTCGGAGCGTCGACCCGGGGGCTCCACCGGACTCGGTTCGTCTTTGTTGGCCACTGCAACAAGGCTTCGGATAGTGGATCTCCATTCGTCGAGTTTCCCTGTAGTGGGAGGAAAATCAAGGAGCAACTGCGCGCGCGCCAGGGCTTCTGCTGGCATTGGTGGCAGCGAAACCTGCACAAATCGCGACGCGCTTCGACTTCTGACCACGTCAGAAGGAGCTCTATCATGACCCCGCGGTCGCATGCCATCTTCACCAGCGCCTCGGTGAGCGGGCAGGTCTTCTAAATCCCGGGAGTGGCGCTCGGGGCTCTTTCCGCGGCGACGCCCGGGGTCCTCGGCGTCTTGGAAGCCCTCGCGTCGCCTGCGAGCGGGGTGGCAACGATCTTGGAAGGCCCCGCACCACCCGCGGAGGGCCTGGCTCCATCTTTGGATTTGGCGGCGTGCGGCCCGTTGCCAGGCGCACGAACATTGCCGCCTCCCAAACTTCGGCTGCTGGGACGGTGTTGGTGTTCGTGAACGGCGCCCCGGGTCCTTTCTGCGACCGGTCCGCTGCTCGCCCGCGTCGGGACGGGATGTCCGGCTTCCGACGGGCCAACCGCCACCGTCATCTTCTTCTTGGGCGCCATGACGATGAAGAAGCGTCGAACTAACTGCTAGAGCCGATTCTCACAACTGCGCCCCCTACCTGGCGCGCCAAAGATGTCGGTGTAGGAACGACACCTATGGGATCACAAGAATCCCTACTACGGTTGCGGGGCGTGGGGTCGTGAGAAGAGCGGATCAAACAGATAGCACACGGTCTCTTTATCTAGGTTCGGGCCGCGAGGATGCATAAAACCCTACTCCTGCTTTGGTGGTTTGTTTATCTGTGTTCTTGAATTAGCAATGGGGCGTGAGGAGCTCCAAAAAGCCGAATCCTCCTCCTGGCCGCCTTGGGCCTCCTTTTATAGGGAAAGGGGTCGCCAAAGTGGCACACAGGAGGTGGAAAGGGTACAGTGATGCGAGTTTATCCCTCGCATTACATGACAAGGCGCCTTTAATGCGTCTTGCTTAGGTGTCCTCGCTTTATCGGGGACGAGGGAGAGCCCTATCTTGTCCGTCGCCGCTCCCTTTTCTGTCGACACGCGCCCTGGCCAGTGGTGCCCGTGGTGCCATGTAGGCAGGCAGGCAGCTGAGGTGGCGCAGCGGTGGGTCTCCACGAAGATCCGCTTGCCGCCACGCAGGTGCCTGCCCAACTGGCTGGGTCGGCAGCTGCATGCGAATGGCGGTGAAGGTTTGATGGGCGTGGGCCTGATGGTGGCCTTACGTGGGTTCTTGGCGAGGGCCTTGCTGTAGCCCCGGCAAGGGTCTTGCCGTGGCGCCTGCTGTCATCCCCGACAAGGCTCTTGCCGGGGGCCTTGTGGTCCTCCTTGGCTGGGATCCCGCCAAGGGTCGTCATCTTCTATAGTGTGTATCTGATCTTGAATGTCTTCACAAAGATCTGCATGCCACCACGGGGATGTCTCCCAAATCCTTTCCCCATGGGGGCAGTGGACTCAAGGGTGATTCGCTCCGTAGGTGTGGGACGAGCTGCCACGGCAAGGGTCTTGTCGGGTTTGCTAAAACTGCCTCCCGGCAAGGGTCTTGCCGGGGGAGTCTGCTTCGTCCCCTTTGCTCTTTGTGGTCTTGGTCTTGGCGTTGTCCTGCTCCTTTCGAGCTTCGGCCTTACCTTGGCTCACCTCCCTTGCCTTTCTCAGTGCGGTGGTGCCCACGGCTCAGACTGCCCGTGCACAGTTATAGGGGTACAAAAAGTGCACCCCTCTTTTTGTACACCGACATTTACCTACTCGAGGACGAGCAGGAATTAAGCTTGGGGATGCCTGATACGTCTCCAACGTATCTATAATTTTTGATTGCTCCATGCTGTATTATCTATTGTTTTGGACCATATTGGGCTTTATTTTCCACTTTTATATTACTTTTGGGACTAACCTATTAACCGGAGGCCTGATACGTCTCCAACGTATCTATAATTTTTGATTGCTCCATGCTACTTTATCTATTGTTTTCGACTATAATGGGCTTTATTTTCCACTTTTATATTACTATTGGGACTAACCTATTAACCGGAGGCCCAGCCCAGAATTGTTGTTTTTTGCCTTTTTCAGTGTTTCAAAGAAACAGAATATCAAACTGAGTCCAAACGGAATGAAACCTTCGGAAACGTGATTTTGTCACCGAACGTGATCCAGGAGACTTGGACCCTACACCAAGGCACAAGAGAGGCGGTCACGAGGGTGGGGGCGCCCCCCCTAAGGCGCGCCCCCCTGCCTCGTGGGCCCCCTGTTGCTCCAACGACGTACTCCTTCCTCCTATATATACATACGTACCCCCAAACGATCAGAACAGGAGCCAAAAACCTAATTCCACCACCGCAACTTCCTGTATTCACGAGATCCCATCTTGGCGCCTGTTCCGGAGCTCCGCCGGAGGGGGCATCCACCACGAATGGCTTCTACATGAACACCATAGCCTCTCCGATGAAGTGTGGGTAGTTTACTTCAGACCTTCGGGTCCATAGCTAGTAGCTAGATGGCTTCTTCTCTCTTTTTGGATCTCAATACAATGTTCTCCCCCTCTCTCGTGGAGATCTATTCGATGTAATCTTCTTTTTGCGGTGTGTTTGTTGAGACCGATGAATTGTGGGTTTATGATCCAGCTTATCTATGAATAATATTTGAATCTTCTCTGAATTCTTTTATGTATGATTGAGTTATCTTTGCAAGTCTCTTCGAATTATCCGTTTGGTTTGGCCAACTAGATTGGTAGTTCTTGCAATGGGAGAAGTGCATGGCTTTGGGTTAAATCTTGTGGTGTCCTTACCCAGTGACAGAAAGGGTTGCAAGGCAAGTATTGTATTCTTGCCATTAAGGATAACAAGATGGGGTATTTATCATATTGCATGAATTTATTCCTCTACATCACGTCATCTTGCTTAAGGCGTTACTCTGTTTTTAACTTAATACTCTAGATGCATGTTGGATAGCGGTCGATGAGTGGAGTAATAGTAGTAGATGTAGAATCGTTTCGGTCTACTTGTCACGGACGTGATGCCTATATACATGATCATACCTAGGTATACTCATAACTATGCTCAATTCTGTCAATTGCTCAACAGTAATTTGTTCACCCACCGTAGAATACTTATGCTCTTGAGAGAAGCCACTAGTGAAACCTATGGCCCCCGGGTCTATTCTCATCATATCAATCTCCATCACTTTAATACTTGCCTTGTTTTTGCTTTGCCTTTACTTTTCACTTTGCGTCTTTATACCAAAAATACCAAAAATATTATCTCTACCAGATCTCACTCTCGTAAGTGACCATGAAGGGATTGACAACCCCTAATCGCGTTGGTTGCGAGTAGCTATCGTTTTGTGCAGGTACGAGGGACTTGTGCATGGCCTCCTACTGGATTGATACCTTGGTTCTCAAAAACTGAGGGAAATACTTACGCTACTGTGCTGCATCATCCTCTCCTCTTCGGGGAAAACCAACGCAAGCTCAAGACGTAGCAAGGCCCAACCCAGATTTGCTGTTTTTTTTCCTATTTCAGTGTTTCGAAGAAACGGAATATCAAACGGAGTCCAAACGGAATGAAATATTCGGGAACGTGATTTTCTCATCAGATATGATCCAGGAGACTTGGATCCTCGGTCAAGAAAGGAGGGAGGCGGCCACGAGGGTGGAGGGCGCCCCCCTAGGGGGCGCCCCCTGCCTTGTGGGCCCCCCGAAGCTCCACCGACGTACTCCTTCCTCCTATATATACATACGTACCCCCAACAGATCAGATACGGAGCCAAAAACCTAATTCCACCGCCGCAACATCCTGTATCCACGAGATCCCATCTTGGGGCCTGTTCTGGAGCTCCGCTGGAAGGGGAATCCACCATGAATGGGCTTCTACATCATCATCATAGCCTCTTCGATGAAGTGTGAGTAGTTTACTTCAGACCTTCGGGTCCATAGTTAGTAGCTAGATGGATTCTTCTCTCTTTTTGGATCTCAATGCAATGTTCTCCCCCTCTCTCGTGGAGATCTATTCGATGTAATCTTCTTTTTACGGTGTGTTTGTTGAGACCGATGAATTGTGGGTTTGTGATCAAGATTATCTATGAACAATATTTGAATCTTCTCTGAATTATTTTATGTATGATTGGTTATCTTTGCAAGTCTCTTCGAATTATCCGTTTGGTTTGGCCAACTAGATTGGTAGTTCTTGCAATGGGAGGAGTGCTTAGCTTTGGGTTCAATCTTGCGGTATCCTTTCCCAGTGACAGTAGGGGCAGCAAGGCACGTATTGTTGCCATCGAGGATAACAAGATGGGGTTTTTATCATATTGCATGAATTTATCCCTCTACATCATGTCATCTTGCTTAAGGCGTTACTCTGTTTTCATTAACTTAATACTCTAGATGCATCTTTGGATAGCGATCGATGAATGGAGTAATAGTAGTAGATGCAGGCAGAGTCGGTCTACTTGTCTCGGACGTGATGCCTATATACATGATCATACCTAGATACTCTCATAACTATGCTCAATTCTCATCAATTGCTCAACAGTAATTCGTTCACCCACCGTAAAATACTTATGCTCTTGAGAGAAGCCACTAGTGAAATCTATGGCCCCCGGGTCTATTATCATCATATTAATCTTGCTATGCTCTATTATTGCTTTGTTTTTTACTTTGCCTTTTATTTTAATTTGCATCTTTATACCAAAAATACCAAAAATATTATTTATCATCTCTATCAGATCTCACTCTCGTAAGTGACAGTGAAGGGATTGACAACCCTTATCGCGTTGGTTCCGAGGAGATATTTGCTTTGTGCAGTACGAGGGACTCATGGCGTAGCCTCCTCTTGGATTGATACCTTGGTTCTCAAAAACTGAGGGAAATACTTACGCTACTCTGCTGCATCATCCTCTCCTCTTCGGGGAAAACCAACGCAAGCTCAAGACGTAGCAAGCGCCCTCGTGTCTTGTGCCCACCAGGGACGCTTCCTGGAAGTTTCTTTATTTCCAAAATTTTAAAATATTCCAAAACTGATAAAAAATATTTTTGCAGATTTTTTGGAGTCCATTTACTTACCGTATCACGTACCTCTTTATTTTCATGATTGTGGAGTGTTCCCGAAGGACTCTTTTATGTGTGCTTCCGGTGTCAAAGTTTGGATAATATTACTTTCAACATTGATAGGCGTACCTGAGATATAATGCTTTATTCATTGCCCATTGACAACCTTCGGGTTAGTACCTTCGAAGTTATTTATTTTGATGGCTCCAGACCGGTAAACCTCCTCGATGATGTATGGGCCTTCCCATTTCGAGAGGAGCTTTCCTGCAAAAAATCTAAAATGAGAGTTGTACAAAAGAACATATTCTCCAACTTTAAACTCACGCTTTTGGATTTTTTGTCATTGTCATCTTTTTACTTTTTCTTTGAATAACTTTGCATTTTCATAAGCTTGGGTTCTCCATTCATCTAAAGAGCTTATATCAAATAACCTCTTTTCACCAGCGAGTTTGAAATCATAGTTGAGTTCTTTAACTGCCCAATATGCTTTATGTTCTAACTCAAGAGGCAAATGACAAGCTTTTCCATAAACCATTTTATAAAGAGACATACCCATAGGATTTTTATATGCTGTTCTGTAAGCCCAAAGTGCATCATCTAATTTCTTAGACCAATTCTTCCTGGATCTATTAACAGTCTTTTGCAAAATTAAGTTTATTTCTTTATTGCTAAGTTCAACTTGACCACTAGACTGAGGATGATAGGGTGATGCAATTCTATGGTTAACATCATACTTAGCAAGCATCTTACGAAAAGCATCATGAATAAAGTGTGAACCACCATCAGTCATTAAATATCTAGGGACTCCAAACCTTGGGAAAATAACTTCCTTAAGCATTTTAATAGAGCTGTTGTGATCAACACCACTAGTTGGAATAGCTTCTACCCATTTAGTAACATAATCAACAGCAACCAAAATATGTGTATACCCATTAGAGGAAGGAAAAGGTCCCATGTAATCAAACCCCAAACATCAAATGGTTCAACGGCAAGTGAATAATTCATAGGCATTTCTTGACGCTTACTGATATTACCTATTCTTTGACATTCATCACAAGAAGAGACAAACTTACGGGCATCCTTGAAGAGAGTAGGCCAATAAAATCCAGATTGCAATACCTTGTGAGCAGTTTTATCTCCAGCATGATGCCCTCCATAAGCCTTGGAGTGACATTTCCGTAGGATTTGTCCCTATTCATGCTCAGGTACACAACGTCTAATAATACCATCTACTCCTTTATAAAGATGTGGGTCATCCCAAAAGTAATGTCTTAAATCATAGAAGAATTTTTTCTTTTGTTGGTATGTAAAGCTAGGTGGTAAATATTTAGCAACAATGTAATTAGCATAGTTAGCATACCAAGGAGTGCTATGAGAAACATTTATTGCAGCTAACTGCTCATCAGGAAAACTATCATCAATAGGTAGTGGGTCATCAAGCACATTTTCAAGCCTAGACAAGTTATCAGCTACTGGGTTCTCAGCTCCATTTCTATCAATGATATGTAAATCAAATTCTTGTAACAAGAGAACCCAACGAATAAGTCTAGGTTTAGCATCTTTCTTTTCCATAAGATATTTAATAGCAGCATGGTCTGTGTGAACAGTTACTTTGGAATCAACAATATAAGGTCTAAATTTATCACAAGCAAACACCACTGCTAAGAATTCTTTTTCAGTATAGTAGCATAATTTCTTTGAGCACTGTCTAGAGTTTTACTAGCATAATGAATAACATTCAGTTTCTTATCAACTCTTTGTCCTAGAACTGCACCAACAACATAATCACTAGCATCACATATAATTTCAAAAGGCAAGTTCCAATCAGGTGGTTGAACAATAGGTGCAGATATTAAGGCTTTCTTGAGTGTTTCGAAGGCTTCAAGGCAATCATCATCAAAAACAAAAGGAATGTCCTTTTGCAAAAGATTAGTAAGAGGCCTAGAAATTGTAGAAAGTCTTTGATAAATATCCTATAGAAACCAGCATGACCTAGGAAACTACGAATACCTTTGATGTCCTTAGGACATGGCATTTTCTCAATTGCATGAACCTTATATTGATCCACTTCAGTACCTCTTTCAGAAATTTTATGACCCAAGTTCATTAACCATAAAGTGGCACTTCTCCAAATTCAAGACAAGATTTGTTTGTTCACGTCTCTGCAAAACTCGCTCAAGATTGCTTAAACAGTCATCAAAAGACTTCCCATAAACATAAAAGTCATCCATGAAAACCTCAACAATCTTTTCACAAAAATCAGAGAATATAGCAGTCATACATCTTTGAAAGGTAGGAGGTGAATTACATAAACCAAAAGGCATACGTCTCTAAGCATAAGTTCCAAAGGGACAAGTAAAAGTGGTATTTTCTTGATCAGGTTGAGAAATAGGTATTTGTGAAAAGCCAGAGTATCCATCTAGGAAGCAAAAGTGTGTGTGCTTAGATAATCTTTCAAGCATTTGATCAATAAAAGGCAAAGGGTAATGATCTTTTCTAGTTTCTTTGTTTAATTTTCTGTAATCAATTACCATTCTATAGCCTGTAAAAATTCTTTGTGGAATAAGTTCATTCTTATCATTAGGAACAATAGTAATACCTCCTTTCTTAGGAACACAATGAACAGGACTTACCCATCTACTGTCAGCTATAGGATAGATTATACCTGCTTCCAGAAGTTTTAAGATTCCCGTTCTTACCACTTCCTTCATTTTTTGGATTCAACCAAAGTTGGTGATCAACAACGGGTTTAGCATCAGGTTCCATATTAATTTTGTGCTGACATATAGTGGGACTAATGACCTTTAAATCATCAAGAGTATATCCAATACAACCCGGTGCTTCCTTAGAACTTTCAATAATCTTTCTTCTTCATGTTCTGAAAGGTTAGCACTAATAATAACATGATATATTTTCTTTTCGTCAAGATAAGCATATTTCAAAGTGTCTGGCTATTGTTTTAATTCAAACACAGGATCACCTTTACGTGGAGGAGGACCTCATAGAGTTTCAATAGGCAAATTGTGTTTAAGCAGAGGACATTATTCAAAGAAAACCTTATCTATTTCATTTCTTTCATGCATATGTAAATCATTTTCATGATCTAGCAAATATTGTTCTGAAGGATCAGTAGGTGGAACAGCAATAGAAGCAAGACCAATCAATTCATCCTTACTAGGCAATTCTTTTTCATGATGATTTATAATAAACTTGGAAAATTTAAACTCATGAGACTCATCACCAAAGCTGTCGGATTTCGGGCTCCGGCAGAGCCTCTAGGTTCAAACTATGGGGTGCACGCGGAGATCTCACCCCCTACCTACCTGCACCTCATCGCCTCGCAAGGATCTAAACTACACAAAGAGCAACACAAGGGACACACGGTTTATACTGGTTCGGGCCACCATTGTGGTGTAATACCCTACTCCAGTGTGTGGTGTGGTGGATTGCCTCAGGGGCTGATGATGAACAATACAAGGAAGAACAGCCTCGCGAGGGTCTGTTCTTGGCCGGTGGGACGAACTACTAGGGGGAGTTCGGTCGCTCTCTCTCTCTAGATTGCTTGACCTCTAGCTCTGTTCTGGATTCCGGATCCTGGATCCCCCTACCCTGTGGGTGGCTAGTCCTATTTATAGGCAGGGGCCCTGGGCCTCTTCCCAAATATTGAGCGGGAAGTGCGCTAACAATTGGCCATTTTGAAGGGGAACATCTAGTACACTTATCCTGACTAAAGTTGGTCCTCGCCTGTCAAAGGCTCTGACGGTGACGCCGGCTTGGGCTCCACGATGACCTCCTTCCTGCCGTTGTGATGGTCTTGGTCTTGTTGCACCGAAATGGTTGCCTTTGCTTGATGCTCTCGCCTGCGCTTGTCTCCCTTGCACCAAAGAGGAAATGAGGACACTGCGCGGGCTGGCGCCCTCCTGGCGCCCTCGGTCGTCATGGCTTGCGTCACGGGCACCTCGTGAGGTACCCCGCCTTGATCTCTCCGCCTCCTCGCGAGCCAGCCTGACAAGGCCGTGCCTGAGGAGACTTCCTGTCGTCCGCCCCGTGAGGCTTGGCCCCTCGCGAGGGTCTTGAGCTTGTGCTGATGAAGATGGGCCATGCTGGGCCACCCCTTGAGCCACTCTGCAGGCTGCAGGCAGGCAAGTCTGGGTACCCCCATTCCCAGAAGGCCGACAGTTGTCCCCGGGCCCAAGGCGCGCCTGGACTTGGCTTAGCAGAGAAGCGAAGGGGCAAGTGCGAAGCGCCACGGGCCCTAACAGCCTGCGGCCTCGGGCGCCGCGTGGTGGTTGATTGGACGTGGGCGTCTCTGCTTCCCCGCGATGCCTTAGCAATTGTGCAAATCGACAAAAGAGCGGCACCCGTCTAGGCTTTACCTCCTTTGCCTTCTCCAGTCATTGCCCAGATCCCCTTTCTTGCGCCTATCCTTCCTGCTTCCGAAATCTGCAGATCTACTTCTACCGCGTGCCCTAGCAAGATATGGCGCCTCGCCAGACCCCGGCCGGAGCTTGGTACTAGCCTGCTTTGGACTCTCCTAACGTGTCGGAGAAGAGCCTTGCCCGGGCGCGCCGGATGGTGGCGGCGCAAGGCAACGACGGGGCAGCGGTGCTCAGGGCTGGCTCCGCCCTTCCCGAGGACCAAGGAAGCACCTTCTATCCGCTCTTGGTGAGCGCCATTGCTGCCGGTCTGGTGCCTCCTTTTTCTGAGTTCTTCTTTTCTGTCCTCCGCCATTACAAACTGCAAGCTCTGCACCTCCACCCCAACTCTGTTCTTCTTCTGGCGATCTTCGCCTACTATTGTGAGGCTCATGTCGGGGTGCAGCGCTCAGTGGCCTTGCTGCGCCACTACTTCTACCTCCGGGCCTCTCGCGGCCCAATCACCGCATGCGCGAGCTTTGTCGCGTACGGCAGCTCCAACACCATCTCGAAGCCCGGGAAGAGGATTGAAGGCTTCAGGAGCAAGTGGGTCATGGTAGATGCTGGGCGCATCCATCCTCGGCTGATTCTGCCCACGGAGCAGCCCACGCCCATCGACGATTGGTCTCGCGCAGAACTCGTGGATCCTCGCGTGAAGCCATTGCTGGAGAAGATGAACGTGGACCTGTGGCCGGGCAACATGGCGACGGCGAAGCTGACCGGGGCGTCGCTCCTGAGGGAGTTCCGGGAGCATCGGGTGGCCCTGCCGTCGATGATTCGCTTCATTGTGGAGGCCTCGCCCGAGCCCGTAGTCTTGGCCGACGAAGATCTGGCTGCGGTCCTCCAATCTTTGGTCGGGGGAGGCGTGGCGAGGCCGGAGGGCGCTCTGTACTGTTCCTTGAGATGATTGGGAGCAGGTGGTGGACTCCATGCCCGCTTTCAACGGGACAGGCTGTGCCATGGAGGTTCCCGAGACCCGCGGCCTGGCGACGGTGAGCGTGTCCTCCGGCGACTCCAGCGGAGAGGAGGAAGAAAAGGAGCGGGAGAGGGACCCGACTCGAGGCGACCGACGGGAGTCGAGCGCCCTCCCGGCGTGGGTCCCAGCTCTCTGCCTCTTGCCGGACGACAATGAGGATGGCGATGAGCGGGGCGGCGAGAGCTTTCCCCTGATCCCGAAGAAGGACAGGACGGGGCTAGTCCCCCGCGGGTCTGCCCCGGCTCTGAGGCGATCTGTAGACGCGCCTCCTGCTCCCGAGCCTCTTGAGGCTGGTCCCTGCAGCCGGCTCTCGGGTTTCAAGTTCGGCCGGAGGTTGCTCGAGCCCACGAGCGATGACCAGTAAGTGCTAGATTCTTGTTTTATTCCTTGCTTTGCCGCTGAGGCTTGATATCTGTATTCCTTGGCTAGGCTGGCGCCTGCGGCGAAGAAGCTGAAGGGAGCTCCTGAGGCTTCGTCCGGGGCAGCGCCTCCGTCCGCGAAAGAAGGTGACGGCAAGACACGGGCCTCTCCTGCCCGGTCATCCTCGCGAGGCCTGGCGGAGCTAGCTGGGGCGAGCTCAGCCCCCATGGCCCAAGCGACTCCCGAGGTATCCTTGCCTGATGCCACTGCCGCAGTCGTCGGGGCGCAGAAGGCCCCGCCTCATGATGCTGTGATTACGCTGCCGTCCTCTCCTCCTACTCCGCCAACTGCCATCTCTCCGACTCCTTCTCTCGTCCCGGATCGTACTCTCGCTGAACTGGACCGCTGCAACAAGATCTTACGGCGCCGACCCTCGCTTGGTGGCCGAACGCTTGGAGCTGGCCTCCGGCTGGGTTTGCTCTGATGCTTCGATTCGAGCAGCGCTGGTTCAAGCCGCGACGGCTTGCGACGAGGAGAAACAGGCCGTCCTTGGGGCGAAGGCCGCTCGCAACGCCGCCTTGGGGGAGGTAGCCGATGTACGAGGTCGCTGCAAGGCACTGGAGAGCGAGCTGCAGGGCCTGCGCGACCAGCTTGCCAAGGAGGTCCGCGTCCGCCAAGAGGAGGAGGAAGACATGAAAGCTCGTGAGGCGGCCGCCAAGGACCGGGATGCCAAGCTTGACCGGCGCCATGACCGCTTGGGTGCGCTGGAGCAGGAGTTGGAGGCGAAGAGGATCGAGCTGGACGGTAAGGCGCGGGTCCTCACCGAGGACCGCGTGGCCTTCGCGGAGCTGGAGGCGAAGGCTCGCACCTTGCTGAGGTTGCTTTACGACAGCGGCCTGGAAAGCCCGCTGGCCGGCGCCGAGGACGGCCCTGCCAAGCTGCTTCCCTTTCCTGGTCCGCGCCCTTGAAGATGTCACCCTTGGCCTTGGCCCCATGGCTGAGGCCGAGGCGCGTGTCCTGTCTTCTGCAGTGCTGACGCACGTCCTTACCCACGTCTACTTTCGCGACCCCGACGTCGACCTCGACAGCCTGCTGGAGCCCGTGAGCGGCGAGCTTGCCACTGCCGCTGCTGAGGCCGTGAAGGGTCGAGCGGAGGCTGTGCTGGCGAAGTTCCGGGCCTTCAGCACCGAGCCGAAGCGAAGCGTTGCCGATCCTGAGGCTTCACGAGGCGAACCCGCCCAGTGCAGCTCCGCCGCCAGCGACGGTGCTGCCAACAAGTGACTCCTTTGTGGCTCATGTCCTGCTTTCAGCTCCTGCAACATGCATCATGCCTCGGAGAGGCGTTTAAACTTGCATTTGGCGTTGTGAAAACAACTATGGACTGTAATATTTGCTTTTGAATTCCTTGAGATTTGCGCTTTTCCTTCCTACTTGCTTATGTTCTCGCCGCGCGAGCCTGCCCTGCAAGATACCTCAGCCGTCGTTAGCCCCGACCGAAACCAGGGCGGGACCAAGGGGTGAGGGCTACGTGACAAGTTAGGCTCCTGAGTCGCGATGCTCAGGAGTCCCCCTTGGCGCACGAACAACAAGTAGGGAGGTGAGATGTATAGGTGAATTTACCATTCTACGTCTGCAGAGCCCGGCCCCGCGCATACCTCAACCGCCGTTAGCCTTTCGGAACTAAGGGGTGAGGGGCTACGTGACCAGTTAGGCTCCTGAGTCGCGATGCTCAGGAGTCCCCCTTGACGTTCAAATGGCCTTCGTACCTTGGCTCCACTCGGGGAGGGACGTGCGACGAACCAGGCCCGAGGGGCCTGGCTGGGTGGCGTGCGTCTGGGCGTGACCCAGGCGTAGCCCCCGTGCCCAGCCCCCTCGCGCGGCACTCCCGAGGGGAGGGGTTACGATGAGGCCGACACCGAGCCTGGGCTCCACGAGGTTGATGCGGCCGGGGGCCACCCTCAGTTGTTTATCACCAGCGCGGAGCATAGCGCTTCCGTATGTGTACGGGCATAGCCGCTCCTCGGCAGTGTCATCAGCCAGCGCGGAGCATGGTGCTTCCACTGGTGCGTGGGAGGAGCCCCCGGGGCGTGTACAGCCCCGCCCTGACACGTGGCTGGCACGGTAGGGCCTGACGAGGTGTATCTGGGCACCCGTGAGCCAACACGGGACTCACGGGGCCCTACCTCAAGGCGGGTTGCGCCTGGCACTGGGCCTTAACTTGTGGTGTGTTCCTGCAGATTTGGTTATATGTCGACGCTCTATGTCCTCGGGTCCCGGCCCTCGAGCGGGTCTCAGCCGTCGCTGGTATGCCAGGTCGCGATGCCGTGGACAAGGCCAGAGGATGAGGGCTGGAGAGCCAGTAGAAGCCCATGAGTCGCGATGCTCAGGTACCCCCCCTTTAATGCATGGCGGCCGACATGAAGGAAGAAGGGGTGCCGTGGACAGGCACCAAATAACAATCATGATGGGTCAAATGCACGACCTGAATAACGCAAGAGGGGTACAAGCTGTTGGGTCTGGCCCGAGTGGCTTGGGGATGATGCAGCCCGAGGGGCGCCCCCAATAAAGTAAGCTAGGAACATGAAGCAAAAGGGATACACGCCGCAAGGACGGACCCACGCGGCCTGGGAATGATGCAGCCCTGGGGGGCGCTCCTAGCTGAAGATGAAACTCGAAGGACATCACTTGATAATGTTGAATACAAAGGGATGCCGAAGTAGCGGACGTCGTGGGCTGCGGAAGCCGATCTTCACGAGCCCCAGGCCCAGGAGCCTCGGGAGGCTCCGGAGGCGCTGGTGGCTCCTCGCGGACCATCTCCATCTCCGCCAGGACTGCGGAACACCTGGCCTCTTGAGCCTCCAGGATGCTTCCTATGAGGCGCTGGCGTGTGGCAGCCGCGTTCAGCAAACCGTAAGGCATGCGAACGTAGCTGTGGGGTGGACCTTCACAACGCCCCACGCGTGAGGGTCAGAGGCGCTCCTGAGAGGCGGCTCGGTTGAGCCCTAGTATGTCGATGCAGACGCGCAGCTCACCATCCTCACCTGGATGGGGAGCTACCGCGAGTAAGCGACGGCTGCCACTCATGACTCTTGACTCCTGCAGCTCCTGAATGATCTGGCTGACGAACTCCTGAGGGTTTGGCCCTCCTTGCCTCGCTCCTTCCTGAGGGAAACGTGCTTTGAAACACGCCTCCAAGTGGTGCCCAAGCGCCTCCCTTGTGAGCTTAGCAAGGTCGGTGGCCCTCCAGGAGAGAGCCCCCGAGCCTTGCTCGAGGAGGGCGCCGGGCGCGCCTTCCTATGCGACAGAAGGAGGTGCCCCCTGAACAGGCGTGGACCCCGAGGGACCTGCCTCCCGAGGGGTCGGGCCAGGCGATGTCTTCTTCTTCTTGGGAGCAGCCTCGGGGAGCCTCCCGCTCCTGCGATCTGGGTCTTCAAGTGACGCGGCTTGAAAAGCACGCTCCAGGGAGCACACTGCGTCCCTCTCTTCACAAGGCACCGTGATGACTCCGCTGCTTCCCGACATCTTGAGGACGTTGTAGCCGTGATGGGTCACGGCCATGAATTTGGCCAGAGCTGGGTACCCGAGGATGGCATTGTATGGTAGGCGAATGTGGGCGACGTCGAAGTCGATGAGCTCGGTGCGGTAGTTGTGGCGCGCCCCGAAGGTGACAGGGAGGCGGACCTGCCCAATCGGAACTGTGGAGCCATCGGTGACTTCGGAGAAAGGCGTGGTTGGCTGAAGCTGATTGTAAGGCACTTGGAGATTGTTGAATGTCTCTACGGACATGACATTGAGCCCTGCTCCGCCATCGATGAGGGTCCTGGTGACTTGCACGTTGCTGATGATTGGGGAACAAAGCATCGGGAGGACTCCGGCTGTGGCCGCGCACTTGAGCTGATCCGCTGAGCTGAACGTGATGGCGCACGCTGACCACCTGAGAGGACGCGTGGCTTCGAGCTTGGGGAGGACTGCATTCACTTCGCGGGCGAACTGCTTGAAGATGCGCTGGGAGGCTGGGGCTTGAGCTCCGCCCAGGATGCAAGCGATTGCGCGCGGCTCCTGGAAGCCCCCAGCCCCCTCGTCCTGATGATGGTCTTCGTTTCTCCTTGGCTGCGGTGGCAGAGGAGGGAGGCCTGCGTTGCCTTGCGGGCGATCCTCGCGAGGCTGATCCCTCCAGCCTCCCTCGCGAGGCTGATCCTGCCAGCGGTCCTCGCGAGGTCGGTCGCGCCACCCTTGGTGAGGGCCACGGTCTTCCCAGATCCTGCGTTTCTTCCTCCTCCTCGGCCGTAGCCTCGATCACTGCGGTCGGGGCGTCGACCGATTCGCCCTTCTCGCACGGCTCAGAGTTCTTGACATTTGTTGGTGTTGTGGGTGTGGAGGTCATGGTACACGCAGTACCGACTGCCCTTGGAAGACTCAGGCTGATCCCTACCTCGCTTGGTGTCTGGTTCTGCCGCAAGCACGGCAGCCCCCTTGCACTTCACGTCCTTGACCTTGGGCTTCTTCTCTTCTGGGTCTGCAGCCGGCAGCTCGACGAGGTAAAGGCGTCCTTCCTCAGCCCTGGCGCACTTGGTCGCCAAGTTGAACAGCTCCAAGGACGTGCACAGGTCTTCATGCATTGCCAGCTCCTCCTTCATCTTGACGTCACGCACACCATCGGAGAAGGATGAGATGGTGGCCTCCTCGATCACCTTGGAAATCTTGAGGCGTGCGTTGTTGAAGCGCTGGATGTACTTCTGCAGGGTCTCTCCTGGCTGCTGCTTGATGCGGCGCATGTCGCTCACGGCAGGAGGCCGGTCGCGAGTGCCTTGGAAGTTGGCGATGAAGCGGGTGCGCATCTCGTCCCAGGAGGAGATCGTACCAGGAGCCAGGTTCAGGAGCCAGGTGCGGGCACCGTCTTTGAGCGCCATGGGAAACCACTTCGCCATGACCTTCTCGTCCCCGTTGGCGGCTTCGATGCCCAGCTCGTAGAGCTGGAGGAACTCCGCAGGGTCGGCCGTGCTGTCGTAGCGAGGAGGCAGGTCTGGCTTGAACTTGCCGGGCCACGCGACGCCGCGTGGGTCGGCGGTGAAAGCGCTGGCGCCTGCAGGTGTACGGAGGCCTTTGGTGACGAAGGGCTTGGTCTTGTGGGTCCCCATGCGCTGCCGCTGGGAGCAGCGCGGGGTCTTGGCGTGCTGGAGCAGGAGCGCGGTCGTGACGGGCCGGTGCAGGGAGCACTCGGGCAGCTTCTTGGGGGCGAGGGACCTCTTGACAGCTCTGCTCTTGCTGCGCTGGTGCCGGACGGAGTGGGTTCCGCCCAGGGGCCACGCGCCTTGGGGCCAAGGCGCCTTCTTGAGGGGGAGGCGGCTGAGGCGCCCCCGGAGCTTCATCGCCCGCGCAAGGCGGGGCGCGGTGCAGTGAGAAGGACGGCACGGACGAGCTCGGCGACGCGGTTGAGCCACTCCTCGTAGACGTCGTCGACAGGGCGGTAGCGCAGGAGCTCGTTTGCCGCGATGAGCGCGGCTCAAGCCTCCATGGGCGCGAGGAGCGCGCGAGACGAAGAACCAGCTGGGGCGAGCGAAGGAGTAGCGGTACGGCCGTCTCGCCTCACGGACGGATGCTGGGATGATGCTTGCTGCTCGTTCCCCGTCGGGCCGGTGGCGGCGTTGACGACAGGCGATGGGGAATAGCGGGGGAGGCCGCTGACGGGGGCTGTCTGGGCGACGCGGGTGGTGAGAGCGGCTCGGCGCTCGGCGCGGGCCCGACGAGCGTCCGACATGGATGTGATGGGCGGTGAAGAGCAGGGCGGCGGAAGACGGACTCCCGTGCACCCCTACCTGGCGCGCTAAATGTCGGATTTCGGGCTCCGGCAGAGCCTCTAGGTTCGAACTCTGGGGTGCACGCGGAGATCTCACCCCCTACCTACCTGCACCTCGTCGCCTCGCAAGGATCTAAACTACACAAAGAGCAACACAAGGGACACAAGGTTTATACTGGTTCGGGCCACCATTGTGGTGTAATACCCTACTCCAGTGTGTGGTGTGGTGGATTGCCTCAGGGGCTGATGATGAACAATACAAGGAAGAACAGCCTCGCGAGGGTCTGTTCTTGGCCGGTGCGACAAACTACTAGGGGGAGTTCGGTCGCTCTCTCTCTCTAGATTGCTTGACCTCTAGCTCTGTTCTGGATTCCGGATCCTGGATCCCCCTACCCTGTGGGTGGCTAGTCCTATTTATAGGCAGGGGCCCTGGGCCTATTCCCAAATATTGAGCGGGAAGGGCGCCAACAATTTGCCATTTTGAAGGGGAACATCTAGTACACTTATCCTGACTAAAGTTGGTCCTCGCCTGTCAAAGGCTCTGACGGTGACGCCGGCTTGGGCTCCACGATGACCTCCTTCCTGCCGTTGTGATGGTCTTGGTCTTGTTGCACCAAAATGGTCGCCTTTGCTTGATGCTCTCGCCTGCGCTTGCCTCCCTTGCACCAAAGAGGAAATGAGGACACTGCGCGGGCTGGCGCCCTCGGTCGTCATGGCTTGCGTCACGGGCACCTCCTGAGGTACCCCGCCTTGATCTCTCCGCCTCCTCGCGAGCCAGCCTGACGAGGCCGTGCCTGAGGAGACTTCCTGTCGTCCGCCCCGCGAGGCTTTGCCCCTCGCGAGGGTCTTGAGCTTGTGCTGATGAAGATGGGCCGTGCTGGGCCACCCCTTGAGCCACGCCGCAGGCCGCAGGTAGGCAAGTCTGGGTACCCCGTTCCCAGAACGCCGACAAAAGCTAACACCAACAATTTGTTTCTTACAATCTATCTTATCGTTGACTGTATTCAAGAAAGGTCTACCAAAGATAATGGGACAAAAGTCATCTTGCGGGGAGCCAAGAACAAGAAAATCAGTAGGGTATTTAATTTTCCCACACAAGACTTCAACATCTCTAATAATCCCAACTGGTGATATGGTGTCTCTATTAGCAAGTTTAATAGTAGCATCTATTTCTTCCATCTCAGCAGGTGCTATGTCTTTCATAATTTCTTCATATAAAGTGTAAGGAATATCACTCACACTAGCACCAATGTCACATAAACCATGATAACAGTGATCTCCTATTTTAACTGAAATAACAGGCATGCCAACAATAGGTCTATGTTTATCTCTTTTATCAGGTTTAGAAATTCTAGCAGCTTCTTCACAGAAGTAAATAACATGCCCATCCATATCTTCTTCCAAGAGATCTTTAACCATAGCAATACTAGGTTCAACTTTAATTTGTTCATCAAGTTTAGGTGTTCTAATATAGCTTTTGATAACCACAGTTGAAACTTTAGCATGTTCCATTATCCTAACAGGGAAAGGTGGTTTCTCAATATAAGCAGAAGGAACAACTGGATCAACATGATAAAGTATAGTTTCTTCTTTAACTGATACTGGTTCTTTAATTTCTTCTTTAATAGGTGGGTTATATTCAAACCACTTCTCCTTAGGGAGTTCAAAATGAGTAGCAAATGATTCACAAAAGGAGGCTACTATCTCAGAGTCAAGTCCATATTTAGTGCTAAACTTTTGAAAAGCATCAGTGTCCATTAAAGATTTAACACAATCATACTTAACTTTAATACCTGACTCTTTACCTTTGTCGAGTTCCCAATCTTCAGAGTTTCGTTTAATTCTTTCCAAAAGATCCCACCGGAATTCAATAGTCTTCTTCATAAATGAGCCAGCAAAATAAGTATCAAGCATGGTTTGATCACTACGAGAAAGCCGAGCATAAAAATTCTGAATAATAATTTCTCTTGAGAGCTCATGATTGGGGCATGAATATAACATTGACTTAAGCTTCCCCCAAGCTAGAGCGATACTTTCTCCTTCACGAGGCCAAAAATTATATATATAATTCCGATCACGATGAACTAGATGCATATGATAAATTTTTTGGTGGAACTCCAATTTCAAACGATTCCAATTCCATGATATCATCGCATAGCCTATACCATGCCAATGATTTTTCCTTCAAAGATAAAGGGAAAAACTTTTTCATCACTTCATCCCTAGGTAAACCTGCAAGCTTAAACAATCCACAAATTGTTCTACATATATCAAGTGCATATCAGGATGTTCAGTTCCATCTCCTGCATAAGGATTAGCTAGCAGTTGTTCTATCATACCCGGAGGAATTTCATATTCAATATTTTTAGTAGGTGCAGTAGGTTGAGGGGTAGCTGATTGTGGTTCCGGACGAGGTGAGATACCCCGAACAAACCCCTCAAAGGATTGTTTTCCATAGTAACAAGTGACGGTAAATTTCAGCACACTTTATAAATGTTTCCTTACCAAATTCCACTTACCAAAGGCGCTTCACTCCCCGGCAACGGAGCCAGAAAGTAGCATTGATGACCCACAAGTATAGGGGATCAATTGTAGCTCTTTTCGATAAGTAAGAGTGTCGAACCCAATGAGGAGCAGAAGGAAGTGACAAGTAGTTTTCAGTAAGGTAATGTCTGCAAGTGCTGAAATTGCAGTTTGATAGCAAGATAATTTGTAACGAGCAAGTAACAATAATAGTAACAAAAGTGAAGGTAGCCCAATCCTTTTGAGGTAAAGGACAGGCCAAAACGGTCTCTTATGATAAGCAAAGCGTTCTTGAGGGTACGGGGGAATTTCATCTAGTCACTTTCATCATATTGGTTAGATTTGTGTTCGCTACTTTGATAATTTGATATGTGGGTGGACCGGTGCTTAGGTGCTGTTCTTACTTGAACAAACCTCCTACTTATGATTAACCCTCCCGCAAGCATCCGCAACTACAAGAAAAGTATTAACAGTAAATTCTAACCATAGCATTAAACTTTTGGATCCAATCAGTCCCTTACGAAATAGCGCATAAACTGGGGTTTAAGCTTCTGTTACTCTGGCAACCCACCATCTATTTGCTACTTCACAATGCATTCCCTTAGGCCCAAGTATGGTGAAGTGTCATGTAATCGACGTTCACATGACACCACTAAGGGAATAACAACATACATACTATCAAAATATCGAACACATATCAAGTTCACATGATTACTTGCAACATGATTTCTCCCCTGACCTCAAGAACAAAAGTAACTACTCACAAATGATAAACATTCTCATGATCAGAGGGGTATTAAATAGCATAATGGATCTGAACATATAATCTTCCACCAAATAAACCATATAGTGATCAACTACAAGATGTAATCAACACTACTAGTCACCCACAAGCACCAATCTATAGTTCCGGTAACAAGATTGAACACAAGAGATGAACTAGGGTTTGAGAGCAGATGGTGTTGTTGAAGATGTTGATGGAGATTGCCCTCCCCAAGATGGGAGAGTTGTTGGTGATGATGATGACGATGATTCCACCCCCCGAGAGGGAAATTCCCCCGGCGGAATCGCTCTGCCGGAGGGCAAAAGTGCTCCTGCCCAAGTTCCGCCTCGAGATGGTGATGCTCCGTCCCGAAAGTCTCCTCCTTATTTTTTTCTAGGTCAAAATGATTCATATACCAGAAGATGGGCACTAGAATTGGGCCGAGGAGGCCACAACCCACCAGGGCGCGCCTGGGGGCCTGGCGCGCCCAGGTGGGAACCCACTTGGTGGCCCCCTCTGGTGTTTATTGGCTCCAATATTCCTCAAATAATTCATAAAAATCTCCATAAAGTTTCAGCTCATTTGGAGTTGTGCAGAATAGGTGGCCTGACGTAGCTTTTCGAGGTCCAGATTTCCAGCTGCCAGAATTCTCCCTCTTGGTGTGTTCCTTGTAAATTATGAGAGAAAAGGCATTAAAATTAATCCAAAAAGCATTATTATGGATAAAAACATTATAAATAACAGCAAGGAAAACATGATGCAAAATGGACGTATCATGGACACACTCTCCCCCTCCCGTTGCTATGCATCTCCTAGATAGATCTTGCGTGATCGTAGGAATTTTTTTGAAATTGCATACTACGTTCCCCAACAGATGCGATGCGCCGGGTTTGCCAAGCCCGGGGACACATCGTGGGTGAAGACACGCATCGGTGTTGCCAGCACCAGGCATGCATAGACGAGGGACCTGCACGAGCTATACGCCATGTCGAGGAGTTGAAGGGGCCAGCAGAGAAGGACTCGACGACGGTTGCGGCGCCAATCGGCATGGGGCCGATGTCGCCAATGATGGTCGGAGTAGATGAAGTGATCGGGGAAGATGACGATGACGTTGGCGATAGGCTGGTGCTGGACAAAGACGAAGGGGGTGGAGGGCGACGCAGCTCGGGTGAGCGAGCGACAGCGGCCCCGGAGAAGAGCGGCAACCGCGGCCTGACGGTGCCGACGGCAGCTGAGTTAGGAGTGCGGTGGCGGCAAGGAAGAACCCAACAGAGTGACGAAGACCAGCGTGGACGATGGCATTCCCGCGCCAAGGGAGGCGGCACGGCGCATACCACGGGAAGTCGACGCACGGGGACGACGGAGTGGACCGCGGGCGGCGGCGCTACGACCCGAAGGGGCGACGAAGCGGCAGCAGGCGGGTCGGGGCAACGACGGGAAGACCTTGGGGCAGCGGTGGGGACCGCAGGCAGCGGTGCTACAGCCCGAAGGGGCGGCGCAGCAGCAGACCGCGGGTCAGTGCAACCGTGGGGACGGTCTGGGGGCAGCAGCGTGGACCGCGTGTCGCGGCACAACGACCCAAAGGGGTGACGCAGCGGCGACATGCAAGTTGGTGCAGCCGCGGGGAGAACCATGGGGGGGCGGTGCTACCGTCCAACGGGACGACGCAACGGCAGCACGATGCTCGATCGGTGGAGGGGCACGCTGTACTCGGGACAGTCTTCATGGAAGTTTCGGAGGGGCGCGTGATACTTCTCCAACATATCTATAATTTTTTATTGTTCCATGCTCTTATATTATCATTCTTGGATGTTTTATAATCATTTTATAGTCATTTTATATCATTTTTTGGTACTAACCTATTGACATAGTGCCAAGTGTCAGTTGTTGTTTTTTGCATGTTTTTTACATCGCAGGAAATCAATACCAAACAGAGTCCAAACGCAGCGAAACTTTTTGTGGATTTTTTTGGACCAGAAGACAACCAATGGGCCGAAGAAGCACCTGGGGGCTGCTCCGAGGGGATCTCAACCCACCAAGGCACGCCTGGAGGCCCAGGCGCGCCCTGGTGGGTTGTGCCCACCTCGGGTGCCCCCTGGACTGCTTCTTTACTCAATAAATACCCCAATTTCCAGAAACCTAAGGGAGTTGACGAAAATCAATTCCAGCTGCCGCTGAATCCAGAACCACCAGATCCAATCTAGACACCATCACGGAGGGGTTCACCACTTCCATTGGTGCCTCGATGCGTGAGTAGTTCTTTGTAGACCTTCGGGTCTAGCGTTAGTAGCTAGATGGCTTCCTCTCTCCCGTTTGATTCTCAATACAATGGTCTCTTGGAGATCCATATGATGTAACTCTTTTTGCGGTGTGTTTGTTGGGATCGGATGAACTTTGAGTTTATGATCAGATCTATCTTTTTATCGATGAAAGTTATTTAAGTTTCTTTGATCTCTTATATGAATGATTGCTTATAGCCTCGTATTTCTTCTCCAATATCTGGGCTTTGTTTGGCCAACTTGATCTATTTATATTGCAAAGGGAAGAGGTGCTTTGTAGTGGGTTTGATCTTACGGTGCTTGATCCCAGTGACAGAAGGGGAACTGACACGTATGTATCGTTGCTACTAAGGATAAAACGATGGGGTCGGTGTCTACATAAATAGATCTTGTCTACATCATGTCATCGTTCTTATTGCATTACTTCGTTTCTCCATGAACTTAATACACTAGAGGCATGATGGATAGCGGTCGATGTGTTGAGTAATAGTAGTAGATGCAGGCAGGAGTCGGTCTACTAGTCTTGGACGTGATGCCTATATAATGATCATTGCCTGGATATCGTCATGATTATTTGAAGTTCTATCAATTTCCCAACAGTAATTTGTTTACCCACCGTTTGCTATTTTTCTCGAGAGAAGCCACTAGTGAAACCTACGGCCCCCGGGTCTCTTTCTCATATTATTTGCCTTTGTGGTCTATTTTACTTTGCTTTTATTTTCAGACCTATTAAACCAAAAATACAAAAATACCTTTCTGCAACTTATTCTTATTTATTTAATTTGGCGTTCGATCTATCAATCTACTACAATTTATTCACGTCCGTTTTGCCAATTTTTTGGCGCCATTACCCGAAAGGGATTGACAACTCCTTTAATACGTCGGGTTGCGAGTATTTGTTATTTATGTGCAGGTTCCGTTTAGGTATTGTTGCTTGGTTCTCCTGCTAGTTTGATAACCTTGGTTTCATCACTGAGGTAAATACCTACCGTCATTGTGCTGCATCATCCCTTCCTCTTTGGGGAAATACCGACGTAGCTTCAAGCTGCATCAAAAGGAATTTCTGGCGCCGTTGCTGGGGAGGATCTTCAACATATACCAGGTTCCTAATCACAAATCTCATCTCCTCGCAATTTATATTATTTGCCATTTGCCTCTCGTTTTCCTCTCCCCCCACTTCACAAAAAATTGTCGTTTTTGTTCGCCCTCTTTTTCGTTCGCCATTTTCTCGTCAGATCTATCCTTTGCTTGCAATCATGAGTGATTTTGGTATGGCAGCAACAGATGACGGCCTAACTCCTAAGATTGGATGTATGGGCAATCTGGATGCTAAAACTTTTATCTTGGGGCAAGGGAATGTTATGGGAAAAGAACGTATCTAAGAATTTTTCAATTGTGTGGGAAATCTCAGTCTTGATGATGCTCCTATACTTAGAACTACTAGATCTTATGCGGATGCTATTTCAGCACTAGTTCTGAAACTTTAAAGTAAATTTATCCGTACTCATCCTACTTTGCAAAGATTGTTTTTTGAGCTTCCCATCATAAAGAACCCTAAAGCTAAAAAGTTGGCCACTCTCGTTCTTATGAATGAATTTGACTACATAATACGAGAAGCTAGGGAAATCTTTGATTTTTATGGTATGAATCGTTAAAAGCCTGTGATAGATGAAATTCTTTACAATAGTGCTTATGCGTTAAGACATTTGCTTGGGGATAATAAAATCTTTGATGATAATCTTAAAAAGGAAGTCCCAATTCTAGATGTAATCCGACAAGTTTTCAATAATGTTAATCAACATTACTCTTGGATTGTTACCAGAAATCAAAGGGGTTACGATAATGAGCAACTTAATAATGCTAAAGTCTCTATGGATAATATGTTTTATGTTGTGTTTACAAAACCCCATGATGAAAACACCTCTAAGGAAATTAATAAGAAGGATGACAAAACTTAGATCCTTGCTTTATGCCTAGCTAAGGGCGTAAAACTATAGCGCTTGTTGGGAGGCAACCCAATGAATAAAATTTATTTTTGCTTTTTTCTTTCTATTCTTGAGTTTTAACACAATTATGCTACTGTTATGATTGTGTTTTTGTGTTTTGATTAGTGTTTGTTCCAAGTAAAGCCTTTAGGATCTTCTTGGGTGATAGTTGTTTGATCTTGCTGAAAAACAGAATTTTTTGCGCTCACGAAAACAACTCTCATTTTTAACCAGAGTGTGATAAAGTGCCAATTCTTTTTGCAGAAGATTAATATACAAATTGCTCATGTGTTCCTAATTTTTTTCAGAATTTTTGGAGTTTCAAAAGTATTCGAAATATCCAGATTACTACAGACTGTTCTGTTTTTGACAGATTCAGTTTTCTTTGTGTTGTGTGCTTGTTTTGATGATTCTATTGTTTACTTTTATGAGTTTTTGCCATAGAAAAGTTGGAATACAGTAGATATAATTCAAGAATAAAATATGAATTGGTTTTCTACAGTACTTATAGTAGTGATTTGATTTCTTATACTAACGGATCTCAGGAAGGTTTTGTTGAGTTTTGTGTGATTGAACTTTTCAAGTTTTGGGTTATCTTACGATGGATGAAGGGATGAGGAGTAAGAAGAGCCTAAGCTTGGGGATGCCCCGGCATACCAAGCTATTATCCAAATAGAGCAAGCAACTAAGCTTTGGGATGCCCCGAGTGGCATCCCCTCTTTCTTCTAACGACCATCGGTATTTTACTCGAAGTTATATTTTTATTCGTCACATACTATGTGTTTTTCTTGGAGCGTCTTGTATGATATGAGTCTTTGCTTGTTTTATTTTGTGTTTTAGCCTTGATTCCTTGCTGGACACACCTATTTGAGAGAGCCAAAATTATGCCATGACTTGTTAGAATTGCTCTCTATGCTTCACTTAAATTTTTATGAGCTCTGGATTTGCTCTAGTGCTTCACTTATATCTTTTTGAACATGGTGTGCTTTAGTATTTTTAAAGAAATGATCTCTTGCTTCACTTAGGTTTATTTGAGAGTTAGTAAAATTTTCAATAAATTCTCTCTTGCTTCACTTAAATTAATTTGAGAGAAAGAAATTTTATGCTCATGATCTTCACTTATATTTGTTTGAGCTTGTCAAAAGCAACATATGAAAATTAGTTCCAAAGTGATAGATATCCAAGAAGGATATAATAAAAACTTTCATTAAGATCATTGAACAAAATAAACTTGATTCTTAGTAATAGTTTTGAGATATGATGATGTGATATGTGAGTCATCTTGATGAGTAATTATGCTTTAGTAAGAATATTCGTGTTAAGGTTTGTGATTCCCTATGCAAGCACGAAAGTCAATAATTATGCAATGAAATTATATCCTACTTGTGGTGCATTATTCGGTGTTAATTATGCTTAATGCTCGCTTATGAGATTATTCATTTCTTGGTTGGTTGCTTCTCAATCTTTTGCTAGCCTTCATTTCGCACTAAGTATAATCACTACTTGTGCATCCAAAATCCTTTAAACCAGTTTTGCCACATGAATCCACTATACCTACCTATATGCGGTATTCTTCTGTCGTTCTAAGCAAATTTGTATGTGACATCTCTAATATTCAAAATAAGTTTCTCTTTTGTGTGCTCGTACCGCTCGCGAGGCAGTGAGGGGTGGCTAATATTTTCCATGCTAGATGAGTTATTCTCATGATGAGTGTTTATTCACTTGTCATTGCACGAGAGTAAGGCAAAGATATACGGGATTCCCTGTCCCGAAATGAAAAACTAATTTACTTTATGTTGTCAAATAATAAATTACTTGGAAAGTGTTGGTATGGAAAGCACCCGTGGATACGGTTAGCCATGGAAAGTGAAAGTATGATGGAAAAAGGAATAAACTTTAATTTCTGTTTGGGAACCGCCTATGATATATCTAGCATGGAAAGTGTTGGGAACTGTAAGTCGTTTTCGTTGGTGGGAAAAGTATGCCTCTCAAAATGTTTTTATCTCTAAATTTTCACTTTGAGCTCTGGCACCTCTACAAATCCCTAATTCCCTCCGCGAAGGGCCTTTCTTTTATTTTATGCAATTTTTATTTTTGAATTTGAGTCTCCATCTTCTCTTATAAAGCACCAACTAGGGGGCACTATGATCGTACTTGAGCATTGTGTGTAGTTAATATGTGAGTGAATTTCATGAATGGATCAATGATTGAGCATGTTGGGCTAGTGATAGCTTATTTCCGCGTTGATATTTTGAAAGACATGGTTGCTTGTTGATATGCTTGAGTATTTAAGTTATCATGTCAAAACTAGACTATTGCTTTAAACAATATAAAAGTCCAAATGTCCATGCTATAAAGAAAAGAATATGAGATGACATGTTAGGCAACATTCCACATCAAAATTTTTGTTTTTATCATTTACCTACTCGAGGACGAGCAGGAGTTAAGCTTGGGGATGCTGATACGTCTCCAACGTATCTATAATTTTTTATTGTTCCATGCTGTTATATTATCATTCTTGGATGTTTTATAATCACTTTATAGTCAATTTATATCATTTTTGGTACTAACCTATTGACATAGTGCCAAGTGCCAGTTGCTATTTTTTGCATGTTTTTTTACATCGCATGAAATCAATACCAAACGGAGTCCAAACGCAGCGAAACTTTTTGTGGATTTTTTTGGGACCAGAAGGCAACCAATGAGCCGAAGAAGCACCTCGGGGCTGCTCCGAGGGGAGCACAACCCACCAGCCTCGGGTGCCCCCTGGACCGCCTCTTTACTCTATAAATACCCCAATATTCCAGAAACCCTAGGGGCGTCGACGAAAATCAATTCCAGCCGCCGCAGAGTACAGAACCACCAGATCCAATCTAGATACCATCACGGAGGGGTTCACCACTTCCATTGGTGCCTCTCCGATGATGCGTGAGTAGTTCTTTGTAGACCTTCGGGTCCGTAGTTAGTAGCTGCTAGATGGCTTCCTCTCTCTTGTTTGATTCTCAATACAATGGTCTCTTGGAGATCCATATGATGTAACTCTTTTTGCAATGTGTTTGTTGGGATCAGATGAACTTTGAGTTTATGATCAGATCTATCTTTTTATCCATGATAGTTATTTGAGTTTCTTTGATCTCTTATATGCATGATTGCTTATAGCCTCGTATTTCTTCTCCGATATTTGGGTTTTGTTTGGCCAACTTGATCTATTTATCTTGCAATGGGAAGAGGTGCTTTGTAGTGGGTTCGATCTTACAGTGCTCGATCCCAGTGACAGAAGGGGAACCGACACGTATGTATCATTGCTACTAAGGATAAAACGGTGGGGTCTATTTCTACATAAATATATCTTTTCTACATCATGTCATCATTCTTATTGCATTACTCCGTTTCTCCATGAACTTAATACACTAGATACATGCTGGATAGCGGTTGATGTGTGGAACAATAGTAGTAGATGCACGCAAGAGTCAGTCTACTAATCTTGGACGTGATGCCTATATAATGATCATTGCGAAGATATCGTCATGATTATTTTAAGTTCTATCAATTGCCCAACAGTAATTTGTTTACCCACCGTTTGCTATTTTTCTCGAGAGAAGCCACTAGTCAAACCTACCCCCGGGTCTCTTTCTCATATTATTTGCCTTTGTGGTCTATTTTCCTTTGCTTTTATTTTCAGATCTATTAAACCAAAAATACAAAAATACCTTGCTGCAATTTATTCTTATTTATTTTATTTGGCGTTCGATCTATCAATCTACTACGATTTATTCACGTCCGTTTTGCCAATTTTTGGCGCCGTTACCTGAAAGGGATTGACAACCCCTTTAATATGCCGGGTTGCGAGTATTTGTTATTTTTGTGCAGGTGCCATTTACGTATGGTTGCTTGGTTCTCCTACTGGTTCGATAACCTTGGTTTCATCACTGAGGGAAATACCTACCATTGCTGTGGTGCATCATCCCTTCTTCTTTGGGGAAATACCGACATAGCTTCAAGCCGCATCAGCGCGCAACCGACGTGCTAGATCAGTCGCACGACATTGATGAGGCGGATCGCGGGCGGGCAGGTGATCAATCCGATCATGCGCGAGCTCGAGGACGCCACTCGGTGGAGGCTGGGTGGCAGCGGAGTCCCGAGATGAAGCCAGCGACAATGGCGCAGCCGACCCAAGGTAGCCAACAAGGTTGACCCAGGCAGTGAGCCAACGCAGCCAGCAAGCCTGGCCTAGCCGATGAGCCCGAGGCAGCCGGCAATGGGGCCGGTGAGGCGCCCGCACAGACAGAGTGGAGGCAGTCGATGATGAAGAAGTCCCGGTCGGAGCAGGGCATGGATGGCGCAGGGCGACGGGTAGTAGACACGCAGAGAGCCGACCAGGAGGGCCAGGGTGTCGCGCGAGGCCATCGGGTCGAGTGGAGGCTGGTTGGACGCGCTGATGTCGAAGTAGAGGCGCGCGAGGGTCATTGGCAGTGGTGGGCGACGCAAATTGATCTTAGATCGAAAAACCCAAAAGTAAACGCCGATCAATGCGACCGGCGGGAGAGAGAAAAACCCGAATCAAGGGATCAGAAAAAGACTCTCTAGGACAGCCGGTCAACACGACCGGTGGACGAACCCTATGTACGGGCAACGCGGCCCCCGATGGCGGTCATGGAAGTCAATCGCCCCGGGGGCGGCGTGGAGCAGAAGCGGCGGGCGGCGGCTAGGATTGGATTGGTTAGGATGATACCATGTTAGAAGGGATAGAGGGACTGACGAAATATGATGGATGTTTTATTGAGCCTCAAGGGCAAGTATATATATTGAGTACAATACTTGGAGGGCAAAATTCCTCTCCTGGAGATAAGGCAGGAGACGAATTACAAATCCTGGACTATCAAATACACGTGACCCAAATATATCTCTAATAAATACATAAAACTGATACTCATTGCATGAGAATAGCTTATGAATTATACTTATCTGATATAAAGACCAAAAAAACGATAACAAGAAAAACATATCACTACCCATTAGCTAAATATAGCAAGCAACCGCGGTTTAAGAGGTTGTCTAGTCTTACTTTAGACCAAACCATTTCTCTCTTCCAAGAAAATACATTCATTGAGAGCGCCAAACATTTTGTGCTCCTACGCTAGTGGTGGTGAAGAACTGAAGACAATCAAGCATAACACCACATGGAATGTTTCCTTACCAAATTCCACTTACCAAAGGCGCTTCACTCCCCGGCAACGGCGCCAGAAAAGAGTCTTGAAGACCCATAAGTATAGGAGATCTATCTTAGTCCTTTCTATAAGTAAGAGTGTCGAACCCAACGAGGAGCAGAAGGAAATGACAAGCGGTTTTCAGCAAGGTATTCTCTGCAAGCACTGAAATTATCGGTAATGGGTAACAAGTAAATAAAGTAACTAAGGTGCAGCAAGGTGGCCCAATCCTTTTTGTAGCAAAGGACAAACCTGGACAAACTCTTATATAGAGCAAAGTGCTCCCGAGGACACATGGGAATTGTTGTCAAGCTAGTTTTCATCATGCTCATGTGATTCACGTTCGTTACTTTGATAATTTGATATGTGGGTGGACCGGTGCTTGGGTGCTGCCCTTCCTTGGACAAGCCTCCCACTTATGATTAACCCCTCTCGCAAGCATCCGCAACTACGAACGAAGAATTAAGGTAAACCTAACCATAGCATGAAACATATGGATCCAAATCAGCCCCTTACGAAGCAACACATAAACTAGGGTTTAAGCTTCTGTCACTCTAGCAACCCATCATATATTTATTACTTCCCAGTGCCTTCCCCTAGGACCAAATAATGATGAAGTGTCATGTAGTAGACATTCACATAACACCACTAGAGGAGAGACAACATACATCTCATCAAAATATCGAACGAATACCAAATTCACATGACTACTTATAACAAGACTTCTCCTATGTTCTTGGGAACAAACATAACTGCTCACAAAGCATACTCATAATCATAATCATAATCAGAGGAGTATTAATTATCATTAAGGATCTGAACATATGATCTTCCACCGAATAAACCAACTAGCATCAACTACAAGGAGTAATCAACACTACTAGCAACTCACATGTACCAATCTGAGATTTTGGAACCAAGATTGAATACAAGAGATGAACCAGGGTTTGAGAGGAGATGGTGCTGGTCAAGATGTTGATGGAGATTGACCGTCCCTCGATGAGAGGATCGATGGTGATGACGATGGCGATGATTTCCCCCTCCGGGTGGGATGTTTCCCCGGTAGAACAACTCCACCGGAGCCCTAGATTGGTTCTGCCCAGGTTCCGCCTCGAGACGGCGGCGTTTCGTCCCGAAAGCTTCCCTGTGATTTTTTCCGGGGTAAAATACACCATATAGCAGAAGATGGGCACCGGAGGCCTGCCAGGGGGCCCACAAGGTCGGGGGCGCACCCAGGTGGTAGGGCGCGCCCTCCATCCTTGTGGCTGGCTGGTGGGCCCCCTCTGGTTCTTTCTTCACCCGATATATTTTATATATTCCAAAAATAATCTCCGTGAAGTTTCAGGACTTTTGGAGTTGTGCAAGATAGGTCTCTAATATTTGCTCCTTTTCCAGTCCAGAATTCCAGCTGCCGGCATTCTCCTTCTTCATGTAAACCTTGTAAAATAAGAGAGAATAGACATAAGTATTGTGATATAATGTGTAATAATAGCCCATAATGCATTAAATGCCAATATAAATGCATGATGCAAAATGGACGTATCAGTATCATATATCGGCCATAGTTGATTGGTGATAAAACTGTCTATATTTTGACATTTTGTTTGCTTCTATAATTCTGATCATGGCAATATGTGTTCATGTGGTACCATGTTCCTGACATATTCAAGGTGAACCCAAGAGGTTTTGAAATGCACAATCATTTTGTTCGTTTATCATGTGAAGTGTACTGTTTACACATTGTAGTGCGTATGGACGGTTGTAACGTCATACTCTGAGCTTATACCACGAGCATGCGGAAAGGTGCCTTCATAGGTGAATGTTCACAAAAGTATGTGCATTTGACATTTTATTTTTTCTTATGTACTATTGAGGGGTAAATGTTCATCTGTTGGGATGTACATTGCATATGTAAGGTGATCCCAATTGGTTTGCAATGCACATACATTTCGTTTGTGTGGGTATATTGAATAGAGCAAGTTCATCTTGTCAAGTGCCACGTCCGATTAGAAATTAAAGTCTGGACTACTAGTTGTGACATCATAATTAGATATATCATTTAAAACAAAACAAGTGGAGCGTGCCATATGAATACCACACAGAACGCAGACACGTCAACTGTGCAATGTCAGCGTGAATATTTCGCTCGAACCCACCTAAAAAAATTGCTTAAACTTAAAAAAATTGTTCGAACAGACACAAAACTTAACAAAACCTTCGTGAGATCCGTTAATATAATAAAGCAAATCACTACTTTAAGTGTTGTTGCAAACCCATTCACATTTTGTTATTGCATTATACCTACTGTATTCTAACTTTACCATGGCTTATACCCTCGATACAATTCACAGATTCATCAAAATAAGCACACAATGCAATGAAAATAGAATCTGTCAAAAACAAAACAGTCTATAGTAATCTGGACATTGACCATACTTCTATAACTCTAAATATTCTGAAACATAAGGACAACTTGGGAAATTTCTATACCAATTATGTGTAAAAAATTCAAAATTTTATCACGTTCCTGCGAATTTACAAAATTCCAATGCTGGACGAAAAAGTTCTTGTTTTTTCTCAGAATCAAATCAACTATCATCCAACATCATCCTAAAAGCTTTACTTGGAACAAACACTAATTAAAACATAAAAACACAATCATAATAGTAGCATATTTGCGTGAACACAAGAAAGCAGAAAAAAGAACTATTGGGTTGTCTCCCAACAAGCCTTTTCTTTATAGCCATTAAGATAGGCTTGATATTTCAATGATGCTCACTTGAAAGATAATAGATGAAACACAGAGAGAGCATGATAAATCATGTGACAAACACATTTAAGTCTAACATACTTCCTATGCATAGGCATTTTGTAAGAGTACAAATTATCAAGACAAGAAAAACCTAGCATATGCAAGAAAGGAGAAAGAAACAATAGCAATCTCAACATGAAGAGAGGTAATTTAGTAACATAAAAATTTCTACAACCATATTTTCCTCTGTCATAATAATTACATGTGGGATCATATTCAAATTCAACAATATAGCTATCATATAAGTTTTTCACTTCATGATCCACATGCATAAGTCTTATAATCTTCCAAGATAGTGCGATTAACATCAACTAAAGTCACGACCTCTCCGAACCCACTTTTGTCAAAATTTTCACAAGATTGAACACTCTCCGAGTATGTGGGGTTCATATTTTATAAAGTTGACATTCTTATAAACCCACTTTCAATATTATTGCAAAATTATTATCAATATCATATTCATCATGAGGATTAAATAAATTATCAAGATCATAAGAAGCATTATCACCCCAATCATGATCATTGCAATAAGTTGTGGACATAACAAATTTATCATCCCCAAGCTTGTAGTTTTGCATATCATTAGCACAATTGACATGAATAGAATTTATAATGACATCATTGCAATCATGTTTTTCATTCAAGGGGCTATCATGAATCACTTTATAAATTTCTTTCTCGAACACTTCATCACAATTTTAAGATTCACGAACTTCAAGCAAAACTTCATAGAGATAATCCAGTGCACTCAACTCACTAGCAATTGGTTCATCGTAATTGGATCTTTTAAAAGGATTAGCAAGAGGATGAGGATCCATCTTAATTTTTCTTATTTATTTTTCTATTTTTGAGTGTTGACATGAAGGCAAAGCAAGCAAACGAGCAAACAAGCAAAAAGGCAAACAACAAATATTTTTGTATTTTTTAAAACTTTTTAGAAGTGGGGGAGATAAAAACGAGAGGCAAATGGCAAATAAAGTAAATGCAAGGAGATGAAAGTTTATGCGTAGGTACTTGATAGATGTTGATCATGTCTCCCCGGCAACGGCGCCAGAAATTCTTCCTGTGCGTTGGGATTTCCTCGAAGAGGAGAGGATCATGTAGTACAGTAGAGATAAGTATTCCCTCAACTATGAAACCAAGGTTATCTATCCAGTAGGAGAACGAAGCAACACTATGTAAACAACACCTACACACAAACAACAAATACTTCCAACCCAACACGTAGAGGGGTTGTCAATCCCTCAACGGTTATGGACAAGATTAAATTGTATAAGTTTTGATAAATAGATATGACAAAAATATAAAATAAAACAAATAAAGGAAAATTGCAGCAAGGTATTTTTTTTAAATATATGCTAAAAGATATACCCGATGGCTATAGTTTTCACTAGAGGCTTCTCTCGAGAAAGTAGCATACGGTGGGTAAACAAATTACCGTTGGAAAAATGATAGAAAAACAAATAATTATGACGATATCCAAGGTAATGATCATACATAGGCATCATGTCTGAGATTAGTAGACCGAAACGATTCTGCGTCTACTACTATTTTTACTCCACACATTGACCGCTATCCAGCATGCATCTAATGTATTAAATTCATGGAAAACAAAGTAATGCTTTAAGCAAGATGACATGATGTAGACAAGATAAACACGTATGAATAAAACCCATATTTTTACCCTTAATAGCAACGATACATACCTGTCACGTCCCTTTTTGTCACTGAGATTGAACACCGCAAGATAGAACCCGTTACAAAGCACCTCTTCCCATGGAAAGATAAATCAATCTAGATGGCCAAACCAAACCAATAAATCGGAGAAGAAATACGAAGCTATATTAATCATGCATAAAAGAGTTCAGAGAAAACCCAAATAATATTCATGGATAGATTTGATCATAAACTCACAATTCATCGGATCCCAACAAACACACCGCAAAAAGTCATTACATCAAATAGATCTCCAAGAACACCAAGGAGAACATTGTATTGAAGACGAAAAAAGAGAGAACAAACCATCTAGCTACTAACTATGGACCCGTAGGTCTGTGGTAAACTACTCACGCATCATCGAAGGGGCAACAAGGTTGATGAAGAACCCCTCCATGATTGATTCCCTCTCCAGCAGAGTGTCAGAAAGTTCCCCAAATGGGATCTCCCGAGAACAGAGGCTTGCGGCGGTGGAAAAAGTATTTCGTGGACTTCTTGATGTCAGGGGAATATTTGAGTCTTTATAGAGGTGGAAATAGGGTTTGATATGCCCACAAGCCTGGGGGCCGCGCCACCCCCTGGGGCACGCCCCTAGGGTCTGTCGCTCTCTCGTGGCTCCTCTGGCCTTCTCCCGAACCTTCTAGGGTCTCTTCTGGTCTAGAAAAAATTAATCCAAAGTTTTTTTCCCTGTTTGGACTTCTTTTGATATTGATTTGCTGCAAAGCCAAAAACATGCAAAAAACAACAACTGGTACTGGGCACTAAGTTAATAGGCTAGTCCTAAAAAATAATATAAAGTTGCTTGTAAATGTATATAAAACATCCAAGATTGTACTATAATAGTATGGAACAATAAAAAATTATAAATACGTTGGAGACATATCAGGGGTCCCGAGCTGGTGATTTGAGCAAGGTGGTAATAGGAAGAATAGGGACACAATATTTACCTAGGTTCGGGCCCTCTCGAAGAGGTAAAACCCTATGTCCTGCTCTTATTATATTGACTGCGGATGGGGTACAAAGTACATTATTCTACCTTGAGATCGTACATATGAGTTCTAAGCTTATATTGGCACCGAGGGTATCTAGGGTTTACACATGGTTGGTTACAACATAAGGATAATCATGCCGATCATTCAAATTCCTTAAAGTATACGCCAAGTCTTCAGAGAACTCCATCTTGATCGGGCCTACGGGGCCCATTCTTCAATTACTTGTGGTTCGTTGGTCCGGCCCATGAACGGTGGACCGGCATGGTGTGCACGCCCTAATCCAAGACACCATCAGTGGTGGCATGCATGGTATGCACGTTAGCAAATCTCAACCAAAAGAACGATGATAAAAAAACTACACGCCTCCACTCGAGCCTCTGCATTTCGAATTTAAATATCTGGCGGCCCGAATTCCAGCCCTACGAAATTTCCCTTATGTCCCCGGTCCATAATAACTAGCACCCTTTAATAATAGATTGATACTTTAGTAACTCCCCCACCCCACCTACCATGCCCAACACGTTCAAGTCTCTCGGTCGCCGCCTTCATTGGTTCGTGCCTAGTATTACTACATAGTGCCGCCGTATGCTATTGGGCGATTCTTTTTTAATTCTAGAAAATCCAAAACTCATCTGAAATTCATGAAACCGGGCACGGTCTCATGATATGGCACAAATAGGCCATGGTATTTTTTTGTCCAATTTGAGACAAGCATTTTATGAAAAGTTGCACACGTCAACTCCATCAACAGTTAACATAGATATTTTGGAACAAAGAATTGTCACGTTAACGCAAACTATTTCACTATTCAAACAGTAGTCGTTAGACCAACATGCCGCCACGCGTCCCACTTCTCATAGGAAGGCGTCGTTCGATCAGCCATGTGAGTTGATGAGAGGTGTGTTAGCAGGTCGCTGCGCAGACTCACCGGGAGGCAAGCCTTTTGACCCCCCTCCGCCGCCCATCTTCATCCCAACATGCCCACTTTTAATGGCGCCTGAGCTACAGTTTAAATCGCCGTCGCACTCCTCGCTCTCGCTACATTATTCTCCCCGCCTCTTCAATTCGCATGTTGTCTGCCTCCAATCAGCCTGACCTCGCCATACACCATACGCCATGGTGCATCACGATGGGTTGCCCCTAGTCTTCCAGTTTACTAAGGAAGACCCTGAGCCGGAGGAGTAAGAACATAAGGAGCTTTCGGACGAGTTTGACATGGCCGTGGAGTAAGTCGTCGCGTCTGTCCGCGCTGTAGAAGATATGCCCTAGAGGCAATAATAACAACTATTATTTATCTCCAAGTTCGTACTTATATTTTTCCCTGCTAAAACTGCAATGGACCTTGAGTCAGTATATCTACAAAGTCTGAGAGGAAAACTCATATGCACGTGTGAAATAATAAATGATAAAATATATTCATAATCATGCATCTTAGACTAGCACATACACTCATCTCTATAAATGCACGTACACTAAAAGTACATCGCACCAATGTCAAGTTTGGGACTTGAACTCTGGTGAGCAAGGGATACTACTATCCTCCTAACCATCCAACCACATGTTGGTTCATATCAACAATTCGATATCACTATGATTTGTAGTTGTTTCCTAGGAGGACAATACATGTGTATTATTGAGATTGGAAGTTTTCTTTTTGTCTACGTAATAGTCTATTCGTAGGAAGTGATGAGGATGATTTAAAATAAAATTGTTAGCAATATAAATAATAGGAACCTGATAAGTGTCATATATGTGGCACGAAACAATTTCACCCTGACGTTTTTATCACAAGTTTAGTTACAAGAGGATGACAACTTTAGTTGTGAAGCATGACAATTTTTTGTTTAGATGACAAGTTTCAACTTTTTTGGATTTTTTCGATAACAACTTTAATGTAAAAAATGTCGGGCGGTGTTACTTTGTGCCACACGTGTGGCACTTACCATTTGAGAAATAATAATCCCTATTTTTGTTGATAATTTTTGTAGTTGATTTAAATTGGTCTCACATAATTTCATTATAGTACATAAATTTTGAATATATATGAAACCAAATTAAATGCGTAACAAGTATTTTCTGTAGTCAGCGATGGCCAGGATATGTCCGCATTTTTATTAGTGACAGATTCTTTCTAGTACCGCGAACCAACCTGTGGTTGAGATGGCTAGGTGGACAGTGATATCCTCAACCCACCAGAGTTTAAATCCTGGTGCTCGCATTATTCCTGAATTTATTTTAGGATTTCCGGCGATGCGCCTTCAGTGGAAGGAAACGTTCCCGTCGACGACGAGACGCCGACTCGTATCCATCTACCAAAGAAAGGTGCAGCATCTTATCCATTCAATATGCTTCTTTTTCCTTTTACCCTGCGTTTGTACGAGCAGGTGCCTATCCTCTCTCTAGGGCATAGATTTGAGTAGGGTGGGAATGCATAGCACGGTTACCAAATTACTTGTTCCAGTATTTTATTTAGCAATTACATTGTTCAAATTTTCTATTATTTGTGAAATCGGATCTGATTTGCTAGGTCTATCTAAGAAAGAAAGGTTATAGTAATTGAGAAAATGATATTGCTTCCTCTATGGTTCTGTAACTTTAGAACCACATCCGTAATGCATTTGATATTGATTTTGTCAAATCAGTCGTGAGCCCTTACTCCGATATTTTTTTGTTTACCTAATGCAGAGAAGTACCTTTGCTGACAAATAAAATATTTCAGAGAGAACAAATTAAAACAGATAAAATATTTAGTCAGATACGAATGGTTTTACTTGTTCTAGTTATAGCTGTTAAAAAACAAATATCACCGTTCTTTGCAACCTTGTCGGATGGACGCTCTTCATCTGATATGAGTATCTGCTGCAATCCATTTCTGCTGCTAACCCTTGCCATGGCAACATAGAATTGGCGATGTGTGAACACTTGCCTTTCTAAGTAGAGCCCAACCTTTTTGAGAGATCGCCCCTGACTTCTGTATATAGTCAGAACAAAGCACACTGATATTGAGTATTTTCTCCTTTTCAGAATGATAGGCCATTTTGAATCACTTGGTGACATGATAATTCATGGGATGTAAACTTTACCACCAATTTAGGACGTGCTATGACCTGGCCTTAGGTGAAACATTTTCCTAGTTTTGTTGTTGTTATTATTCGTGTCCCATTTCAAAGTCCTGCACTTTAATTGATGTTCTTCATAAGCATTACTGGTAATCCTACTCTCAGCCTCAATTCATGACTGGTAGTCCAGAAAATGTTAAACTATTTAGAATTCAGTTGGGTACAATATAACTTTGTCTTCCACCGTAGACATTGCCTTGCATGTTGTATTTGAACTGAGATAGGTTACCTCTTCTCCAAGAATGTGACTCATAATGTAAGTGTTAATCTGGTCACACCAAACTATGGCTTGTTCTAGTCTAGGCCTTGAATCATTGTGCTCCGGAGTGCCTTCCTTTTCTTATTCTTCGGCATGATGATTGTGTACTGGTTTGTTATCAATACCGGCACATTAGTGAATTACGGCATGCTTCCACTTGGTCTTGTTTCCATAGTTATTGGTTTGTTTATTTACTGACTACCTTTAGTTTTTTATTATTCATCAATATGTGCAGCACGAGCTGTGTTCCTCCCCTACCCCTTTTTGTCTGGTTAATAGTGATTTCATCATCCTCTGGTTCTTGCTTTATAGTTTCCAAAACTGATAACTTGTTCGCTTGCTCCTGCAATTTTTTTATAGCAATTAGGGAGGTGCAGAACTATGAAAAAACAGGCAAAGACGCCCAAAAACTTATATGGTTATCCTTCTGAATTCCCTTTTTCTTAGATTCCTTATCAACACCAGTAAGCCTTATGTTGGTCTTTGAATAATTCTCAGTTCCTTCTTTTTCTGAATGTCCATCATCAACAATATTTCTGGTATATGAACACTCCCACATCTGTGAGTTATTATTGTACGCTTTTTTTTAGGTCTTGTTCCTTGCATATGGATTCATCTTTCTCCTGACTATCCTCATTTTCTGATCTTTCATTAGAATGTACAACATGACATGTCATCCTAGTCCTAGTATTTTTAGTGTCCTTCATAATGGTTCATGGGTTTATCATCCTCCATCTGCCCATTCAAGACATTTGGTGTCTCGGTAACAGGCTTCTACAAAAACATGACAATTTGATAAATTGCCATTAACGTTCAATGTAAAATATGGCATGCATATATAAAATAATATGGAGCATCATAGTAGAAATAGATGATACGACCCCCACCTGGAGAGCCTTTGCCTCCCTTGTCCCGCTATATCGTTCGCTTACATCAATGAGGGTTGGCAACGGCGAGCACACCTCCCTCTGGCATGACAACTGGACCTCGCTGGGTCGTTTGGCGGCTGCTCTCCCCGCAGCTTATTCACACTGCCTCCGCCCCGAAGCAACCCTGGGGGACTTTGGTCGGTTTGGGTCTGATGCAGTCCCCGTGCACGATCATTTGTCCAGAACTGCAGGATTGGAACTTCGCCTGCTTCGATCGGCCCTCGATCGTGTCCAGTTCTCTAAGGTGGGTGACGAGTGAATCCTAGCTTGGGGTGAGTGTCTTCAGTTCAAGGCGAGCGCGGTGTACCGTATGATCAAGCTTTCCGGATGTGAGCTCCCCCTGCATGACCTCAATTGGGATGGCTTCATGCCCATCAAGGTCAAGGTGTTTGTCTGGGTTCTGCGACATGGTAACACTCGTACGCGGGGCTTCCTGGGTCGGATCGGCTTCCTCAAACATGATGACTGCCCCTTTTGCCCCGGTCGGGCTGAGACGATCGTGCACCTGTTCTTCGAGTGTCCCCGCTTGCATCCGATGTGGGAACGCGTTCTAGGCCGCCGCAGTATGCCCGTCGATTGTTGTGTTGATTTTGTTTGGCGTGCCTTCACTGACTGCCACCCCTCCTGGGCTCGTCCGCTGCTAAGCACGGCAATGTGTTGTGTCCTTTGGGTTGTTTGGAAGACCCGGAACCGGATGGTGTTCGATTACATGCGGAGCTCCGATCTTGACTTGCGGCATCGGTTCGGGAGCACCTCCGATTGTGGGTGGTCCGGGCCCCCTCCCGCGTTGACTGTGCCCCTTTGCTGCTGTGGTGTGAATCTATCTGTAGCTGATTCCCCCCTTCTCTCTCTCTCCTTCTCTCTCTCTCTCTTTCTCTCTTTGCTCCGCGGAGCTTTGTAATCACCGACCCGCTGTCTCCTATTAATACAAAAATGAGTTCAGGTGGGCGATCGCCCCCCGTTGACCGCTCAAAAAAAAGATGATACCAGATTAACATTTGGATGATGTACTGATGGATCTTTTCAGAATTATGAAAAAGATTCTATAAACAGTGTAATCTTGATAACTGTGCTTGAAATTATAGTCATTCAGTATGAAATGAAAGTCGATCTCCGCCCACATATTTTCTGGATTTGTTTTGTCTGCTCATGGATATCACAATCATCCCTATCTATCAAGAATTTTGCAGATTGCTTAATCAGGCTTTTTTGCGTCTGCCTCAAACATGGAGCAAGTTGTTGCTGTACTCAGATCACATATCTCTAGCTCTATTTCCTCTGCAATATCATCTTGCAAGCGATACCTGTTTTTGCATGAGATAAGTATCCATGTACATGCATGGATTATGAGTCGAAGGACTAGTCAAGACTAGTCTATGAGTCTCAACTCCAGGGCCGACTAACTTCAGTGTCGCCTAGTCTATGAGTCGCAACTTCAGTGTCGATTAGTCTATGAGTCTCAATCTCGGAATGACTCGTCGACTCGTAAACCATGTGTACGTGGTAGAATATGATTTATTCAAATTACTGTAGAAAATCTGATTCACCTCGTTTGAAGCTCTGTTGTTTCAGGTACCTGTAGATGAGAGCGAGTACTCTGCATGCACTTGATATTAAATTATGTACAGAATAAAGACACACAGAGCAATACTTACCCATTGTTAATATAAATACAAACCGTTCAGTTTTCTGACAGTTATTGATATTACTATGACAACACATCCCAAAGAATGTTCATCAATTTCGTCCTTATTACCGCACTTGTATATTCCAAGAGACATATGACTATTAGCACCCATGATAATTGTACTTATCTAATTTCTGTTAGTGTACTCACTCACTTTGGAGCACAGTATCTCGAATATAAAAACTGGGCGAGAAAGCAACAGAAAAGAATTTGTCTTGTAAACAAACACAATTTTGAAGATTAGTACTTTCTTTAGTCTGCCATCCAAGGCTTCAGTTGGAAAGAAATAATAGCTCTTGGCCATCATGTAGTTTGTAAGCAGTATGAAGTGCATAGTCTAACAATTTGATTGAACCAATGGAACACATAATCTCTCAAAAAACTGGGCGAGAAAGCAATAGAACGGACCTCACAGGAGAAGCTTCACCAGCGACGATGTTGACAACCTACAGGAGCCTTCTTGATGTTGAGATTGTCCGCGTTAGGCTGTCGATTTAATTTATAAGCTAGCCTTATGGGCTTGGTTGTGCTTAGTCTCGATCTACATGAGGTATACAAAGAGTGGACGTGAGAATATCTAGGATTGAATCCTTGATAGGAGTATCAAAGGGCGTGATAGAAAAACATCAAGCCCTAATACAATGGAAAAGATAGGGTTGATTCAATTTTAATTAACCAGCAAAAGAAAATTCAAAACAAATTAGCAGTGTGAGAATAGGAACCTGATAGATGAGGAATAGAACGTGCACCAGATCTATTCCTCAACTTGCACTCCAATTTGAGAGAGATTGATTTGTTTTCCATGGGGGAGGAGAGACAGGAGAGATTCTATGGCATACGATTGCTTCGGGTTGTTTATTTTTTACGCGAGAGGAGAAGTGGAGTAGAATTTTTTTTATGAGGAAAAGACGTAGAGTACATATATATCTTAGGATTATCTCATTTGCCTTCTATTTGTACAACCGTCAAAGTATTGTGGGCCTGCTCCTCGGGCTGGGCTCTCTAATCAATTTATTTTAGATGAGAGAATTATCTGGTTAATCTGCACCGTAATAATTCAGTCCCACGAGATTAACTGCTCATATTTTCTACTCCCTCCGTTCCTTGATATAAGGTGTATAGATTTTTAAGAAAAAGTCCGAAATATAAGGTGTATTGTGTCGCACCACTCGTTTGGATAACTTTTTTTTGGATTTTATTACATTTCCTTATACTAGGCAAGCTCCTCTATTTTCTCATGCCAATTAGTCAGGTGTAATCTAGCCCAAAACTTGTGAAATTTTCCCTCCACGTGTGTTCTTTAATTTCCGTGCCAAAAACTATACACCCTATATTTAGGAACGGAGGGAGTAATTAACATGGGAATTTTTTGGGAGTCTCTAATTAGTATAGGTATATATATATATATATATATATATATATATATATATATATATATATATATATATTGAGTCTTAGAATAGGTATAGATAGATAGATAGATATAGATAGATGCTAAAAGAGCTTGTTTATGGGCTGTCCATGTTTTGGGCTTGTGTATGGTGCCATGTGCCAGCTATTTTTTATTTTATTTTTGTGCCTCTTGACACACGCAATGCCAGATTAAACAGACATGGATACTTGAATCACTGGCTTCATTCAGTTCTCTTCTATTTAGCTGTCTAACCAGTGTACTTGTGTGTGCTAACTTTTACACAACATACAAGTTTCACCTTTTTGCAATTATATATGGTACGTGAGTTATGCAGTAATGTAATGTGAGTATTTCTTGTCTCACATTTCTATCAGAATTTTAGCTAATGTATTTTTAGATGGACCACTGTATTGGTCAATGGCATGTTATACGGTTAAGTTGGATGATTTAAGCATATGCATTTATCTCATTGTTTTCTATTGCTGTTTTTTGTTTCACAAACAGTCCAACACTATTATAATTGATCTTCTAGTTCAATGTGCTTTTTCTTCCTGCCATGGTTTATACTGATATACTCATTGAGCAGGGAAACTCTCAAATGACAAAGACCAGGAGGATAGGAAGGGTGACATTGAGCAGATACTATTCATGTTACCGACATGATATCCCGCATGAATCTAATGATTTATGAATGAAGGTGCCGATTTTTCCTTTGATTCATCTTGCAGACCTGGAGCAAGCAATCTCAACCCCAAAGCTATGCCACAGGCGAGATCATGAATTATTTTGACTCAGCTTACTGATTTCCTGATCATCATTCATATGTAGTACTTCCTCCGTAGTGTAGTGTGAAAAAACATCTTACATTATGGGACAGAGGAATAGGTCATAGCAGCTAGATAAATGTTCTAAAATTGGCAGGATATGCCTGGAACATCATGTCAAGGTGTTCCCTGTTCCCTTGGCACTCACCTATGTACAAGTGCTGTAGCTAGATAAAAAGTTGCCGACGTTCAGCATTCGCCATGATTAGAACGGTATCTTATTGCCTGGTAATTTTAGCACTAGCATTCAGATAGTCGCTTTCATCTGTCATCCGAGGGATCATCACTGGCTCGAAAGGCGGTGATACTGTTCATTTTTTCCAAGGAGTCAGTTGTTTGGGAGCGCCACAGACCTGATCCCAGGCGAAGGCACCCAAAGGGGCATGTGTATGTCTCCATCTTGTTAGAGGCCTTCCGTGGCTATGAACCTCAAGACCCATTCTTTGTTTCTACAGCATCCGAGATACTAGAAATTCAGGACTCTAGTGACTAGAGTCTAGTCCATTTTCTGGTCTCCAAACTCGGAGTGTTCATTATGGAGCAATGTCAGGAGCGAACTCCATAGGTGGTTCGTTCTACGATTCTACGAAAAACCAAACTACTTACACTTGTGCTGGTTAGAGCAACTCTAATGGGGCAACCCATTTCGTCGACCGCCATCCGTTTGGGTCGACGCAGACACAAAAGGCGGCTCAATGCGCCAACTCAAACGAACACGCGTCCGCTTTTCGTCTGCGGGTGACTCATTCCTGGCCTATTTTTGAGCCGATTTGCGTCGGCGCGGACACGCGACGGACGCTCGCACGCTCGCCTTCTCCTCTCCCCGGGCCCGCTGGTCGCTGGCACATTGGCCTCCCCCTCATCCCCCAGCCAACAACAACCCTCGCCCGCCTCCTTCGTTGCCGACGCCGCCGCCCATTTTTGCTGGCGACTCTGCCAGCTGCCACCGCCTCCACATCCGCCCAGCAACGCCGCCCACTCCCCCGTCACCCGCCACCGCCGTCTTGCCGCCGGGGAGCAAATTGCTTTCCACCGCCGCTACCCCCACCGCACAGCCGCTCGTGACCAAGAAGCCGCCTCGCCGCCCCGGCCAGATCCGACCGGCATGCTCGTCGGACGCCGGCCCACTCGTCGGACGCCGGCAGGGCTACTAGCTGGTCCATGCGCGCCGCGACTCCCCTCGCCGGCCTTTTCCTTCTTCGACGGCCGCAAGCTGTTCGACAGTTTGCCAAGGTACGAAATGGACTCCGCTGACGAGTTCTTTTTCCATAATTTCCTTTGCGACTCATCACAATTCGTCGTCCGACGACGAGGGGGAGATATTGGCTGCCGTGTTGGTCCATCACCACCTCAACAACCAGCGGCCGTTGTTCTGTGTCTCCATTTCGGGCCACCTTCTGGCGTTGAATCGCAACCGAGAGAGCGGGCATTTCCTGCTTTGGAAGGACTACTTTGATACAACAAACCTGTTGTTCAAACATAAAAAATTCCGCTGCTGTTTCCGTATGAATATGCATCTTTTCAGACGTATTAGAGAGGGGGTGGTCGGCTATGATGAGTATTTCGAGTGCAAAGAGGATGCCGTCGGCAAGATCGGTTTCTCCTCTTATCAGAAATGCATTGCCGCCATCTGAATGCTTGCATACAGAGTGCCCGGTGATCTCATTGACGAGTACGTCCGTATGAGCGAGTCTACATGCCTAGAGTCCCTGTATAAGTTCTGCAAGGCTGTTATTGTTGTGTTTGGCCCTGAGTACTTGAGAAAGCCGACAGCTGAAGATACAACCCGTTTGTTGGTGATGAATTGACAGAAGGGGCTTCCCAGGGATGCTTGGCAACATAGACTGCATGCACCGGTAGTGGAAGAACTATCCTTCTACTTGGCAAGGGCAGTATAAGGGACATGTCAGGGCTTGCACTGTCATACTAGAGGTCGTGGCGTCTCAAGCTCTCTGGATCTGGCACTCTTTCTTTGGCATGGCTAGATCACACAATGATATCAACGTGCTTCAACGCTCGCCGGTGTTTGCTAGGCTTGCCGAAGGCAACAGCCCACCGGTGAACTTTACTGTCAACGGCCACAACTACGACAAAGGATACTACCTGGGTGACGGTATCTATTCTCAGTGGACCACTATTGTCAAGACAATACCCAACCCTGTTGGAGAGAAGAGGAAAAGATTTGCCCAAGAGCAAGAGAGTGCTATGAAGGATGTCGAGCGTGCCTTTGGTGTTTTGCAATCTTGATGGGGCATCGTTCAGTATCCTGCTAATACCTGGAGCACGCAGAAACTGTGGGAGGTGATGACTGCGTGTGTGATCATGCACAACATGATTGTAGAAGACGAGCGCCCGGGACGTCTGTACGATCAAGGGTTTCAGTTTCAGGACGGGAATGTTGTGCCTGAGCATGGAGTAGCGGCAACGTTTGAACAGTTCACCTAATTTCATCAAGATATACGTGATTGGAAAACTCACGTGCAACTGCAAAATGATTTGGTTTAGCATATGTGGCTCATGTTGGCAACTAATAGATGTATCTTCTTTTATTTGTTTGCAAAACTATATGAAACATTTTTATTTGTATTCGGCTTGTAAAACTATACTATTTTTATTCGGTTTATTTGACAATATGTTTGAATGTAAATCATCAATGTAAAATTGGGTGGCTAGCCGGCCACGTCGGTACATATGGGTCGGCGCGTTGGGCGCGCCGCCGATCCATATCAAAAACAGGGTCGACGTTGGACGGACGGCTGACCTAAATAATCAAAAAGTGAACAAAATCGCCGTCCGTTTGGGTCGCCCATTAAAGTTGCTCTTAGTCTTCACATGTTGGTTCGTCTGATAGAAAACTGACATGGTGCTATCATGCAAAGTCTTACGTTGGTACAGACTGATGTTCTGATACTGTAACCTAGTAACAAAGCTGGTATAATCTGTGTATAACTTGATAATTACTCCCTCCCTTCACATATATAAGATGTTCTAACTTTTTTTCTAAATCTGATGTATATAGACATGTAATACTGTTTTTGTTCACTCATTTTAGTTTATATGCAGTCTGTATTAAAATATCCAAAACATTTTATTTGTAAACGTTTGTTCACTCATTTCAGTTCGTATGTAGTCTGTATTGAAATATTCAAAACATTTTATATTTGCGAACGGAGGGAGAAAGTGATCGTAACCTTGTAATTGCCGGCGAGAAAATTATATTACAACGTGTCAACAGAGAACTAGTTTTGAAGAGTGCCAACGAAAACAAAAATGAAAGTGGATCGTCAACTGGGTTAACAATTGAGAGAATTTTTGGAAACTGCGTTCATATCATAGACCTCTCTACTCATACTTTTGTTTCATTTGGGCCAATTCCGAATGAGACTTCATACTTTTGTTTCACTAGTAAGCGTGCACGTGCAACGCACGTCTCGACTAATATTATATTCGCGTTACTCTACTCGGGTGACATGAAAAAACCCTACCTGCACCGCAAGACCACCCCTCCTCCCTCGCTTCACCGCTGTCGGAGGGGGCGCCGACAAAGCCACCTGTGCCCCAGGGAAGGTGGAGGCAGGGCATCCTTTTTCGCAGGCTGTTATTTTGGCACAGGTCTCAGGTGATCGGTGGAGCGTGGCAGTCCGATGGTGTGTGCCGCGTGCTGCTCATAGGGAGGCGTCCCTCTCAGCAACAGTGCCACCCCTAGACAATGATGGGTGGCGGTGGTGGTTGCGCGGCTCCATGTGGGAGGGTCGTGGGAGCACCTATGTTGTCTGTGGGGGTGCAGTCCCGGGAAGGTTTAGCCCCAGTGGTGCCCGTCAGGACGCCCATTGGCGGCTATCTGCTTCTTCTCGCGCAGGTTGGATCCGCGTCTGGTGGGTGAGGCGACATTGGTGTGTCTGGAAGTGATGGTTTGGCGGAGGTAGGCAGGCGTTGGTCAGACTCAGATCTCCACTCCGGTCAACGATGATGCTTGATTGTTTCACCTTCTATTTTTTAAATAAATGGTAATGAAAATAATACAGGTCCGCTTTTGCCCACCTTGGTCACCGACAAAAATAAGAATTCCCATAGAAAAGATATTCTAATACTAATAAAGATATTACAAATCGACCTATCATTTAAATGAATCATCGTATGCATAGAGCACTGGCACCTAATTATCTCAGTTTTTTATATGTTTAATCAATTGTTATAAAGCGTAGGCATCTTCAGTCTCGTTGTAGTTGAGAAGGTGAACAAAAAAAGACTTCATTCAATTTATTTATTTTTTGCGAAAAGGCCTAGGATTATTGAGTATTAAGCAACACACGTCCTTACAAACCCAAGTTGTAAAAACATGAATGCTTGTAAGGAAGTAGAAGAAAGAACCGTGAAAATGTTCGGCATTGTTTGGAGAGGAGCGATACTCTCGATGTATTCCGAGCAAGGTATGGCAGATCCCAACGACGGTTCTTCTGCTCTGCAGAGAACTGGCTCGGGCGCCCACTTCGTCCTTATTTCTCTGACGATGAAATTGAACATGTCGTCGCCGCCGCGCTCGCTTCGTCCACAGAAAATGATTCCATGCACGTGAAAAGGTCGTCAGGTCTCATGTTGCATGTCCTTATAGAAAACTGAAGAAAAACCAAACCTCGCTCCATCCATACAGTCAATGCATGTGCGTGCACGCAGGAGACATCCACGAAAATAAGAGGTTATACAGTCAATGCATCGAAGTTGTGTGCATCCTCCTGTTTCTGTCCGATGTACTCGCCACCGGCAGCGCCTTAAGAATGGGCGCGTGCGGGCGCCTGCTGCATGCTGACGCATGTGGAGAGGGACCCAGAGCCCATGGACAACGTCAGCGAGTGCAGGAGCGCACCAGAGTTGCCGTGGCTGGCCGGCACGATGGCTCCTTCGTCGTCCTCGCCGTTGCCGGTGTCCACGTCGTAGACGTCTCCTGCAGGCGCCATCCATGGCCTCCTGCCGCCATGCGCCGCCGCGACAGTCGCCGTGGCCTCCTGCCGTCGTGCGCGCTCGTCATGGTCTCCTGCCGCCGATCGTCGTCGCCACTTGCCGGTCCGCTCGATCCGCTCGATCCGGCCCGGTCTGGAGCGCAGGCGTTCTAGTCACAGAAAACAGGACTGCCAGGCTGGTCAGACCGGCACGGACCGTCTCCACCCTGATCTGGTAGCGCGTCGAATCGGAGGTCGCGGCAACTCCGGTGTCCCAGACGGTGGCGACAGAGGTGGTGTGTGTTGCGTTGCAGAGGCAATGGCGGATAGTGCGAGGGATTAGAGAAGATATGTTTTTAGCCGAGGTATAACAGGAAGGGACCATGACGTAGATAGGGAGGGCACAGGGAGGGATGAAGGGGCATGTTTCGATGCCGATAGCATCAGACGCGGGGTAGGAAGAGATCAATTAGGTTGAGTGGCTTCCTCTTTTAGTTGATACTAATAATAAGATGCTCCGGCAACAAAAAAGGATAATAATAATTAGATGGCAATTATATATGGTATAGGAATAGTAATTATCGAAGATTTGGTGGGATGCTTGAGCGGAAGTTGCCGAAGCAGGCGTAGAAAAATTTCGTCCGCCGGTGGAGCGGTCCGCCTTCGGTAATTGCTAATTGCACCCTTTGATGTCTCATCAGATTAGTCTGATCTGTTAGCTTTCATTAATTTAGATGATCAAACGGTGATAATTAATCGATGTACACTTAACGGGGTATCTTTAAGAAAGAAAATGTTTACTTGTTTAATAGTAGTAGAGAAGAGATATGTACGTGTACAATACATATAGGGGTTGGAGCAAGGAGGTCGACGGCGGCATGAGGAGGGCTGCCTCAGAAATTCGAATCGAGAGGTTTGAGCGAGGACCGGACGGCCCAAGGTGGAGGTCTCCAGTCGGAGCGAGATCGCGGTAATTATTGCGTAATTATTAGATCATGGTAATTATTGCTAATTGATTATGATTGATTATTGCTAATTGATTATGATTAAAATAGGCTCAGGTTGGTATATTTTGCGTAATTATGATAGCGTAGATCATGGCAATTATTGGTAATTGATTTTGGTAAATGTTATTGGTAATTGATTTTGGTAAATGATGTGATACAACATTGAGACAATCCGGTCCATTGAGAGATGGCGGATGTATGGCTGAGATGTAATGTTTCTGCCACAACTCGATTGTTTAATAGTAGTAGTAGATTTGGGCCAATTCCGAATGAGACCACCTTTCATTAAATAAGACGGCTGACATAGTACTCCCTTCATCTCCTTCAATTATTTCACTAGGAAAAATCCAATCGTTCAAATGCATTTCTTACCCTATCTTCTACAACCTCACTAGTTGTAAGAGATGAACCAGGAAAAGCATTCGAGCCCAGCTCCAAAACTCCTTTTCTGTTTTTGGTATTTGTTCTGTGTTATTTTTTCCTGCCACTCTTTCGGAATAAATAGCATCTCAGGTTGTTTCATAAGTAAAGAAACCTATGAAAATTGAACTTATTTAACTGGATCACTAAACTGGGTATTCGAAAACAAAGCTAACTAGGGAGGTACGAAAATATAAAGAAGCTAAGAGAAACAACACATCATTCACTGGCCATAAAAACAAGCACATTATTCACTTAACCGGTGTCCTCATTTTATGGCGGCAAGGCGATTGACGAATATGCCGAATGCTTCATCAGTGTCGACCATACTGACCCTGACCACCTTTTGATCAGCTCCGAACTTAGTCCCGCTGCGGGTTATGATCTTGTTCTCACGCAAGAAGCTCTCTAGGTCTTCCACTTCTTGCTTCTCACAGCGCAGCCATGCGAATGCTGCAATCCAGAAGCATTATTTTAGAAAATGCAAGTGAATCAAGAAAAAATAGGTCATACTAGATTGGATTTTTTTTTATATCCTTAAAGGTTAATGTAGACTGTGTAATGTGCCTACCAGGATTAGAGGTGACAGTGTCCTTGGTGAAGGTGCAGAAGCCAGCCACCTCGTTGGGGAGGCTAAAGATGCCGGAGGCTGCTACGGCAGCACGGAGTGCACACCAGCGGTGTGCCATCTTCCGCCGCGCGTAATGGAAGAGGAGGTTCACGTCCCCACCGGCAGCGGTGGCAAGCTGGTGCTCGTAGCCGTCGGTGACCGCCCCAAGTACCTTGGCGGCGCGTAGCTGCGCGTCCTTGGACACGCCTATGGTGCTTTGCTCTATGAACTTGCTCATCTTCTGTGCCACCTCCTTGTCCTTCACCAACGCCCACCTGCGTGCATGCAACGCAAGGAACCATAAAGACAACAAGCTAAGCTTAACATCTAGTAAGAAGTAAATACATGTTGTCATGGATTCATTCATTGTAAGATGTGATGTGATTACCCTATCCTCGTGCCGGCGTGGCCGGTACACTTTGACACGGTGAAGAGCATGATGTCGTGGGCGAGCATTTGGGTGATGGGAGTGTACTGCGGCCAGTAGTAAGCCAGGTCGTGGATGTCCTTGCCGGACTTGGACTTGAGGACGGCCTCGCGGATGCTGCCATCGGGGTTGCTCGGTGAGCAGACGACCTCAATGTAGTCGTCGCCGTCGAATGTGTTGGCGTCGCCGGCCCATCGGTAGAGCCCCGAGCTGAGGAAGTCCGTCAAGGGCGGGTACATCTGCACAAGATGGAGCATACCACATAGCGATCTACCTTCTCTCACAGTCAAAAATATCGATCTTTTTTTCTCATTTACAAAATAAACTAATGCTTACGGAGTAAAATGGGGTGGTAGATACGACGCTGACGGGCGCATCGGCAGTGGGCGGGGCGAGCGCGTAGAGTGCGGCCTGGAAGAGCTGCGAGGATCCGGTGCCGACGAGGACGTGGTAGCCCTCGACGGCGGCATTGCCGACAAGGCGGTGGAGGCGGCGCACCTCACGCTCGAAGCTTGGCTCAAGGAACCAGCAGAGGTTGCCGACGTCGGAGAAGTAACTCATCGTCTGCCACCCTGGAATCACCAGCGTAGCGCTTTCGCCAATCGGTCCACGCCAAAACGTCTCAAACATCGTTGGATCACCACTGCAAACAATAACATTATTATCGTAGAAAAATCAAATGTGCACGGTACAAAGTTTGGTAGGGCGAGACCAAAGATAACACAAACCCATAGCTTTTGATGCAGTAATAATAAGGGTACTCATGATAATTTGGAGGAACTGGCAAGTGAGAAACGATATGTTGCATGACAAAATAGCTGCTACTGTGGACACAACTAGGAATTTTTTGCAAAGCTATGTTCTGTCCCTGGAACAAATAAAGATGAATGATGGAAAGGATTTAGAGAAAGGAGAAGGGATTACTTTTGAAGAAAGCGTCATAAGCTGTAGATCACAGCGGAAGATTCCAAAGGAAATAAAGGTATGCCCTCAACCGCCTGAAGGTTGGCTGGCAGTATCTACTGATGGTTCTTTTGGTACGTGCGATAATGGCGTAGGCACATCAACGATTACTAGAGATAGCAGCGGAAGACATGCCCTTTCTGCTTGTTGGTTTGTGCCTCACCGCAAAGATGCGTTTGAAGCTGAACTCCTGGCAATTAGAGGAGTCCGGGCAGCACTGATGCATTCCACGGCACCACTTCAGGTGCAGTCTGATTGTGCTGCAGTTGTGAAGATACTAAAAGAGAAGGAGAAGAATAAGTCATACCTGGGCCATGTAGTGGAGGAAGAGAGGGAGGGAGGGAGGGAGGGAGGGAGGGAGGGAGGAGGAGAGAGAGAGAGAGAGAGAGAGAGCTTGTCCTTTTATATATTGATCACTCTCAGAATAAGGTTGCAGATCAACTAGCCTATTTGTCAAGAGCGGAGCGTCGAACCGAGTTGTGGTTGTTGGATGCCCCTGATGCTCTGATTAGCCTTCTGGCTACCGATTGTAATACTATCAGTAACTAAATAAAGCTCCCTTTATCAACACAAAATAATAATAATAATAATAATAATAATAATAATAATAAGGGTACGTACTTGGTGTTAGATTATACTTCTATATAAACAAAGCTGCACAAGGAGATGGTAAAATTTGAACGATAATTTGCCATGTTTCTGTCATGGTAAAATCGTCTTAGTAAATACATGCCACTTGTATTTTTTCTTTCCACTAGTAAATGCGTACATTTTTAGATGCAAATGCATGTTTCTGTCATGGTAAAATCATCATAGTAAATACATGACACATGGCTTTTTATTTTTTTTCTTTCCACTAGTAAATGCTACTCCCTCCGTCCCATAATATAAGAACACATTTTTCAAACTATGTTAGCTTGAAAAACGTTCTTATATTATGGGACGGAGGGAGTACATTTTTAGATGCAAATGCATGTTAATCGTATATAAATATGCTGTACTGGGATATTATTTTTGCAACAGTCATGTCACTTAATACCCACTCCGTCTGTACAATGTTGTACACCATCCGTACCAAATTACTTATCTTAGATTTGAATATATATGGCTGCATCTAGACACATTTATAGGTACATCCATATCAAGTAATTTGAGACGGAGATTGTACTAAGTCAGCGACACTTATTGCATACTAAACACATACCGTTTGGATTGATCTGATTTGATGACCAAAATCATTCGATTATGCCCCTTTTCGTCTTTTTATTGGTACATAAAAATATTTATATATATAGATGGATTAGTAGTGTAAGAGGAAAACGCATCTTTTGTCAAAAAGAAAGGAGAGGGGAAACGTACCTATACCTAAATAACTAACAGTAAACGTATCTTTTGGCGACGTAAAGTATCAGGTAGACATGCATGTATCACGTCACGTAAAGTACCACGTGGACATGCATGTATCACGTCTTCCACCGGAGGATTAATTATTGCAGCTGAGAACCACCAAGAGACGATCGATGGATATGAGATGAAGTTACATACTGATCCAAATTGATAACCGAGTCACACGCGACGGGCGGCTTGCCGGACGACGGCGCCACAGCTGCCGCCTTCTTCACCTTCTTGCTGGCCTGCTTCTCGGCGGCGGCGCGGCCACGGAGGTAGATTGCCAGCGCCACGATGTTCAGCGCGACGGAACCGAGCACGCCGATCCGCCCGGCAATCGCCGCCAGCCCGTCGCCATTATCCCTCGCCATCGCCGTAAATCCAAGTAGTGAGAGCCCACAAGTGCTATATATAGATGGGATCCTGGGAGGGTTTATATAGAAGAAGATACCTATCAGATGATTCTAGATGGCTAAATAGGAAGGTGAGGGGCCGGTAAAAATAATGGCAGGCGCGAGGCGCCAGATGGTCATTCTCTCCCCGCCCGGCTAACTAGGTGTGGGTGGGATGGGTAACGCATGCACCGGAATCGCGGGAAAGTGCATGGTCAAAGTGTACGTTTCGTTGCGGTTACGATGGATGCATGCAAGTAAGATCAATCTTGTGTGCGGCGTCTAGTTTTAGTTAAACACGTTTTAGAGAGACCTTTTTTTAGTAAAGCCACTTTTGCTAACAGTTCAATTAGGAATAAGTATATGGAAAATCTTCAATGGATAAGAAAATGATAAAAGACGTTTAAGAAATTCTTTGTTTGAACATCCCTTCGACCATGCTTTTCTCTCACAACAAGCCATGAACGGCACGGGCAGCCGCGCAACGGGAGCTGCACCCAGCGCTAACGGACGAGCCACTGCAGCAGCGCTGCCCTGCCTGCTGCTTTGCTGTTGCCCGCCGTGCAGCCCCCCTTCCTCCCCTAGCTCCCATCCTCCACACACCGTGTCGAGCACCTACTGTGCATGGCCGCTCCGCTTGGCCACAAGCGTCGCCGCTCTTCCAACCCCGGCGAGTAGCTCCCCACCTTCACCACGGACATCCTTCCACCGCCATTTTTGCCGTTTCCCGGCCTTCTCCTCCAACCTCGGCGAGTAGCTCCATGCCTCCACCACGGACACCATGGCGGCTCTTTCGTAAAGTCCTCCTGTGTGCACCGTGTTAGCACTAATCTTGATCGACCAGTCGTGAAGCTGAGTCGTCGCGCGGAGCAGGCAACCAACACTAGCGGCATGCAAGGAGATCAGGTGTGGACTAGCTGTTTGTGCGGCTGTACCTGCGTGCTATTGCGGCCGAGTCATGTGGCTGTTGGAAAGGCCATGCAAAGTGCAGGATTTGTGCTTGTATCTAGCCGGCCGTGAGTTAGTGGCCGATTGCGGTGTCCGGGCCATACGTGCATGCAATTAGGGGTTAGTGGTTAGAGCATTACTAGTAGAACTCTCAAACCCTCAAAACCTCACTAGCGTTTTAAGGGTCCAAAAATGCTCTTTTTTGTGCACTTTTACGGGTTAAAAAAAAGGGGCAAAGATTAGAACCCTCAAACCCAACCCTTATAATGGAATATTCCCCATAAACGACATTGTCGTTGCGGGCATACCGTCGAGCACCTCGTGCACGACAGCCGGAGGGCAGCGCGGGGGCGGAGGGCGGATGGCGGGCGGGCGCGGCGGAGGGCGATGGGCTGGGTGGGAGGCGGAGGCGGAGGCGCGAGGCGGAGGCGGAGGGCGCGGGCGGGCACGGGCCGAAGGGCAGGGCGGTGGGTCGAGGCGAGGGCGCAAGTCGGAGGGCGCGGAGGAGGAGAGGCCGGGGCGGAGGCGGAGGCGGGGGCGGGCGCTGGGAGTAGAAGCGCGGGCGGCGGGGCGGCGGGGACGGATGGCGACGGCCGGGCGGGCGGGGCCGCGGCCGGGAGGAGGAGGGGAGGAGAGTCCGTGGCTGGGGGGGCGGGCGGCGCAGCGCTGGAGGTCGACGGGCGGCGGCGGCGGCGGGGGGCATTAGCAGCGGCGACGCGGGCGTGGCGCTGGAGTTGGCGTGAGGATAACCGCCAAATGAGGGTTGGGGTAGGTTTTGTTCCCCAACCCTTATTTCTGAGGGTTGGGAGAGGGTTTGAGGATTGGACCCTTAAAATTTTTTAAAGGTTTGAGGGTTAAGGGTTCTAGTCTACACGATTTTTTTGCTCGCAAACTGTGAAAAAGCAGTTATTTATAAGGGTTTGAGGGTTTGAGAGTTCTACTAGTAATGTTCTTAGTTCGGGAAAAATCCTATGCGTCGCTCATTGCTTCAAAATGCGACAGAACGCACAGCCAATCCCGCATTGCTAGCAATGGGCCGGCCCATTAAACCAGAGCTACCCATCCGGTTTGGGGAACCCTCTAGAAGGTCCCTGAACTGTTTTTTCTTTTTTGAGCGTTTTTCCTGTTTCTTCTTGGGGTTTTTTCGTTTTTTTTCCTTTCTCTGTTTTTCTGTTTCTTTTTTTTTCTGTTTTCCTTTTTTCTTTCGAAAATTGTTCAGAAAATCCAAAATTTGTTCATGTTTCTAAAAAAGTTCCAAATTTAAAAAAATGTTTGTGTTCAAAAAAATTATTTAAAATTCAAAAATGTTTGCATTTTTCAAAAATTGTTCGGGCATTTCAAAAATTGTTCTTGTGTTTACAAAATTTGTTCGGAATATTTTTGTTCAATTTTTCATATTTTTTAGAAAATGTTCCTGTTTTAGAAAATTGTTCATGTTTTCAATTTTTTCAGAAGTTTCAAAAAATGTTCTAGTTAAAAAATCGTGTTTGGAAATTTTGTTCAGGAATTTCAAAATATGTTCACCTTTCCAAAAAAAATTTTGAAATTTGTAAAAATGTTCTGGTTCCAAAAAACTATTCAAGATTTTTCAAAAATGTTCTTGTTTTTCAAAAATTGTATAGCTTTTTAAAATTTGTTCACAAATTTGGTAAGTTTTTGCGTTTCACACAACATTCCGCTTTTTTTTAAGAATATTGCTTCCGAAATTCCTAAACTAATTCAGATCTGCGCAGCTTGTTTGTTCTTCAAGTTGATGCTAGCTAGTTGATCAGTTACAACTGCTAGCTCAGTTGGCAAGAACTCATGCTCTATAGCAGAGCATGGCGTGTTTGAATCCCCGCTGACGCGTATAATTTTTTTTAGCTACTGTGCACGTTCGATTTCTGTTGCTGTCGCTGTCTTCATCGGCCGGCCTAGTCGAAGTCCCCCCTATGCGAAACAACGACGACTTGCGCAGAGAGCGTCACATAGGAGGTCCCGTTAGTTCATGCGATGCGTGGACCGGTTTGGCTGGTAAGGATGACAATTTTATCTATGGACATGGATACCCATGGATATCCGATCCAAATCGATAAAGTTTGGATATGTTTTTGTGCCCATGGGCGGCATCCAAACCCGACCCAATTATTCGTGTGTAGGGCAGGGATATAATCTTGTACCCGTGGGCATAGCCAAACCCGACCCAATAGTATGACTTAATGGAAAAAAATCTACTATCCCTACCCCACAGTCACATGTTCCACTGCATTTTTACACTTTGTTATCTAAAACATGCAAAACAAATTGCACAATCCTTCTGTAACTATATATCATTAGTTGAAATTCAATCCCCACTGTAACATACTCCAGCGCTCCTTCCCTTACTTTTATCTCCTCGTTAAATGACACGTCATTCTCATCTTTTAGAAAAATACTGAATGATATTAGGTTGTTAGTGGATGTTGATTTACAGTTAATGCTTACCATAAAGCCTAACCTGACACGAGGTACAGAATGGAAGAGTTTATGTTAACATTGTGTTATGTCTTACTTATATGTCCTGAGAGGGCCCAATTAATGGATATCCAGTGGGTATGGATATCCACCGGGTTTGGAGATGGACACAAATTTTCACACGTAGATTTTTTCATGGACGGCCAATGGCTGTCTTCATGGATATGGACATGGATTTGGTATTGTCCAACCCGATCCAAACCCGGCCCATTGCCATAGTGGTTGGCCGATGTGTGTGCACGACCTTCTACTTAAGATATGTAAAGGGTCCGGTACCAAGAGAGGAGCCTCTCGAAAGATGTAGTCTCCAGGTGCGTGTGTGCGTTCATCATGAGGAGGGGTAGCCGGAGTTAGTCTTCAGGGCATGTAGTCTTCCATGTATGATCCTGTGTGGTATGTGCCACCGCGTTGAGTTTGTGCTCGAAAGGAAAAGAAAGTGTCGTTCTGTGGCGTGACACTGTTCGTGCAGTGAGGCGTTTGTGCGCCGGAAAAACTAGTGTGCTCCTTCCACCTTCGTCTGAGTGAATCTGAGAGAGAGAGAGCTATCCGGTTTCGTTCCAACACACCATCTATTCGACCTAGCTAACTGCCCAACCCCTCAATTGTAGGAGAAACCTTGTCCGATGAGCTCCCTCCGCCACCACCTCCTGGCTCTGTCGCGAGCGCTCCCATGGTGGCCGGCTAGAGTGTTGTAGCTTAGATGACGAGCGGCAACCAACAACGATGGTATGAACGTGTTTGACCTAGAAGAGAGACGTATAATCTGATCACGATGGTCGGTGGAGATGAGGATGGCAACGACGAGGTCTCGAGGAAGTCTCGTCGAGCACAGGGGGGCTTCAAACTATGGATACGCTGAATAGTTTTATAGGAAAACGTTGAATAGTCGTTTTTCTAGGTCTGTCTAGGTCTCAATCGAGTTAGACTCCGCGAAGTCGCAATCGGCGGCTGATCCGCTGATGTCACCTAAGGCAGATTAGACTCGTTTGTTTAGTCGATAGCTGCTGGGTTTTATTCTGAAGGGCCTTTTTCGTTTTTCTATTGTTTGTTTGTTTGGGCTGGGTTGTTTGTTTCTTTGTCTTTGTTTTTTCTTGGCACCGGAAAAAAGTGTGCAACAACAGAAGTAAATAAGAAAACATTTTTCTGTCGCCAATGTAGCTCATCGTTCAGTCTTTCTCTTCGTACATCATCTTGCTTCTCTTTCTATTTTTCATTTTTATAACTTCTTTCAAGAAAACATTTTGTATATTAGGACAAAAATCAATCTTTAATGTAACAAAGAAACAAAATGGAAACAATACAAACCAAAATAGGGTGGCACTATTTTTCAAAAGAAAAAAATATTAAGTTGCATACAAATGGAGGGCATGCAAATGTGTGCATCCGACCTTGGTTGCGTTGTTTTTCTTAACAAATCAAAAAAGATTAAAAATTTAAAACACAACAGTAGAAAAATAAAAGAAACAAGAAAGTACCCCACCCCCCGAGACATGCAACTACCCCACCCACCTCTCCCGTCATCCTCTAACAAAACACAACACCAGTTGCGGTCGGGAGGAAGACACGTAGTTGCATTCGGGGGCGCCACTTACAGTTGCATGCCTAGTATTGGACACACAACTGCACCCCTACCCACCTCTCCCGCCACTCTTAGAAAAACAAATGTTAGTTGTAGTAGTGGTCTATGGACATGTAGTTGCATTAGGTGGCAACACTTGCAGTTGCAAAGCCTAGTGTCGGACAGGCAACTACCCCCTCTCCTGACGCCCACTTAAAAAACAAAAATGCCACTTGCATTGGGCGTGTAGGCATACAGTTGCAGTCAAGGGCGACATTTGCAGTTGCAAGCCTAGTATCAGACATGCAATTCCCCCTCCCTGTCGCTCCCTTACAAAAAAAGCTAGTAGCAGTCGAGTGTGTAGGCATGCAGTTGTAGTCGAGGGCGAAACTTGTAGTTGCAAGCCTATTGTTGGACATGCAACTCCCCTCCTCTCCTGTCGCTCACTTACAAAAAAGGTCAATTGCAACTGGGTGTGTAGCCATGCAGTTGCAATCGAGGGCAACAGTTGAAGTTGCAAGCCTACTGCCAGACATGCAATTGTAGTCGAGAGCGACACTTGTAGTTGCAAGTCTATTGTCGGACATGCAACCCCCCTTCTCCGACAAAAACACAAGGCTAGTTGCAGTCGGTAGGGGACATGGTGTTGCATTCGAGGGCGGCACTTGTAGTTGCAAGTCTATTGTCGGACATGCAATTCACCCCCTCTTCGACAAAAACACAAGGCTAGTTGCGGTCGGTAGGGGACATGCTGTTGCATTCGAGAGTGACACTTGTAGTTGCAAGTCTATTGTCGGACATGCTATTCACACCCTCTCCTAAAAAACATAAGGCTAGTTGCAGTCTGTAGGGGACATGTTGTTGCACTCGAGGGTGACACTTGCAGTTGCAAGCCTAGTACCATGAATGCATCTCCCATACCCTCTCCTACCGCTCACTTACAAAACAAAATAATTCAGTTGCAGTCGGGTGTGTAGGCATGCAATTGCAGTCGAGGGCGACACTTGCGGTTGTGAGCCTACTGTCAGACATGCAATTGTAGTTGAGGGCGACACTTGTAGTTGCTAGCGTATTATCAGACATACAATTCATCCCCTCTTTGACAAAAACACAAGGCCAGTTGTAGTCGATAGGGGACATGCAGTTCCAGTCGAGGGCGAGACTTGCAGCTGCAAGCCTACACTAGTAGAAAACAAGGCATTAGTCCCGGTTCCAGAGGGCCTTTAGTCCCGGTTCTGCAACCGGGACAAAACGATCGGGACTAATGCCCATTATTTTTAGTCCCGGTTGGCTTACGACACGGGACTAAAGGAGCTCCACGTGGCCGTTGTGGGGCACCCAGGCAGGAGGACCTTTAGTCCCGGTTGGTAATACCGACCGGGACTAAAAGGCAGCCACGCGTCAGCAGCTCGGTATTGGGTTTTTGTTTTTAAAGGGGGGTTAGGGGTTTTGGAGGGTTTAGGGGTTTCATATTGTGTTAGCTAGCTACTAGAGAGAATTGACCTCTCTTTCTCCGTGCTTGGTCGACGTTAGCTACTACATATAGAGAGAACTCGACGCTAGCTAGTAAGCAAATGAAGTAACCATTAATTACACAAGATTGTCATGAACATATATAGAGAGAAGTGACCTCTCTTTCTCCGTGCTTGGTTGAACAACAAGTTTTCGTATATCTATCCGACACTACTACATATATACAATATAACATCTCTTACAATACCTAACATCATCTACCTAAGATCCATTTGCAATTCCATATGGTATTCTCCGTGTTTAGGTATGACGTGGTCAAGAAAGAATCCCGCCAATTCCTCTTGAATTGCTCGTATGCGATCATGTGGTAGGAGTTCATCCCGCATCTGCTAGATCTAATTTAAAGAAGGGGGTCAATACATATATATGAATGAAACTCAACACAATTGATGGTAATAAAAAAGAATTGTGAATATTGTTTACGTACTTCTAATTGTTTTGAAGTTATGCCCTGCTCAAGGGTCGAGTTGCGAATGAACTTGCAAACGTAGTATCCACATAAATCAGTCCCGGGTGCCTGCCACAAGCACTTTACGAGAATAGAGTTCAATCAAACTAATAATAAAGCATGATAATGGTATTTATGAAACTAGAATCAATGAGAGATGCACGGAACTAGCTAGTAGTACTTACTTTAGGTTGTGTAAATCGTAGCTCCTTCTTCAGACCCAGGACCATTCCAGTGAACTTTTTCCAAACCCTCCCCGACAAAGAAAATGATTACTTGATATCAAGACATGAATGAAAGTTGCCGATATGGTGCGATAATGATTGAACTTACATCTGGAGCATTTCACTCATGTCCGCCCACTCCTTTTGCTCTTTACGTCTCGAGTCTAAGACAGTTACTAATGCCCCGTCAAGCTTAATGGATAGCAGAATAAAGTGGAACATGCGCGCACATAACTCATCAATTACACTTAACCTCAAGTAAGAGAAACCAAACATGCACAAGACAGAAACACTCACTGGAACTTGTAAGGAAAGAGTGTTTCCCTTTTGTTTTGATGTCGAAGGAACACTTTTAGCAATTTAACCTTAGTATCTTTGGCTCTGTTTTGTACCACCCATTCATTTATAGTATTTGGGCTAATGAACCCAATGTCATAGATTTGTCCTCTTTTGCATTCGACGATCTTCAATCTGCATAATATAATGAAGATAATTATATATACATGCAATGAGTGATCCGAGCTAGAGACTTAATTACAGAAATAATACTTACAGACAGTAGCAAGTCATGAGTTGTTTGTCGAGGACCTGTTGATAACTGAAATAATTCCACAAATTCAACATGCATCAGGTCGACTCCAATGAAGTCGTGCTCGTCTTTAATTCCTAGCATCATACTGTCGGTCCCAGACTTCCTACAGGTTTCCATGTACCAGTCATATGCAATCTTCGCATCATCGATGGTAGATGCGGGAGCTGATCATGTTTGACTAGAGGCTTCCCGTGCTCGTATTTATAGACCTCTACTACCTCAGCCATTTCAAACTGTACATGATCGCCCACGTAATCACCAAGAGTGGTACCGGGCGCTAGCCCTGGATGATAAGAGATATCGCTAGACACCTTGAGCGGGGGGCACGATTGCTTCTCCCGTTCGCCCAGCTGGGGAACTTTTTTCCCACTTAGTCTTGCAGCAGTGGTAGTACTTCCCGACCGCCGCGCTTCATCATATGTCTTTACAATACAGCGATCATAGTGTGATTGCGGTGGAGGCGGTGGTGGTCTCTTAAGGGCATCCAGAGTGTGTTTCGCTTTCATCGGATCTATTGTTTCCTTCGGAGGTGGACGTTTTCGTTAAAATGGGCCCTCACTTCGGCATCCACGTTGTCCTTGGTTTCCTCCTCAGTCCTCTCATATGGTAACTTTGGAGGAGCCTTGAGGCTTGGACCAGCTTTTGAATTTCTTCCTGCCTGTTGTACTGCTAGTCGCAGGAGCAGCGACGTCTCTCTGCCGCCGTTGCTGAGGCAGCGGAGTTTGCTGACGCGCCGAAGGAGGCGGAGTCCGCTGACACGCCGGAGATAGCCGAGGCGGAAGAGGACTCTGCTGAGGGGCCTCCTCCGCCGGAGACGGCGACTGAGGCAGCGGAGACAGCTCACGTGCAGGAGATGACTCAGGCAGCTGAGACGACTGAGCTGGACTGTGAGGAGTCTGCTGAGGAGCCTCCTCCGGCTGAGTCTACTAAGGCGGCGTGCAGTTTGGAAGCTTGATGTTCTCCTTTCTCCATAGATAGGTACTCCTTAAGGCATTTTCCAGAAGAATCTCCCCTTCACATGTAGGGTACTCAAGCTCCAGCCCCTCGAATCCCTCCATTATTTAATCCACCCCGACAATAGAAAAGCCATGTGGAATCGGACGGCAATGGAAAGTTCCCTCAGCTCGAGGAGGTAAGACAGAGCCGACCGCCACGTTCAAGGTCAGGTTATTATGGCATTTAGCCATTAGCACACAGTGTTCATTCTCCGTGACACTATCCACGGGGTAGCGAGGATCCATGAAATCAGGCTGAACGAGCTCCGTGGAAGCCACGCTGCTTCCCCGCCGAGATGGTGGGGTAGCTTCGGGGGCAGTGTTGAATGAAGGATTTTTGTGCCACTGAGATGGTTGGACGGTAGCTCGTTGGCTCTCAAGTTCCTCTAGTTTCGCTAATCTTACACTAATCTTCTGCATTTCGCTTGCTTCCTCTTTCTTATTTCTCTCTCGGCTTCTATAACCACCGCAGTCGGGAAACCCATGCACCCACGGAATGGAGCCTGATGTGCCTCATGTTCGTCCAGGATGTTCAGGATTCCCGAGGGCCTCTGTCAGCTCGTCCTTCTCTCTGTCAGAGCCTGGTGTGCATAGGAGGTGAGAGCAAAGCAGCACACACCCCTCACACGCCGGTAGGCCAAAAAATATAGGAGTGACCGGGCAGGGACGAGCATATATATAGGGCCTGTTCTGATCTCCTCTAGCTTCTATCTTCTCAAAATTCCGGAGTGAATCTGTCCCGAACGGTTTAGGTGGTAGAAGCTGGAAACGAGAAGTTGAGCTGGGCCGTAGTGCAAATTAGAGAAGCCAGGGAAACCCAGCTCCGCAAAAGCAAGAAGCAAGAGTTGAGAGTATTTACAACGATGTTTCCACCGCCTAAGAAAACGATTCATTATCCTCCCCCTCGAAACAGAAAACGATTCGCTAGAGGAGCGGCTCCCTCTCTCGTACATAGGGCTGGCCGAACTGGGCTGGCTCCAGACGACCCGTTATGGCGCTTAGGTAGGCCAGCGACGCTGCCAGCCCATGCTAGCGATGGAGAAGCGTAGCAACGCTGCCGAACGGAATGACTTCGCTACACGGAGCAAGAAGCTGCACTAAGAAGCTGGATTCGTGGAGTTTGGAGAAACTGGAGGAGATCAGAAAAGGCCCATAATATGCATCTCTTTAGTCCCGGTTGGTGGCTAGAACCAGGACAGAAGCCTGCTCTTTAGTCCCGGTTCCAGCCACCAACCGGGACTAGGGCTGTACTAGGAGCTAGGCACTTTGGTCCCGATTCGTGTCTGGAACCGGAACCAAAGGGGTCAGACAAATCGGGACCTATGGCCCCCAAGGCCCGGCCAGTGCCCTGGCCTCACGAACCGGGACAGATGCACCCATTGGTCCCGGTTCGTAAGAGAACCGGGATTAATGCTCTTATCTGGCCAGGACCAAAGCCATGTTTTCTACTAGTGCTAGTATCGGACATGCAACTCCTCCCTCCTCTCCCGCCACCTACTAACAAATAAAAAATGCCAGTTGTAGTTGTGTGTGTGGCATGTAATTGCAGTCGGGTGTGTAGGCATGCAGTTCCAGCTGAGGACGACACTTGTAATTGCAAGACTACTATTAGGCATGCAATTGCCCCTCCCCCCATCTCCGACAAAAACACAAGGCCAGTTGTAGTTGAGGGTGACGCTTGCAGTTGCAAGTCTGGTATCACGCATGCAACTCCCCTCCCTCTCCCGCCGCCCACTTACAAAAATAAATGTTAGTTGCAGTCGAATGTGTGGGCATGCAATTGTAGTCGGGGTGACACTTCCAGTTGGATGCCTAGTGACAGAACTTCAAGTGCCCTTCTCTCGACAAAAGACTAATAAATTATCAGTGGTAATACGTCTCCAACATATCTATAATTTTTTATTGTTCCATGTTGTTATATTATCATTCTTGGATGTTTTATAATCATTTGCTAGCAACTTTATATCATTTTTTGGGATTAACCTATTGACATAGTGCCTAGTGCCAATTGTTGTTTTTTGCTTTGCAGAATATCAATACCAAATGAAGTCAAAATGCCACGAAACTTTTTGGAGATTTTTTTCTGCCGAGAAGACACCCAGGGAGCCAAAGGAGCAGATGGCAGGAGGATCGTGGGGCCCACTAGGCACCAGGGCGCACCAGAGCCCTCCGCCCTGGTGGGTAGTGGATCCCACGGGAAGCTTCTCCACCAACTTCCACCTCTATAAATACTCAAAAATCCCCAAAACCCTAGGGGAGTCGAGGAAATAGAATTTCCGCCGCCGCAAGTTCCAGAACCACGAGATCCGATCTAGAAACCTTTTCCGGCACTCTGCCGGAGGGGGCAACGATCACAGAGGGGTTCTTCATCATCCTTGTTGCCCCTTCGATGATGCGTGAGTAGTTTACCACAGACCTACGGGTCCGAAGCTAGTAGCTAGATGCTTCTTCTCTCTTTTTGATACTCAATACTATGTTCTCCTCAATGTTCTTGGAGATCTATTTGATGTAACTCTTTTTTGCGGTGTGTTCATTTTTTTGTGTGGGGCAGTTAGGAGTCGTGTCCTCATCCCCACCTGGCACCTCGGCCCCATCTACATTGGGGCAGACATCTTTGTCAGCTGCCTCCCTCGCGCTCGGCCCTGTGCTGGCATCTTCACTAGTCGCACCAGGGGCTAGGCCCACCTCTCCTGCACCAATCTTGTGTGTGGGTTCCCCTCGCACTGATGAGTATTATTTTTATACTCCTCTAACCTGATTTAAACTGAAATATTTCATTAAATCTGAGATATTCGCTTCGACATTGCTACTGCTACTTGTGACCTGCATTGGGTTTTTCCCCAAAGAGGAAGGGAGAAGCAATATAGTACCGGATAGTATTTCCCTTAGTAGAGAACCAAGGTTATCGAACCAATAGGAGATCCACGCAAACGACCTTTCGCAGTACTTACACACAAGAGCAAATACTTGCACCCAACGCGGGCAAGATGGTTGTCAATCCCCTTGCACTCTTTAATTGCAAGGATCAAATTTTATAGTAGGAGATATATGAATTGCAAAGTGAAATAAAAGTAAATAAATTGCAGCAAGGTATTAAGGGTTTTATTAATATGATTTAAATAGACCCTGGGGCCATAGTTTTGACTAGAGCCATCTCTCAAGGACATAACATACGGTGGGTACACAAATTACTGTTAGACAACTGATAGAAAAGCGCATAGTTATGATGTTATTCATGGCATGATCAGTACATAGGCATTACGTCTGTGACAAGTAGACCGTTAAAATTACCGACGCCAACTACTATTACTCCACTTCGAGAGCGCTTCTATGCTTGCCTCTCTAGGTGTTAAGTTCATGACAAACATAGTAATGCATGAAGTATGATGACATAATATAGACAGAATAAAACCAAGCAATTTGATTAAACCCTGTGGTTTTACCCTTAGTAGCAACAATACAAATACATGTCTCGCTACCCCTCCTGTCATAGAGTGAGGTGATGGAAATATCACTACAAAAAAGACACTTCCGTGATGATACATGTTTGTCACAATAGGTCATGTTTTCTGTCATGCATGTACATCCATGACAATTTTATGACAGAATCAAGATAGTCATACCTGTGCTGCCGTAGAAGTGTTCCGTGACATTACCAAAATTATCATCATGGAAGTGTCCACTTCCATGACGATAAATCACGCATCATAGAAGTGCTTTCGTCAAGGGTGACCGACACGTGGCATCCACCATAACGGCTCGCCGTTAAGCTATCGGGTCCAGTTTTGGATCCTATAACCCGTTAACAGCCCATACCAATGGTGATTTTCCACGTCTAAAATTCTCATTGGCCGGAGGAAACACGTGTCTGCTCCTCGGTGGGCTAGATGTCACCCGTCCATTGGAGGAGACATGCCTATGATACGTCGACACGTGGCAGGGCCCAACAGAGGCCCATATAGGTTAAAAAGGCCGGTCCAGTCAAAGGACCGTAGTACTTACTCAGGTACTAGTGGGCCAGCCCAATAAAGACCCATTTACGGCCCGAAGCCAGATCTGGCCTGTTAATTGTTCGTGGAATATTTGGGCCCAATTACAGCCTAGTGAATTTCGGCCCGTTAGAGGCCCGATGTAGACATGGGCCCATTTCAGCCCGGTGTGTCTTTCAGCCTGGGAATGGCGTGTGCTGCCCATGGGCCATATAAGGTCCGACGCGACATCCGGCCCACTGACGGCCCGTGATAAAGGTGGCGACAGTTCAGCCCAACGTGACTTTGGGCCTGTTAAAGGCCTGTCGTATAATTCGGCCCGTTGATGCATGTACTAAGCTTTCGGCCTCTTAAAGGCCCATGATATCAGTGGGCCATCTAAGGCCCAAGATATGTTTTGGCCTGGTAACGGCCCATCATATAACTGGGCCAAAAAAGGCTTGGTCTACATTTCAGCCTGCTGAAGGCCCGTCGACGACTAGTGAAAATTGAGGCCCAACATGTATTTCGGCCTGCTAAAGGCCCATGGTTTCTTCTCGGCCGTAATTGGCCAGTAGAATATTCAGCCTGTTAATGGCCCAATGCAACTTGGGCCAATCTAAGCGCTGGTTCCACAAAAGGCCCAACTAAAATTTGGGTCGAATATAGGCCGGAGTAAGTTGTGGGCCTGGCGCAAAGTGTGAAGGCCCCAATGGACATTCGGGCCCAAGAAAGATGCATGCCGTCCCAATTGTGGCCCGCTAAAAACCATGCCCGTTAGAGGCGAATGTTTTGGCCTGGTCGATTACATCAGATTTTTTTCAGATAGCGAATGATGGTAGTAACTAGTAGGAATTAAGAACAAACCTACTCTATACAATAAAGAAATGACGGCATAGTAACTTAGAATAAACCTACACTATAAATAAAGGATTTATGGTATATTACATCCACTGGGCATCAAAGTTCGCCACCAGTGATCATAAAGCGCAACGAAGAAGCAGATTACAAAAACTGGGCACCATTGCAGCGTAACAAAATAATACTGAACCGAGACCACTTCCAAGACAGTTCAAGAAAGATTAGCCTTGGCGAGGAACTGCTGCATGAAGCTCTTGAGCAAGGCTGTGAGACCGGCCTAGCATGTCGGTCATAGCTACCAGGTGTAGCTGTTTAGGAATGAGGTTCTCATTGGTGTTCTTCGCAATCTTTCTTAGAGATAGGACTTCAAGTCGAAGTTGAGTTACAGAATGCCTTTCTGCTAGAACTTGGGACTTAAGAAGTCAAACTGATTCAGACAGCGAATTCTGTGAGCTTGTCTGACTACTAGTCTCAAGTAACTTTAACACTACATCAAGACAAGACTTTGGGGTTGTCTCGCTATCTTCAAGATGTTTTGCCTTCTTTGCTGCAATATATGTTGGGTTTGTCTCATAGCCTTCAGCAGATTTGTGCATGCCATCAGGCATATCACCCTAAAACAAGCAGAGAGATGACAGGGTTTCCACTTGTATAAACAAAGATGATAATTGTGTTGTCAATTCCATACAATTTCAAATTAGAAAATAAAGAGTAAGTTCAAAATGTCAATAGCATAATCTGGCATTGTTCATAATGCAGGGAGCTTCACCACATTACTGGATTACCATGTCAACATAACAAGCATAGATGAAGGGCAAGGACAATCATTGTATCTATTTTGGTTAATGTGCATGGCATGTTGTTCATTTCATCAGCCACATCAGTAAGATAAAACAGGAGATGACAAGGTGCATACATGGGCTGCTTCACCACACACTGGATTATAGATCCACAAAAACAAGCATACATATAGGGAGTATTGAGTAATGTGCATGGTATGAATAAGGAATTTGGTTTTACAAGTAAAACTTGGAACTTACGGTTCTTGCGAACATGCATTTTGATAGAAACAACAAACTAAACAGCAGTAAACGATAGGGAGTATGAGCAAATTAAACAGCAGTTAAGGATAAAGGCTTTAGAAGGACTGACTTACATTAACAGTTAACACCGGCTTTATAATGCCCTTATCCATGTCAAGGGAAGGATAACTCAAGAATTTCAGCACAGAATCTTCTTCATAAGCATTGCCTGTACTCTACATTTTGTAGAAAGTAATTATAGATATGATAATCTTTGAAGGGATAGAGGATAATGAAGATAAGATGCAGATTCATGCTACATAATCAACTACCAATCCACGAAGTACAAGCGTTATAGGACAAAATGTCTTGACAAGACCAATGGGCTACACTTTCTGCACTGGCATTGTCTGTGTATTCAACTTTTTGGTAATATTAAATATAGATCTGATATCTTTTAGTAAATGGTGGGCGAGGGAGATAAGATGCAGAATGCTACACAATGAACCAATCCCTCTTCCCATAATACAAGAGTGTTTTGAACACTGGTGGACTGTACAAAACGTTCTTATATTATGGGACGGAGGGAGTAGCTGTTAATGTAAGTACAGTGATAGACGACGTTCATTCCTTACAAGAGGACTGTAGAGCTAAACCTCTTCAAAAGCATTGGGTTGATTCAAAATTTATGTAAGAGTCCATACGGATCTTATAATGTCCACCAAATGGACGATAACGAGGCTAACATGTGCAGTGATGCTACGTAATCAAACAACTATGAATGTAAGTATGGTCATATAGGGCAAGAGGTACTCACAAGAGCAATGCAGTGTGTAGTATAGTTGCGAGATTCTGTGGTCCCTTGAGAATGAATGTTCTTCTGCTAACAGTTTTTGTACAAGTGAGACGTTAAGGCAAATGCAGAAATGTAGTCCAAATTGTGATGTGATATCATAGACAGTACCTTACGCTGCAGACGAGACCAATGTGTAACAAGATTATTCCAGTCACTGTCGGATAAATGTAGCACCGGAGACTTTACAGAAATTTTGTTTAGAGGCTTGCCATCGAAGTGCCCTTGCCTCAGGTAGGAACGATACTTCATCAACGAGTGCTTGAAAAGTGCAACCAACCCTTACTCGTCTTGACAATCCAGTTTGGTCCTCGCCTATTTAAAAGAATGAAATCTTGTGTCTTCTGTCAGCAGAAAGATATGCAGTAATTACCATGAATAACATTAGTACATTACTTACGCGTAAGTTGCGGAGGAAGGCTGGAAAGTGTTCTGTGTCTGCGGTATAATATTTCCATGAAGGAAAGATGCGCACAAAGTTCCTGACAAACAATATAAGCTTCGTCTTCTAAACTGGGAAGAAATGGAACAGGGGTCCTATTTGATGCAATTGGGGCTCTCTCTGGTTCGAAAAGGGATTTGGCAACTGGATTTGGTGTACTCTTTGCTGGAATGGGGGTTTTGCATCGTAGAGCTGGTGCTATGTCAACTGGCATCATCATACTGATTGCTGTAGTTGGGGTCTGCTGAGTTGGGGCATCAGAAATGACCAGTGTAGTAGGGCTAGAGTCTGCTAGAGTTGGGGTGTTTTGCGGGTCAGGTGATATTGCAACTACACCTAATGGACTATTTGATTTATCGGGTGTCACTACCTTTTCCAAATACTTTGCTTGTGCTCCTCCGCGATCAGCAATCGCCCTCTTCCTTTTGAATGTCTGATACACAATAACAACATTTGAATGGATAAATATGGTATGATGACAGATGGAATATGTACTGAAAATGGATAGGCAGGGCGTATTCACATACACGATGTGTAAACTAAGCTAATGGCAGTACAAAAAAGTAGAAGCAATGCAAAGCATCCGTTGCAAGATATGTGCGACCAATATAACCGTGGAAAGTTAGAGCAAGCACCTTGATGGGTGAATAAGATAGGGCATCTGCCTCTGACTCCTCCACTAGGGAGCTACATTGACTTAGGTCTCCCTCTAGCTCAGAATCACCGTTAGGATCATATTACGAGCATGAATCAGAGGTGGAGAGCGTTTGCATTGCATTTCATCCAGACTTGATTTCTGTCCCTTAATGCCAAGTTTGACAGCCATGGCATTGTTCTGCTTTATTCTTTTCATGCGCGCAAGCTCATAATCATTATGATGCTGTTCAGAATCCGAGATTCATGAAAACATAAAAAGTAGTCAGATTATCTATGGAATGCATTGCAGATTCAACTTGAAGAGTGTCTCCCTATAAACCCCTGCATATGCAAAGTTCACCCCCCAACCGTGCTGACCAGACCACACACAGAAATACAAACCCCTTATGTCTCTATAACAAGCAGGCACACATTTCAAAACTGAAGTAGGAACATTAGAATAAACCAAGGAATTATGAGTGGCATAATGTTTAGCTTCAAGAGTGGAGTGTTGGTAGTGTGACACAAAGCAAGTAGGCAGATTGTATTCCATGTAAAAGATCGTAGCCTATGTAAAAGCTGGAAATGACACTTTCTTTCTATACAATGCAGTGTTCGTTGCCAACACATGATGGAAGAGATCACATAGAGAAATACTATTCACTCATGTCTACGGTTCCAGTATTTTGAAATAGGGTGGTCCACCCTAAAAGAATATTGACAACAAATATGAGAAGGCAAGCATAGATGTAGTGAATCAATCATTTACTTGTGAGCTCACTAGGACAAGTATGCAGAATTGTAACTGCAGTAAGAGACCGTCCAAAATCTGAATCAAGAAGTTTGTCTAGCACTTACTATTTGCAACTAATCGATGTGAATAATTGGATATCATATCGAATGAGTAAGGAAGACAAGTAAAATTGTCAACAAACCTGGCATGCAGTGATAATCTGGGTCAATGTCACTACGACCAACAATCCAAAATGACTAATGTCTGTTCCTAGGGCCGGAATTTTGAAACCCTGTGAACTTTACAGGTACTAAAGATTACTGAAATACATCTGAACCATTAAGTGTAGGTAACACTCAGCACACAACAAACCCTAATGACAATCCTGCCTAATGAGTAATGAATCAATCAGAAAATGGGTGATGAGGAGTGGTTGCTGAAGTGCTGAGTGTTGAGGACGTATCTCAAGATAAATCGGGTTGGCATAGTGGGTGCTACACGCCTGAGCCCTGAACGGACTGGGAAGGTAAGCACGGCGGCGCGCCCGGGCAGCGGTGACGCTGCAGGGCGAGCGGCTCCTGACCTCCTGCTAGTCCGGTGTCTCCTCCTAGAGTCATGCCGTCCGGGGACGGCAAGTCGTCGGCGAGGCAGGCTGTTGAGGCAGTAGAGATCGGAGCCTTAAATGAGCAGGGGAATCGGGGCCTAGGACGACCCAAAATCCCAGGGTGGGCCGGCCCACCATGGACACCCTGTAGAGATACACACCTGGGCGGCGAACATGCATTTTTGAAACTAAATTAGGAACATTTAGCTGACCAATTAAACGACTCTATTTTAATAATATCATATTCGTATTTGAACAACTAAGCTTGTTTAGCTTGATGGGTGGAGCAGTGCTATTATGACACGAAGCACATATTCTGGTCGTATAGTGATCATAAAAGGGGGGAACCCTAAGCATTTTTTTTTAGCAAAAGAGGGTTTCCCCTCCGATTTCTATTAAAGAAACCACCACGGAACCAACATGATCAATTAAACCCTAAGCATGATCAATTAAACCGTATTATGACTGTGCCATGGCAGATTTAAAGCTGCAAACTGGAGAAATGATATTTAGAATCCATTGTTTGCTTCGAACTAAGAACTAAATTCTAAGAGCTGAAAAGAAAGTAGAGTAACCAAGTTACGATCTATTTTCTGGTTGAGATAAAAAAGTTGAGGAGATATGAAGTACCACCTCTTTTGCGGCGTCTTGTAGGCATCGGGGGTGCGATGGCTATCGGTGGCATTGAAGCAGGTCTGCGACAGTAGACGGGTGCATCGGGGGATAAGTCCCGTTGCGGTGGAAGAGAAGGTTGTGTGAGCGGTCCCGACAAAGAGGACGACGGCGCCGATGAAGCGGGAGGACACGAGGCAAGGCTCTTGGTCCATCGCCGTGGATGAGAAACGTCCATCTCTAGCAGTGGACGACACGGTCTTGGTAGGCGCTCCGGCATGGTGGAGGACGGCGGCGATGGATGGGGTGGCGGACGGAGGAGGCTGGTGTGGGGATGGTATTCTAGCCCGGACAGTGTATGAATGGGAAAATGGAGGGAGAGGTACGGGGAACCATGTTTTTGGGACGCACCTATCTGAAATATGGGAAAGTTATGAACTTAGCCCCTGTTTAAAATTTGGATGTCTCGTCGGTTGGGGATAGGACGGTAATCTTGCATCTCGCCAATATTTGCCCAGAGCGATTTCGAGCGAGGAGAGGGTGTTTTGGCGCCCATGGTTGGCGCCCACGGCGTATGAACTGGGCTGACAGGTAGGGCGGTTGTGTCACGTCTGAGTGAAGTTACAAACCTGCCCCTATTGAAAATATTTGCCTACATCGATTTCGGCTGAGTCGAGTTTGTTTTGCTGCCCACCGTGTATGAATGGGGAAATGGAGGGAGAAACAAAGGTCCTTGGACGAGCTTGAATCAAATGTGTTTTGCGGCCCATGTTTGGCGCCCACCGTGTCGGAATGGGCTCAGAGGCGGTCGTGTCACGTCTAATTGAGGTTACTAACCTACCCCTATTGAAAGCAGTGGAAATCGGGCCGATGGATTGTCCGTGTAATGGGTAGACAGTAATTTACATCTCCCAAACACTTCGCTGCGGGCAGCCAACGTGGGAGTGGACATTTGGCCGCTTCTTTCGAATTTTGGGACAATAAGCATCCACGTTTACCCTGGCAACTTAATTCGAATCCATTTTGTATTCCTATACAAATCTTTATAAATCATTCTATGTGTTTTTATATATCTTCAAAAGCACGACAAAGATGTATTCCACTGTCATATATGAATATGATTTACAAATGCCGATACTCAAATTCAGAAGCTAGACTCCCGTTTAAGGTGAATTCGAATATTTGGAACACTTTATGTCCAACTCAAATCTCACATGCGGCATAATGTGCACTCCCATTTAGATATGTACACAAGCGATGTATCAAGATTCAAATACCGAGTCAATCAACCAAGAATGTACATAACTAATAGACATATAAACACTTATAGAGTATATGGATCAATAATATCAACTAACATACATAAGCCAGGCCGCTGTACTTTTTTTTGCTAGAACAACATCCTTTTTTTAGCGAAGCTACTACAACATCTTTGCCCTTTCCAATGTGTGCCACTTATGGTCCATCTATACTACTATTATTGCTGAATGCACATTCAGCCCGATTGGCATATTTGTAGGTCTGGCACAGCAATCAAAATGAAATGTCTCCGAGTCTTATCGATTAATACAGACTTGTGCTCAAATAAAATTCCAAGAAAAAAAACAATTATTACATGATCTCTAAAAAAATGGTTTGATTGATTACATGAACAAACAACACAAAGGTTATTCAATGATGGAAAGAACATTTCACCTATGATTTACCAAGCTTTCCTTTTTTCCTTCAGGACCCTAACAATGCGGCCAGTCTCATCTTGCTTCGTTTTGAAATCCACCAAATATTTAATGGTTGTCTTGAGTACTGCTTGTGATTGTGTTGTTTGCTTCCTCAACATGTCAACTTCATCTCTAAGTGCAGAAGCAGAATCTCTTTCTACCACTAGTTTAGCCTCTAGAGCATCAGCAGTTGGCAATTCATGATGCACGATTGGGCCGGTGCTACTACTGTGGGATGATACAACGTCCATGGGGACATCACTCTTTGATCTTGGACTAACCTGTTTTGCCATTAAAGTTTCGATTGGATTCCGAAAATTTGAAGTTAGCAAAACATCTCAACTGGGAGTTATAGCAGCAAACCAGTTAAACAAAGAAGGAATTAAAGAGTTTCAATTGGATGCTGAAAAGTAGTTATTAACATCATTGTAACCGGTTGTTGCAACAGCAAAGCAGTTAAACAAACAAGTTTTGCAAAAGATACCTGTTGTGGCATTGGAGTTTCTCTTGGATCCTGAAAAGTTGAGTAGCCAGTAACGTGATTAGAGCAACCGGTTGCAGCAGCAAAGCAGTTAAACAAACAAGTTTTCCAAAAGGAACCTGTTGTGGCATTGGAGTTTCTCTTGGATCCTGAAAAGTTGAGTAGTCAGTAACTTGATTAGAGCAACAAGTTACAGCAGCAAACCTGTTACACAAATATATTTTTTGAAAATGTACCTGTTGTGCAATTGGACTTGCAATTCGATCCTAAAAACTTGAAGTTGGAAAGATGATTAAAGCAACAAGTTTCAACAGCAAACCAGGTAAACAAGGAAGTTTTTGAAATTATACCTGTTGTGCCAACGGAGTTTCAGTTGGATCCTACAAACTTGAATGTTAGCAATCAATAAATAAAGTTTTGCAAGAGCCAGTAAAACTAACCGGTTTTGGCAACGTATTTAATTACACATGAACTAGTAAAACTAACAAGTTCTTGGCAACGTATTAAAGTAACAAGTCGGTACCGTTTACCAGCAACACAGACATCTGTAGATTTCTTTGATGTAAGAAAAATGATTCCAACACATATATAAGTTAAAAAGACAATGTACCTCATATAAACTTGACAGTTGTCTATCTATGAACATGCAAACATTACTAGTGCTACAAGTGATAACAGCAAACCATTTAAACAAACAGGGTATCAGAATGTAAATTACACATGAATTCTACTACACCCTAGAAGTACATATGACCAGCTATCTACGTGCTTAAGTAGCTATTTAAGTTCAGGCAAACAGGTAATTCTTAACAGTAAGTATCAAACACATAGATAGGCGCAGTCTATAATAGGATTAACAGGCTATGGCATTATGTAATCAGTAGCAAACTAAATTAAGCCAAGCAACATAATTGAACAATTTTGCAATAAGTGGCTAACTAAAATTCCGAGAAGCAGATAACTGAACTTACGCTAGCTCTTTGTACAGCACACCTGCAACTTCTTTTTCGCTTACAAGGTTCTACGAAGGAGTCCATGGCATCAATTGCTTGGATACGCAGTCCCAATACTTCTTTCTTCCCACACTGCATTGGTAAGTCGAATGGTTAATCTGGTAAGATGATGCATCGTTGATATGTTATATGTTGACGTGTAGTCAGACTAGTTGTAGCCACACACATCACACTGGCTTTTACTGTATATTTCATGCGATTACATTTTGCATATCGAGATCTAAGAAATCTACAATAGGATGAAAAGACTGGCATCCTTCACATTATTGGCGAACTCAGTTCATAGAAACAAGCAATTCAACCATTCTGTGGGTAAATCAAAAGCGCCATCGGAATATTTTTCACTACCCCAATCATACACACAAAAGAGGCGATGCCACCATAGGGGCTGGTATGGGCGGCCGCCTCGGGTGGCTGGAAAGTGTGCACCTAGTTTGAGTCGTCCAGGTTGGCCGAGGCTAGTTTTGTTCGGCCCAACACACAAACAGACAATGTAAAAAAATGAAGAAAAATGTTTCAATTTGGATGGGCCAATAACGTAAGTGCAAGGCAGGCCCTATAGTAGGCTCGCGGCCCAAACGAGCGCCTCCCATATCGATCGACAGCAGGAAAAATCCCAATTCGTTCGCTCAAGCCTCCAGTCTGGTTCGCTCCTAACCTAGCCGCCGCTGGACAGAGCGACACATCACTTCCTCGCGCCCTCGTTGGAGGGCGGTCACCAGGCTTCAATCGAACGAAAGGACAAGAAGATGAAGATCCAACCCTGGGTGTAGCCTGTGTGGGAGGCAGCGGCGGCAGCACGGGCATGGCATTGAGCTTGCACAAACAGACAGTCGCGGCTTGCAGGAGTAGCATGTGCAATGAGCGGGTACATCACATCCCTGATTATATCTAATTCAACTGTTCAATTTCTGGCCAATAGTTAAAGCTGACGGTGTTGTAAAACTGCTTGTATGTAGGGAATCTATGAGAAAATGAAACCAATTTCTGCTTATTTTATAACTCCCCCAATCAATACTGAACTGACCGAATCTGATGTATCTAATCAAGTTTCTGGTGCAAACATAAAAGCTCATGTTGTTCTTGAGCCTGAAGTGTCTAATGAACAGACTGCTAATGAAGGTTTTGATGCAAACATTTTACATGCTCCTAGTGATGAACATATAGTGTCTAATGAGGGATCTAATGCAAGCATTTTGCAAGCTCCCATTGAAGGATTTAGTATCTAATGATGATCTGCTATGTTGAGAGAGACATAGAGATTTGCAGGCATTGATGACAAGCAAATTATAGTACATTTTCATGGCTTGAGGAAACGTCGAGGCCATCTACCAAAAAGTCCCCGTATCATGACAACATAGCATAAATACTTTTCTAATCTGTTGTTTGAAACTATTTGCACACTTGTGCAGGATAGATATATTGCTATGCAGTTTGCGCACTGGTTATAGGTGCAATTACACTTTGATATTTTCAGCCAGAGAACGAATAATTCAAGCAGGTACAGACCATGTTAGTAGTCCTTGTACATCATGTTGCATTTTATGTTTTTGGTGCTTGCATCATTTAGTGTTTTATAATCTGAACTACTTTGGATCATTAGCTGGTTTTCAAAGTGCATGTAGCTTCTCATTTCTCAAGTTATGTTGATTTCCGGAGTGCAAGTGCCTTCGTATTTTTTAAGTTAAATGTTCGCCCCTGGTAACTTGAATTTGTGGATCCGCCACTGCACACAAATCATACACGCATGCCAGTATGAATTAAATGAAATGGAGGGACTTACGCTAGCTCGTTGTACACGCTCACTTCAGCTCTGCTTGCGCTTGGGACGATGTTCCATGTACAAGTCCATGTTACCACTTGCTTGGATGTGCAGGCCTTGTGCTCCTTGCATCCCCCTCCGCATTTTTGACATGGCGAATGGTTGATCAAATAAGAGGAATCGACCTTGCTGTTGCACCGGAGGACAGATACTTACAAGGTTATACGGGTGTGCAGGATGTGTACCAGATCCCGTAGCGCCGTCATGCTTGCTAAAAAATGGTTTTGCTTGTTTCAGATGATATCTCCAGAAGAAATAAGAGTTAAAGTCAGAGTTGCATAGGCGTGTAAGCTAAGAGAGCAGTGAAAGGATATCCAAACATCATCGAAATAGTGCACAAGGGAGTGATGTGTGGATACCTAGTTCGGGCCGGCGTTTGACATTCTCGCCTAGCTAGAGTGTGGGTCACTCCAGAGCCGTTGAGGGTGACGCGCTGGCGTTGGATGGCCGTGCACAGATGCAGATCTTGTGTGGCGGCGGAGCGCTACGATGCGGTGGACGAGACCGTTGGGGAAGCCCCAACGGCCTCGGGCGGCGGAGGTGCGACGATGTGCTAGGTGAAGTAGCCCCGGTGAGGTGGGAGACGGTGTCGGTGAAGCGCACCTGATGTAGTAGAAGTCGGTGTATGTGAGGCACGTCGGATGCGGCGGCCGACGTTGTCAGTGGACCACCCGGTGCGGTGGACGAGGGCGTAGATGAGGTAGCTCCGGTGCGGTGGTGAAGCGCGACCGTCGTCTTTGTCATCGTCGTCTGGCACAGAGGTGGGGAAAGAGACAAGACGAGGGGCGATTCGAAATTTGCTTGGGTTGGTGGCGAATTGGGGATTTGAGCAATCTGGGCGTGGAAGGGGATGGTGGAGAAGGGAGATTTTGAGCAATCTGACTCTGACTTTACATTCATACTACGATCGATCTAAAACAAACGGAAATGATAAATGTTCAGATTTTAAGCATGGCAATCCGAACGTTTTTCATGGCAAATTTAGATTACGCGGCAGCGGCGGGGGCGTCTTGCGGTGGGAAGGGGATCCTCTACCATGCTCTGTGTGTCGTCGGGCCACTGACCGACGGCGACGACGACGGCAGCGTCTTGCGCCGTTCTTGGCGTACTCCTGGACGTTGGACTTTGCTCTCCAGGAGCGAGTCAACTGGTGGGAGGAGGCGACTAGCGTTGGTGCAAGGAAGCAATCGACGGTGGCCATCCATGCCGCTGAGGGGCGCGGCACCAGCTGGGACAAAGGCCGGCAACAGCGCGGCGAAGACATTCGGTGCAGGCGCGCGCATGTCGGTCTGCGCCAGACGCATCGCCGGCAGTGCACGGGCACGCGGCGTCTTGCGTCAGTGCACACATAGGCGCATGCACTGGCAGGTATACGGGCGCGTGAAAGTCGGCGGGGACCTCGTGGAACCCCGTGGCATCAAGCTCGGCGACAATGTGCGGCTCCCAGCCCATCAATGCCACGTGGATGGGCGCTGGCGCAGTCGGCGACGGGAGCCGGAACGGGAGCTGGGACAGGTGCGACGTCTTCCCGCAAGGCCGGTTCAAGCTCGTCCCAAAGCGCCTTATGTTCTTGAGACTCCGGTTGGGTGTCTTCCTCGGGAAACTGGAAGACTAAGGGCAGACCATAGTGATGCGGCATGGCGTACGTTTAGGTCAGGCTGGTTGGAGGTAGACGACAGGAGAATCAGAGAGGAAGAGAGAAGATTGTAGCGATACCGTGTAGTGCGGGGTTGATTTTAAACTGCGGCGTTGGTGACATTAAAAGTGGGAGTAGTTGGGACGAAGGTGGGTGGCGGAGCTTGGTCAAAGGGCTCACCTCCAGGTGAGCCTACGCAGTGGTCTGCTCGCACGCCTCCCTGTCAGCCGGTGCAACGGTCTGCTCGCACGCCTCCCGTCGACTCACACGCTTGCTCGGACGGCACCTGCCGATGAGAAGCGGGACTCATGGCGGCACGTAAACGCCCATGATTTCAATAGTGAAAGCTTTCGCCTTAACGTGACAGGTCTTTGTTCCAAAATACCTTGGCTCTTCATTTGTGCAACTTGTCATAAGCAGCTTGTCTCAAATTGAAGAAAAAATTTATCAAGGAATATTTGTGCCATATCACGTGACAGTTTCATGAATTTCTGGTCACTTTTGGATTTTCTGAAATTTAAAATCCAGTATTCGAAACAACATCATAACGTGCATCATGCAATAAATTTTCAAGCGATACATCTGTCATGTTGTATTTCTTAAGAAAGGATTTGGTCAAACATTTTGCTTAGTTAGACTTAAGACAAGTTATATATGCAGAGTAAAAGAATAATCCGTCTGTACCAGTGCATTGCCTGATATATTAACTCTTTTTTAGGGGCCCTTGATATATTAACTCAAGTAGTACGTACTAGGCACGAACTAACGGGCTCAATTCTGTGCTCATCCTGGTGTATAGTAGTAGTACTAGGCAATGCAGTTGATGGATGACCTTGGGGAGCGGTGACCGATGGAATTGAACCGTGCTCGGCACGGTAGGTAACGTTGTCTAGTTACTAAATCATCCCTCCATTGTTCATCGGTAGTCATTATGGACCGAGGACATGAGGGGAATTTCCTAGGGCTGGAATTCTGGCCGCCAAATATTTTGAATCGAAACGTGGAGGCTCGACTGGTTGGGGTTGGCTAATGTGCGTACCACGCATGCCACCAGAAGGACACGAGCCCGGTTTTTTTTAGGATCAACACGAGCCAAGGTCTGGCTGATGCGCGTTGGGTACCATTCGAGAATACGAAAGGAATCTTTTAAATTGCCGAACGAATCTATGTGTATTACAATGCCCGTATTTTCCTTGCAAATAGTAATCTCGAGGTGGTAATTGATTTATGATGAGTTCTTGAATTAGAGTGAGTTTGTGATATAGTGATCGCAACGTGGATTTCACATTTCATGGTATCCCTAGTAATTTTTCATTGCAAATTTAAATTTAAAAGATGAACAATATGGTGGTGAGAAAACTTTGTATGTATCAAGCATATGCCCCCCCCCCACACACACACAGACACACACACACACATGAACACAACAGCAATCCAATAAGTATAGTGCATCTATTTTTCCAAACCATGCATGTATGACACGAATTCAAAAATACTCCTTCTGTTCCTAAATATTAGTCTTTTAGAGATTTCAAAAAGTGACAACATACGGAGCAAAATGAGTGAATCTACACTCTAAAATATGTCTATATATACATCATTATGTGCCACTCCATTTGAAATCTCTAAAAAGACTAATATTTAGGAACGAAGGGAGTAAAATGTAAGACATGCATGGTCCTCAATTCAATATTTAAAATGAACAGGAAACTGAAACATGAATATTAAGTCTAGTACTACAGTACATGCAAATGTTGTTTTAGGCGGAGCTATGTAGATTGTTGGGGGTTAACCGCTCGACCTTAAATGAATTTGTGAAGCTCTGTTTAGGATCGTTTAGATTATATTTGTCCCCACCCTAGCTCCCAAACACCGATTGGTTGTGCACCCCTCCTCCTCGAGATAATATCATCTGCCCCCACACCTTAGATGTTATATGCTGATACGAGTTGCTTGGAGCTTGTAGATTTGAGATATAGCAGCTCACGTGATGTCTTAATATTTTCACGGGAAACTTTAATGAGTTTGAGAATTGCACACAATTTGTACAAAAACTACTCAGATGCCCTTGGATCCCATATCCAACGACCTCGAAGCTCGTATCATCGTAGCATCTAAGATGAAGGAGGACATCATATTCTCCTGTATGTAAGAATATCATGTGCTACCACACCTTAGATGCTTTGGTGATACAAGCTCTTCGGAGCCGTTGGATTTGTGACGCAACAACTCCTTGATGGTTTGAATGGTTTTTTGCAGAAAAGCCCCCAAAGAGTTCGTCCACTACTTACAAGCACAAAGACTGCTCAGATGCCGTTGGATCTTGGATCAAACAACCTCGAAGCTCGTATCACCGTAGCATCCAAGCTGCGAGAGCACCTGATGTTTTCTCGCACGGGTGAATATGAGGTGCTCCCGCACCGTAGAATCTATGGTGATACGAGTTCACGGAGATCTAACGGCCACATGAGGAGGTTTGAATGTTTACGGAATATCTGTTGAGAGAGTTTGGGAATTGCGTGAAAGTACAAGTACTACGCATGTGCCATCGATCACAGATCATCGACCTAGATGCTCGTATCACCGTGGCGGCTAATTAAGCTACGGGGAGCACCTAATATGAGCAACGGGGAGCCGTTGGATCCAAGATGCAGCGGCACACACGAGGCCTGAATGTATTATTTGCAAAAAAACCTTTGGAGAGTTTGGAAATTGCGCATAATTACAAAGACTACTCCCAAGCCATTGGATCTCACTTCCAACGATGTAAAAACTCGTATCCAAGGTTGTTAGAATCGCGATTTTGTTATACGATTCTACGACTTTACGTTCCAAATTTACCCATCTGATTCTACGATTTTAGTTCATAAAATCTATGTTTCTACGATCCTGGTAGTGAAGAATCTACGATTTATGATTCTACCATCAGAGCTCCGATCTGATTCAAAATCGCGATTCTGACAACCTTGCTCGTATCACCATAGCATCTAAGCTGCGGGGTGGATGTGATATTCTAAGCCGTTGTCATTTTTGTTCGTAAACTTGCAAATTACGTGTAACTCGTGGCATTACTTGTCTAACCGCGCAAAGTGTTTGTTCAAAAAAACCATCCTACACTGAAATATCGGAACAACACACGAGGGTCCCACTTGTCATTGATCAAATTTGGACCGGAAACTAAAAATCTGAAAGACGAGATTCAAACTGGAAACCTGGACTACAAAGCGTAAGTCGATAGCCTGAAACAACAACGGTTGTTGGCTTTGTCCCATAACTTGATTTTATACAGTATTACGTTGAGTAGAGTAGAGGGAGTGCCTCGTCAACACATGCATGACCGTTGACTCACTTACTGGTGGGTCTCAGGTCTGTGATCTCTCTCTCCTCTCCATCGTCTAACCTTTAGACGCACAGGCACACACGAAGAGTGGTGCTAGCTTGCCGTTGTGTTATTATAACTAAAAAAGCTTGGAAAATAAAAGAATCGCCTAGAACAAGAGACGTTGTGGCTGGTCGAGACGGAGCTAACCACACCTATCCTCCATGCCACATTAGCATGATGAAGCTGTGTGGCTAGTGGGGTGTTTTCGACCGACTGGCTGGGTCCCGAGGTCGAACCATAGGTACTGCATCTGATATATTTTTACACGCACATTTTTCCTCTGTGCCGAGACGTGGCACACCCTACCGCGCGGTTTTGGGGTCCTCCCGGGTGGTGCACGCATATATTCTTCCTTGCCGAGACGTGGGACGCCCTGCCGCGCGTTTTCTGGGTCCTTCTCGGTCATAGCGCCGAAGCAAGTAAATGAGTCGTCAAATCACGAAAGACCACCTTTCCCACCGAGTACATCAGTGTAGCACGGTGGCTAGCTAGTTGGGCTAGTGCGACCGATTAGCTAGGCCGCCGCCACATTTGTTTTTCACCCTTTTTTATCTCCTTTCCGGCAGGTAAATTTAAATATCCACCGCGACGTTGCTCTAGTCTTTGGGTGCGGCAGGCACGGCAGGATTTTTAAGTTTTTGATTGATGGGAGCAGGCGCGGCAGGATTTTTATTTTTTTGATTGACGGGAGCAGGCGCGACAGTAATTAGTCACGATGACTCTGCATGTAAAACCCACTACTCCCTAATGTGAGAAGTCGTCGACTGGTGTTTTCCCATGGTGAAAACCTAAAGTTTCCCCGCTCCTTGGTTGGATCCCTCCGCCTTCCCGTAGATTCCATTGCCTTTCAGCCATTTCGCCCCCTTTGCTTCCTCTCCCCATTGCTTCTACCTGGTGCCATGGCGGCTCAGCAGATCATGGAGTCTGAGGTGAGGCGCCTGACACAGGAGGTCGAGGCCAAGGATTCAGAGCTCAGGGCCAAGGACGTGGAGCTTCGTGAGCTCAAGGAGGAGAGGACTACCATGCTCCTCCGTTATGTGCGAGAGTTCACGGAGCTTCAAAAGCGGTAGGCGTCCACCACAAAGATGCTCGAGGCGTCGGCAGCGTTGCTGCAGAAAGCGGGAGATACGTTAGGCCGTAAGGGGAGGCGGCTAGAGCGCGAGTGGACCGATCATGACGAGGTCCAGGATCGCCTCAGCCACTTGGTGGACCAAGTTGCCACACACGTGTTGTGGCTGCGCGATGCCTACCGTCATGCCAGCGCGACCATGCCGGCCGTCGGGCTAAACCTGTTCGACCACCTTGTCGACTTCAATGAGTTGCGGCTTCCTGACCTGGTCTCCTTCTTCACCTATATCTCCGAGGAGCTGAGCCGTCTCCGCGCGATGGTGGGGGCGGAGCTGGACAAGGAGGGGTTGCGGGCTGCCGTTGCCGTTGTCGGGCAAATCCTCTCAGGCCTCCATCACCGGAATCCATTCGTGCCATTGGACACCGTCTTTGACGAGCTGGCTCCCGTCGACCGGGAGCGGGCTCTACGGGCCGTTGCACCCTGCATCACCAACGTCGTGCGCCTCGAGGAGCAGAGGGACTTCGGTGGTGTTTAGGCGTCCTCTGCATGGGCATGTCCATGTCTTGGCGCAACATGACCGTTGGACCAAAATCAGACGGTGCAGATCAGTCACTGTAGCACAAAGCGTGTGGGTGTGTTTGGTTGCATTCTCATCTCAATATAATTACATTACTGTTCATATAGTTGACATGCGCACAACATCATTTGTTATCGTCATATCTTACTCCTACACTAGCAACAAGATTATGTAGTACTGACGTATGAACCACTGCACATGCCAAGTAGTAGGAGAACTGTGTATGTTCAACTGGCTACCGTGTTTCGCACTCCTCTGTTGTAAGAGTGGAAACACTTGCTGTAATCATTTTTTTCTTCAGAAAAAATAGTGGACTCGCTCTACCATGCGCATCCTCCTCCACGGTCGTCGGGAACTTTGCTACTCACTTTCGCCGACGTGTGGGATAGCCATCATCAGCGTCCACCAGCCATGCACTAAATTACTCCGTAGTAGAGTGCCCAACTGCACGGTAGACTTCCCCGATCGAAGCGTCGCAGTAATGCCCAATGAGACGTCAAATCACAAAACCCCCTCCTTTCCAGCAGTAAGTTGGACGGACGAAGCAACCATCATTTCACTCTTCTCTCTCAGCTTCCTCTCAACCCAACCCTCGCTTCTCCCTCATCTTGTTCCTCATTTCTTCAAGAAAACCCGACCTGCTTCTGCCATTGTTCTTCTCTCCCAAAGAAGGAAAGGTGAGCGCATCAATGGTGTTGATTCTGGCCAAGGCCCGGTCTTGCAACCCCGAGACTGATCCTATAACTCCCTGTCTGTTCTTCTTTTGCGTTTGTGATTATGGTTTCTTTTCTTTTATTTCTATTTGAAAGTTTCTTGATGGACGCTGGAGCACCGGCTGAAGTGATGTCTATGGCTCTGGCAAAAACCGTCGAGGCTCATGGTACGAAGAAGCGCAAGCACCCCGCCGAGACTACCGCAGACAAGCTCAAAGACATCGCCCTGTCCAAGCCCCCCTCTCCGGGATCCCTCATTAAGCAAGTCCAGGTAATATCTCTTCTTGACGATTTTTTTCTCGATCTTGCACTATAAAAAAAATTCACTTCCGTGATGATACATGTTTGTCACGGTAGGTCACGTTTTCTATCATGCGTGTACATCCATGACAAATTTATGACAGAATCAAGATAGTCATACATGTGCTGTCGTAGAAGTGTTCCATGACATTACCAAAATTATCATCACGGAAGTGTCCACTTCCATGATGATAAATCGTGCGTCACATAAGTGCTTTCGTCAAGGGTGACCGACACATGGCATCCACCGTAACGAAACGCCGTTAAGCCATCGGGTCCGGTTTTGGATCCGATAACCTGTTAACAGCCCGGACCAATGGGAATTTTCCACGTGTAAAATCATCATTGGTCGGAGGAAACATGTGTTGCCTCACCATTGGGACAAATGTCATCCACTCATTGGACAGGAGGCGCCTATGATAGGTCGACCGTGTACGCCCAACATGGCCCATTCGGTGAAAAAGGTCGCCCAAAAAAATAGTAGGCCGCCCATATAAGGCCTACTTGTGTCGAGTCCATTTAAGCCCACGGCCCATACGAGATGTGCCAATTCGGCCCATCAACGACCCGTTAAAGATTTGACACCATTGCAGCCCATCGTCAGTTTGAGCCCGTTAACAGCCCGCTATATATTTGGGCTCAATATCGGCCCGATGAGATTTGACTGTTAACGGCCCATTCAATGGATGGGCCAATTTTCACGATGTACATCTTTCGGCCTTTTAGCGACCCATTTAAATATTGGGCTAATTTCCGGCCTGGTGTGTCTTTCAGCCTGTTGACGGCCCATAAATCAGTTGGGCCATTTGTAGTCGAACCTGAGTTTCGGCCTTTTAGCGACCCATTTAAGTGTTGGGCCAATTTCCGCCCGGTGTCTTTTCGACTGGTGACGGCCCATATATCTGTTGGGCCATTTGTAGTCGGACTGAGTTTTGGCCTTTTAGCAACCCATTTAAGTGTTGGGCCAATTCCCGGCCCTGTGTGCCTTTCAGCCTGTTAACGGACCATAAATGAGTTGGGCCATTTGTAGTCGGACCTGAGTTTTGGCCTTTAAACAGCCCATGCCCTTCATGGTCCAATACGAGCCCGGTTTCTCTTTCAGCCTGCTAAAGGCCCACAACACAGTTGGGCCATTTACAATACGACCTAACTTTCGGCCTCTTAGCGGCCCATGCTCTTCATGGTCCAGTACAAGCCCGCTGTCTCTTTCGGCCTGCTAAAGGCCCACAGTATAGTTGGGCCATGTTTAGCCATAAGTTAGTAACGGTCTGTTAACGGCCCGTGAAATCAATTGGGCCCACCTGTTGCCCGCTTTGATGTCAGTCTGTTAACGACCTGGGAGTTAAGAGGGCCGACCATTAACTTTCAGCCTAATAACGGCCCATTAACTTAATGGGCCCATTAAAGTTTGTACATGTCTTTAGGCTAAATTAGATAATTTGAGCCCATTACGGCGAGCAATTATGCACAGGACCAAAACCGATCAAGCAAAGGTACGGCATACAGGGAAAAACGTTGCACATCCAGCATATATTAGAGGAAATTAGATCCTTTGGGCAATCAAAGATTGATGCGGTGCAAATAAATGAACGAGAACCTAACGATCTACAACGTCACAATCACGCAACCTCGGCACGGATGACGCCCATAAGCATGTGGGCGAGTTCTTGCTGCTTTTCTACACTGTCTCTGAAAACATTGATCAGTTGTTGTGCCGCACGACTCTGCACCTCTGATTCCTCCACCATTTCCATCATTCCTTCAGCCATTAATTGTTTCAAAAACATACATTTTTTCTTTTGCACTCGAGACAGAGGATATTGAACAGATTCAGATGGCGATTTTGGCAGGCTTGTATTATTGATAGTGGAGAGTGTCTCAACCACTGCATCATAACATAAATTAGGAGGGGAACCAAATAGATTAATCATGAGTTATTGGCATATTACTTGGCCTATATTTATTGGAAAGAAACAATGGGGTTGCCTTGCTGTTTTCAGAGTTTGTCTTCTTATCTTCAGCAGCCTGCACCAAATTAAGACACTAGCATTGCTATCATTGGCCAAGTCAGATAATAGGAAAGCAACATTGGCATAACGAACGTTTGGGCAACTAGCCAACACCAAATTAACACAATATGGCACAGCTATCATCAACCAGGTAAGATAATACAAAAGCGACATTGACACAATGAATGAATGGGTAACCAGAGCAGCACTACAATTCAGTAATGTGCATGATATGAGATAGTACACTCATGCAACTCAGTATGCAAAACTAACATGCGGTTTTCTTTACAAAAATCAACATTGGCGCCTTTAACGTTTTGCTACAATTAATTTTAGATCAGACAAAGGTTGGATTCACGCCGATTAACAAAATACATCTTGATGTAAAAATATAGTGATATACAACAGTACTTACATCAGCATTGGAGCACGAGAGAATTCCATAGATATTTTCCTCGAATACAATGCCAATGAAGGAAATCTTCTATCATTTAACCTTATTTTCTAAAAGAGATGGGTAAGAAACATGTAAAAATATGATCAGAATGCTATAAAATTTCATGATGCGAGGATATGCACGCTTCTTAGAATGGAGTTGACATTCTTTTCTTTGGATTGGAGCGGACTAGTTCTTTGGCCGCTGGAATCTGCTTATTATCAGTGGGAGTTGGGTTTCTCTGTGCTGGAGCAGTATCTATGAAAAATGGAGTTGTAATATTATCTCCTGGCATTTGGATCTTTTGCAAAGACATGGTTTGTAACCCTTCAGATTCTAACATAGCCGTCTTCCCCTTGCATGCCTTATATAGAAGAATGGTTCTTCAATTATAAAACATGCTACAGCAGAGATGGAATAGGTACTGAAGAATAGAAAGGCATGAAATATTGACATGTATTCCCTCCATATGGAAATAAATGGACGGGTCTAGGCGTATTTCAGTTCTAGATACATCCAGTTTTCTCCATTTCTGCGACATGTAATCCGGACGGAGGGAGTATGATGTAAGAGCTAGGGATACGACAGGACAACACAGTAAAAAAACACTGAAAACCCGCTGCAGAACCAAAGTAATCAAACCCACTGATATGAGATAGTACACTCATGCAGCTCAGGATGCAAAACTACCAGGCAGTTTTCCTTACAAAAATCAAGATTGTGGCCTTTAATCATACATTTTGCTACAACTAAATTTAGATCAGATAAAGGTTGGATTCACGCCGATTAACAAAATACATGCTGATGTAAAAATATAGTGATATACAATAGGTACTTACATCTTCATTGGAGTACAGAGAATTCCTGTAAGGATCTTTCCTCACAGACGATACCCGTGCAGAAATTCTTTTATTTGTTATGCTTATTTTCTAAAAGAGAGATGGGTAAGAAACATGTAGAAAATATGATTGTCATGCTATAAAATTTCATGATGCAAGGATACGCACATGCTTCTTAGAATGGAGTTGACATATTTTTGCTGGACTGGAGCGGACTAGTTCTTTGGCCACTGGAATCTGCTTATTATCAGTAGGAGTTGGGTTTCTCTGTGCTGGAGCAGTATCTATAAAAACTGGAGTTGGTTTATTATATCCTGGCGTATCGATCTTTTGCAAAGACCTGGTTTGTAACCCTTTAGATTCTAACGTAGTCCACTTCCCCTTGCATGCCTTGTATAGAAGAATGGTGCTTCAATTATAAAACATGCTACAACAGAGAGATGGAATAGGTACTGAAGAATAGAAATGCATGACATATTGACATGTATTCCCACCATCCGGAAAAAAATGGATGGGTCTAGGCATATTTCAGTTCTAGATACATCCTTTTTTATCCATTTCGGCAACATGTAATCTGGACGGAGGGAGTATGGTGTAAGAGCTAGGGATACGATAGGACAACACAGTAAAAAAACACTAGTTGAATGTAAAACTGTATGCTAGCGGAATACGCACAGAAAAAACTAAGGCAACATACACGTGTATGATTGGGAAACTAAGATGGCATTGCAACAAAGCACTAGAACAACACTTCAATGTAAAAAAACATGGTATGGTAGACAGATGAAGTACATACTGATGAATAACAATGCATAAGATATTTAGAAGCATGATGTCCAAATTAAGCAGATGGCATTGCGATAGAGTAGAATGACAGTACTTGAATTTGAAAACATGTTATCATGAATGGAATAGGTACTGAAAAACAGGAAGGCATGACATATTTACATGCATGATCAGCATGCTTAGCACATGGCATTGCAACAGAGTAGATACACTCCAGGACATTATATGCATGTTGTACCCATATCATGGGCCAAGTTAGAGCAAGGACCTTGTGGGGTGAAGAGGATTCAACATATTTCTGCAAGTCTTCTGAAGAACTGCCTTTACATGTTCCATCATATTGGGTATCATTGACATCAAGTTTATTGGCCTTTACATTGCTCCGTGAGGTTCTTGTGGATATATCAGTGTGTGCAATTATATCTGACATGCATGGAAGACAAGTAGTAGTTAGATTTATGTAACGACAGCCTGTAGGAGATGACATAAATAGTAGGACTGGGGTTAACTAGCAGCAACAGGTCTCAAAAACTAAAGGGAGAACACAGATGAAAGCTACAGAATATGTATCGTTTGTACTCGAGATTAACTAGATGGCACACAAAAGTATTAAAGAACAACATAGGTAATACTAGAAGTGGTATAATACTATAATCACCACCCTGTGGGATAGCATTGGCCGATGGATGATAACTATGGAACAACGTTACCTAAAGAACAAGTATCTTAGCTGAACTATGGAACATCGTTAACTCCTGAACAAGACCCGTAAGAGATCAACATGAATATACAGTGAAATGTGATAATCTATTTTCCATGCTTAGATGAATAACAAAGCCATAAATGTTGCACACAAGTAAGATGAGGTACAACCTATCGCCACCATCCATAGGAGTGAGCATCATGTCTGACTTTTGATGGCCTGCAGTTGTTGTGGTTGTCCATGTCGGACACGCGCATTCGATCAGAGGAACTGTTGAGTGGGGACTATAGCTCCCTTCGGTGTATGCTTCCTTATTGGAGCAGCTGCGATGAGTCGGAAGACGGTGTGGCTGAAGATGCAGATAAGGCATAATGTTAAGCACGACACATCTCTTTGATCTGAAGAAATACATTAAGAGATCAACATCAAGGTACGAGAGTGGTCACACGTCTATTGACTGAGACTAAATTGGGGTCACACGATTTTATTTTATTTTGGTACTGTCCGATCTACGCCGGATGGCTTGATGGCCGTCTTGTGCCTCCCGCTTGACACTGTTAGGAATCTTCCCCGAAGAGCCAGCGACCAACAGCAGAGCAGCTTGACTCCTCCGTCCGTGGCCCCGGCCAAAACCCTGCTCCCCGCCCCACCGCACTGTCGTGGTTGCGCCGCCCCCGGGCCAATCCACAAAGACTCCCTGTCATCCAGATCCGGCGGCGGCAGTACCTTGAACCCACGCAACTCTAAGATAGCCATCTAAGCGCTGCTTCCGCGGCGAACTTGCGGCCCCGCACCCTTACGTTAGACACCAGCCAACTAGCAACCTAGGATCTCCGCCGCCTCGAGGGGTGATGCTTCCCATTGGGAATCGATTGGCCCAGAATAAAAATTCAGACAACTGGCGCCTAAATAAAGTGATTTGAGATGAGGGTGCGACCTATCTGGCGGCATGGTGAAGTAGGCAGGTCCAGCTGCCGAGTCGGTGAGGCCGGCGTGGTTGCGGTGGCCACCGGCGGCAGGGAAACAACGATGTCGCGACGGTCGACGGCTACGGGGAAGCAGCGCCGGGACTCTGGACGGATCCGAAGTTGCAGCCGCTCCTGCACCGTGAACAACGTCGGGGGTGAATGGGCTCCGACACGGTTCACGCGTCCGTCGTCGAGGCAGCTCCAGCAGCACGGAGTAAGAGGCACACGACCCAGTGCACGACGACAAATGGACAACGTCTCCGGCATTAGGGAGGAGGGCGGCTGTGAAATTGGTGCGGTGGGGGGCGCCATGGAGGAGGGGCTGAGGTTTCGCGGCTCGGGAGAAGGGAGCTTCCGTGGATAAGGTGATTTGGCGCCCACGAGGTATGAATGGGGGATGGGAATTGGGAGGGGAGTGGAACCATGTTTTACGGACGCATTTGTCTGAATGTGAGGGGGAGTTACAGTTCTACCCCTGCCTTTAGGCTTCTCAGTTTGGGTCTATGTACTGAGGGTCGGGGCTAGTAGAGTAACTTTGCTTCTCCCCTAATAGTGTGCGGGAGCGATTTCGGGCGAGGAGGGTGTGTTTTAAAATATAGTGGGCGCGAGCGATTTCGGGCGAGGAGAGCGTGTTTTGAAATAGTGGGCACGAGCTATTTCGGGCGAGGAGAGCGTGTTTTGCCGACCATGGTTTATGAATTATTCGGCACATGTCATTTCGGCCGAGGAGAAGGCGCGCTTGGATGAAGTTATGAACCTACCCTCGATGCACAATGGGACAATTAATGCGTCTCCCACATAGGACGGTAATTTTGCGTCTCCCATTTATTTGCTCGGGCAAATTCCACCGAGAAGAGGATGTTTAACGGTTTGTTCAAAATTTGGGAGAACGAGCATCCACGTCTACCTTACCAAGTCAATTCGAATCAAATTTAGAAACATTAGCTTGCCACCTCTTTTTTAGATGGAGAGATGATGCTCGGGAGTAATGTGTTTTTACATGCTCGTTGCTAGCGATTTGCTATATGACAAATAGTTGACCCACTCAAAAACGGGAATCAAACGCAAAATGAAATATCTCGATTCAATGAAATAGCTCATTCACCAGGTCAAAATAGTGAACTAAATCCAAAATTGAACACCTCAATCGAATAGCATGTTGTACAATATTATAGTACTCCATGAACATGTTGAAAGTCAAATTAATGAACTTGTTTGATATACGCATATATCCCTTCATGTGTGGATTGCAGACAACATGTTCTCGAATTTAAATATTTGAATGCAAGTTTATATCGAAACATGGTTTATATCAGTCTTTGATGCATAAAAGCGCGACCTCCCCTCTCCGGACTCATGCTCTCTCTCTCTCTCTCTCTCTCTCTCTCTCTCTCTCTCTCTGACAATCTTCAATTCATCATGCGCATCCAACACACAAACCTTGTTGGTCCTCTCTTTCTCTCCATCTCTCTCTCTCTCTTTGTGTGTGTGCGTGGGGGGGGTCTTTCTAGTTCGCATGCATATATACTCCATCTATAGGTCTCTCTCGCACACTATGTATGATTCTCTAGTCCAAGCTAGATATCTTGGGTGCACTCATTGTACGCACACAAATTCCTTGGATCGTTGCCCGTAACTCTCTCACGCACCACTCTGACGTCTCGGAGCTCTTCCCCCTCTCTCTCAAACTCTCCATCTACCTGGGTCACACATACACATGCATATCTCACTCGCACTCGATAGGCCCATCTAAAAATCTATCTCTCTCCCTCGTTCTCTCTCCATCTCACACGCACACACACAATCTCATGCCTAGCTAGCCAAGTATGATGGTCTCTCACTCAATTGTAGGCACACACAGTCCCCCCTATATGTATATGACTAGCTAATCTTAGTCTCCATCACAAACATGTGCATGGTCTATCTTGGTTTCTCTCGGGGCATCTTTCTATCGCACACGCACCTCCCTCGATAGCCCACCCATATAGCCCCCTCATGATCTCGAGGGGGTCGCTCTATCACAAACACACCCTCTCGCCCTCCCCACGCGTCCATGTTCTCCATGTGTCCCTCTTGACCTTTGTTCCTTGTTGGCCAGACCCCTATTGGACATGTGCTATAGGGGTGTCTTTCTCCGTTGCAAACAATCACACACTAGCTATCTTCGTGTATCTCCTCGCCTCGCTTTTCTATCTCGAAGATGCATGCGTGATATGTTCGCCTAAGAAACGAAAAAACACACACACTCTCTAATTTATCGTTTGTTGTCACTTTCTCTTTCACACACATACTCTTTTTGCACACTTACTCATTCTCCTTCACACACACTTGATCCCTCTCGACTTAGGCACTCTCCTCGGTCCATAGCATATTGATTTATTGAAAAGTCAAACATCACAAAGTTTGACCATGTACGTGGAGAAAAACAATTACATCTGGAACGGCAAACATATACCATTAGATTCACCATGAGATGTAGTTTCGTATGATGTATCTTTGGTATTGAAGATATAAATAACATTTGTTTAAACCTGATCAAAGTTTCCAAAGTTTGACTTCTAAAAATTACATGCCTTTGCATTATCGGCGGATGGAATATTTCTTTCCCCCTCTCAGCTATCGGCCTTTCCACTCAGCCTTATCGGGGCTCCTCGATCTCTCTCAAACTTTATATCTCCCTGGTTCACACATACACATGTCTCGCTCGCGCTATACATATAGACCCATCCAACACTCTCCGCCCTTGTTCTCTCTCTATGTGATACGCACCCCCCTAATAAGTACCATAATCCCTCACTCCATCATAGGCGCAAGCACTCCCCCCCTAAGTATGATTATATCTCACTAGCCATCAGGAACACACGTATTGTCTCCTTCCATCCATACGTCTATCTCGATATCTCTCGGGGTATCTTCTATCGCGCACACACCTTGTTACTCGATCTCCCACCCATGTAGTCCCATCACGATCTCCAGGGGATCTCTCTATGACAAACATACACTCTCTCCTCCCCATGCCTGCATTTTCTCCGTACGTCTCTCTTGACCTCTCTCCCTTATTTGTCAGACCCCTCTTGGCCACGTGCAAGGGGTCTTGCTCTCCCGGTTGCAAACAACCGCACACTATCTCCTCACCCTGCTTCCGTTGTCGAAGATGCATGTGTGATATTTTTGCATAAGACACACACGTTTTTTCTCGACTTTTATCGAGTGTTGTCCATGTCTCTTCCACACACACACACACACACACACTTTTTTCACTCACTCTTTCTATTTCACTCTCACGCTCACTCTCTCTCTCTAGCTAGGGACTCTCTCACGTCCATAAGCATATGGATGTTTTGAAAAGTCAAACCTCAGAAAAGTTTGACCAGGTATATGTGGAGAAAAACATTTACATCTGGAAAGATCATTATATTCATCACAACATGTACTTACTTCATACTATCATTTATCTTTGGTATTGTAGATATAAGTAATTTCTTTATAAACTTGGTCAAAGTTTCAAAAGTTTGACTTTTAAAAAAATGTTGGAACTACATTATCCAACGGAGGGAGTAGCTCATTCTCTCTCTCTCTCTCTCTCTCTCTCTCTCTCTCTCTCTCTCTGCTATCTCTCACGGGCCTCCCCTCTCACACAAACACTCTATACCGACGGATTATACGCTCACTGTGTCAGCGTATAGCTATGTATATTGTTTAGTTGACCGGTCAACCAGTCCACATGCTGCCTTGTCAGCTCGTGCTCTGTATTTTCGTGTGCTGGACCATGTGGCAGTGGGTGAAAATAAGTAAACTAGAGGCCCATCTAACACACGGTGAAGTAAACAGAGTTGAAACCACTCGGGGTAGCACCCCGCACGCTAGTAAATTGAGGGCACATTGAGGACACACTTCTTCTGCGTGGAGGACGCACTCCCGCATAATTCACCACTGCGCGACGGCATGCACAGAAGGACGCACTCGCGCACGCCCAGCACACAATACACACCAGCACACGTGTACACCAGCGTCGCCGCTGGTTGAGATGGACGGCGAGGCAGCCAACAGGCGGAGGCGGCTCGAGCCAAAACCGCATCCGGCGAGCCTGGACTTCATCAGCAGCCTCCCCGACGACATGCTGCTCGTCATCATCGGCCTCCTCCCCACCAAATCTGCCGTGCGGACCGCCCTGCTCTCCGGCGGTGGCGCCCCTCTGGCGGCGCGTCCCCTCAACCTCACCGTCGACAGCTGCCTGCAGCGGCGGGGCGCAAGCGGATGGCGCGGTCTCCAAGATCCTTTCATCGAGCATTGGGCCAGCCAGGCGCCTTGACATCCGCATGTTCAGTTACCAACTACAAGGTCCAACCCAAGTTCGACGAGTGGTTCTTATCCCCGCCATAGATCAGCTCGAGGAGCTCAGCTTTGAAGCTGGGCGATGTCGCTCTCTGCCGCCGTCCGCGCTCCGCCTCGCGCCAACGCTGCGCCCGCGCCGACTTCAGCTCTGCTATCTTCCCAGTTAATGCGCGCCGCCCTTCTTCTCCCTCAACTCAAGCAGCTCGACCTCTTCGACGTTGTCATCTCGAAGAAGGCTATGGAGCACCTGCTCCGCAGCCGTACTGCGCTCGAGTACCTTCGTCTTGAGAAGATCCATGGGTTCATTAGCCTCTGCATCGCCTCTACGAATCTCCGATGGATTTATGTGTCTTGCTGGCCCCGCAACAAGACATCAATTGGGAAGAGATCACTCCAGCTGTTCCACGTTATGGTCATTGATAATGTGCCTTTCCTTGACAGATGGCTTGTATCGGATCTAGAAGGTCCAACAAAAATCAGGGTCATTAACGCGCCGAAATTGACAGCGTTGGTGCACTCGTCCGCCAAAATATCCGAACTCTTTATTGGATCCGTAATCGTTCAGGTACAACACTCATCTTCTTTTTCGTCTTCTTGAAATTCACATTTTTAAATTTCTTCTTGATGTATTTACGATTGTCTTCCAGAAAATGATTCCCACAAGCTTGACCAGGTCTATCTTACGGTGAAGATCTTGGAAATAAAATCTATCGCCCCAATCTGGATCAAGTTGTTGGATTCCTTACATGCTTTCCGTGCGGAGAAGCTACTCATAGAGGTGAAACTTCTTTCCTATTAGTAAACTGTAATCACAGCGTAGCTCAAATTTTCATAATTTTCCCAAATTACGATGACAAGTATAGTGTTCAAAACTGCATCTCGCCTTTGCACGAAAGAAATGTTTTTAGTATTTTTTCTCACGTGATCACTGCATCATTTTTTGTTGTACTACTATAGTAGCCTAGGCTAATCATAGTGGATGTCGGTTCGGGTTCGGCAGACCCTCTAGGTTCAAACTCTTTGGGGTGCTTGGCGGAGATCTCGCCCTCTACCTACACGCACCTCGCCGCCTCGCTAGGATCTAAACTATGAAAGGAACAACACAAGAGACACAAGGTTTATACTGGTTCGGGCCACCATTGTGGTGTAACACCCTACTCCAGTGTGTGGTGTGGTGGATTGCCTCTTGGGCTGATGATGAACAATACAAGGAAGAATAGCCTCGCGAGGGTCTGTTCTTGGCTGGTGCGATGAACTGCTAGGGGGAGTTCAGTCGCTCTCTCTCTCTCTCTGCTGATTCAAGGTGTTGGATCCTCTCTCTCTACCCTGTGGGTGGCTAGTCCTATTTATAGGCAAAGGCCCTGGGCCTCTTCCCAAATATTGGCGGGAAGGCGCCAACAATTAGCCATTTGAAGGGGAACAACTAGTACACTTATCCCGACTAAAGTTGGTCCTCGCTTGTCAAAACTCTGGTGGTGGCCTTGGCTTGGGCTCCACGATGACTTCCTTCCTGCCGTTGCGACGGTCTTGGTCTTGTTGCACCGAAACGGATGCCTTTGCTTGATACTCTTCCCTGCGCTTGCTCCCTTTGCACCAAATGGGAAAGGAGGACACTGCGCGGGCTGGCGCCCGCCTGGCGCCCTTGGTCGTCATGGCTTGCGTCATGGGCACCTCGTGAGGTACCCTGGCTTGATCTCTCCGCCTCCTCGTGAGCCAGCCTGACGAGGCCGTGCCTGAGGAGGCTTCCTATCGTCCGCCCCGCGAGGCTTGGCCCCTCGCAAGGGTCTTGAGCTTGTGTTGATGAAGATGGGCCGTGCTGGGCCACCCATTGAGCCACGCCGCAGGCCGCAGGCAGGCAAGTTTGGGTACCCCCGTTCCCAGAATGCCGACAGTGGAAAGTAACTTAGACTACTCCAGTAACTCTATGGTTACCCTAAGAGCAAGTACTACCTCCGTCCTGGTTTACTCTTCCTATTTTGTAGTATCAAAATTTGACCATAGATTTAACTGACAAAATGTTAATGCATGTCACTAAGAACTATATCGTTGGATTCGTATTTGAACATAATTTCAAATGGTGTAATTTTTAGTGACATGCATTGGCATTTTCTTACATAAATATATGGTCAAAATTTTATACTAAATAAGAGGTAGTACAAAAGTGGGCTATAATGGCCCTCCATTATGTAGGCCAAAACACGTGCCAAATTCACTTGTGATGCATTTCGCAACGCTGCCCCTCCATTGCTCACCTGGTGCCCCAATCTGGATCACCTACTTTGCTCCTGTGCCAAATTAACTCACGCAATGAAAAACACTTGCGTGGGAGAGAGAGAGAGGACCGAGGCAATAAAAAACACTTGTTTGGGAGAGTGAGAGGCTGGTGTAGTTGGTTTGATTGATTTGTTTATACATGTGGGTCTGTGTGCACTGCGGTGCCAACTCTCTCACATCACGAGAGCGGTGCCAAAATCTTTTGATTTGACATCGATGCGTATTATGTGGCATACTTTTTGCGAAATATGGCATCGGCCACATAGTGGAAGGCAACAAATGCCCAAGATCTTCACGTACTACTAGGTAAATGAGAGGAGAGAGAGAGAGAGAGAGAGAGAGAGAGAGAGAGAAATGAAAAAGTCAGCCAACCCTATCGTATGAGCGAATGATATTGGTACCTCTTGATGACACGACAATCTTATACATCCAGCTTCTCTAATATGTTCTCTTCTTTTCCAGATAAAAGAAGACCTGAAAGTGAAAAATGTGCTGCACTCTAACAATCTCATCGAATGCCTTGATCTCCATCTTACAGAAATTGATTTGATCGGCTATCGAGGTATCACATCTGAGATTAAATTGGCCAGGTTCTTTGTTCTGGAGGCAAGTGTGCTCAAGGAAATGAGGTTTGGCGTTCTCTGGCGCAACAATGAATGGCGTGCTGATCACATAGCGTCTAAGCCTAAATAAAAAGTCTCATGAAGCTGAATTTGTTTTGAAACATCAAGTGGCGGAGACTCAAAACTTATTTGCCCATTAGTGACTTGTCGAGGCGGTGGATTTTAGTTTGTACGATAATGCTGCATCCACCTAAAGTAACGAAAGTTCTTACGTAAACTTCCTAGTAATTCCCTCTTCGTAGGTGCAACATTACTCCTAACATTTGTAATATCAGTTTGAAACTTGTAATATTGCCGTGTCCTATTCCTGAGTTTTCAAAATCCTGCGAATCAAGCATGTCCTGAGTTGGTGATGATGTTGTGCCTTCCATCTTTCACCAATAGCCGTCGGATCTAGATCTGATGCATACAAACCAAACTTCTCCAGTTTTGCAAAAAGATGCCCGCACTTGTTCCCTATTTACAAACAACTCCTTGTCTCTCACAATCAGCCTTATCTCCTCCCCACCACATCTAGAAGGCCATGGAAAAATCTGGCGCGATGGATGCTTCCAGCGCCATCCACCCGCCAATCTTGGTGTTCCGTGCAATGCACGAGCATCTACGCACGGGAAATTATGTCGAACACGGCTAGTTGTAAGCAGGCTAGGTCTACAACCACGATGATAGTGACTGCAGACGGTGAGGCTGACTATGGTATGGGGAACACGGCGCCTATACTCAGGTGTCATCTCCGGCGTAGGGTCTTGTCACTTCATTGTGAGGAGCAGCACGTAATAATTTGACCAAGGGTAGTACAGTGCTACTACATTGGTAGTACTACTACTACTAGTACTAGCACCACCTTCTAGATTTAGTAGTACTACCACGTCCATCTGGATTTAGTATTTGACTAGCAATATCTAGTAATGCATGTCACAAAAATGTACTACTCCCTCTGTAAATAAATACATGGTGTATTGTTTTATCCCTATCGGCGAGATAACTTAATGTCTTTTTTGCTACTTAATAGGATTACATGCAATGAACTAACCACTGCATGTGATGTTTGGTAGTCTCAAGTCACTGAAAGCATGCACGGGCACGGAGGGGGACGCAACATCATTGACTTACTGCACCTGCCTTTGGGTGTATGACACATGGGCCCAACGGGTGGCTGGCCAACCTGTCATACAGCCAAAGGCGAGTCTGATGAGAGGGAAGGAGTAGATGGCCAACATGCACGTCAATTCAAAGAAGTCTGCACTTCTCATATAAAGGCTCCCGCCAGTCCAATCTACGAAATCCTACGCACCTACGCACCCAAGGGCAAGAGTGATCACTCCAATCGCAAAATCAGTTGACTAGAAGCTAGACCCATGGAGGCGATGAGCGCGAGCATCAGCCGGCTGTGCCAGATGGTCCACGATGCCGGCCTGCGGCCCGGCACCGAGGAACATCTCCAGGTAGTGCTTGTGGCCGCCAGGGTGAGGGGCCGCTTGGACGACAACTTCGTCTCCTTGTTCGACGAGGTCCTCGTCGGCTTCCTCGACAAGTTCACCGTCGTCAAGAAGCTCGCAGATGACCTTGACGTACGCCTCCAGCCCACGCGTCCAGGCTCTGCGATGCCTGCCACCCTCAACGGCCTCTATGGTGACAACCTCTTGACGCCTTTGGTGGCCTGCGATTGCCGCCGTCGCCGGAGAATGTCCACGGAGGTCGCTTTCGCCAGCAGCTGCCGCACAAACAAGACACCATCGACATAATCACCCACGTCTACGCGCAAATCGTCCACAAGGACTACTACATGCAAGAGGAGGACGATAGGTGGCCTTCTTGGACCGCAGGGCAACCTTGGACGGCATTGTTCAGAAGCACGTTGAGCTTGCCGCCAATGCCGCTGCTCCTCACACGTCGGTTGGTGACCCGATGCACTAGGGCGTGAGGATGTCGTTGATGGATCCGTATGTATCTTTATCTTTCGGTCAAATCCATGTAGTAGTATATGGTACTACTAGTAATTATCTTAACTTTCGCATCAACTTCATAATTTTCCTACGTACTCCATGCATGAACCGCGCCAGAACCAAACTTCTCATTACTCTAGGGAAAATCGTTATTTCTATCTATCGATCGCGCCATGGGCGAAACCAAATTTTACAAGTTACAAGTTCAAAAGGAAAAGCCTGCCGTGTTCGCGTCGCACCCCCACGGTTGATGCGGCACACCGCTCAAGGGGAATCGTCTGTGTGTTGCATTTTCACTTACAAGTGGGACATGATTGAGCAAACCGACTATCGGCAAACCCCACCCCGCCCACCGCGCGATGGCTAGGAAAACAGGAGGGAGAAGAGATGGTTGTAGCATGGACTCCAAGAAAATTGGTGTTGGATGGGACTCGTGTGGGTGGCGTGTGCCGTACTTCTAGACATGAATGCTAGTTATGGCCCATGCCACCCCACTATATCGAGGTGTTGGTTACGTAGAACAAATTTCCTGGAGTCTGTGCTCAGCCCTCCTCTATCTGTCTTCTCAGCATGCCAGCAGACGCGCAGAGCCCATCGTCTGTTTGCTCATATGCGGTCCCACATGTCAGTGAAAACGCAAGAGGACCCACTGAACCTGCACATCTTTCACCTCGACGTGCTGGTGATGAAAAACAAATTCAATAAAGATCTTTGATGGCCGCTTTTGGAGTTACTCAAGAGTAGTAAGATTCTATTTACAGTTTAACCCAAGATGCACATCACGTGGCTTCAACTACCACTCTATTTGCATGACACGACCTGGATGCTGGATGTCCCACGTGTCAGCAAAAGGAGGAAGAACTCGACCAAATCTTCGGTTGTGCTCTCTGAAGGAAATATGCCCTAGAGGCAATAATAAAGTTATTATTTATTTCCTTATATCATGATAAATGTTTATTATTCATGCTAGAATTGTATTAACCGTAAACATAATACATGTGTGAATACATAGACAAACAGATAGTCACTAGTATGCCTCTACTAGACTAGCTCATTAATCGAAGATGGTTATGTTTCCTAACCATAGACATGTGTTGTCATTTGATTAATGGGATCACATCATTAGGAGAATGATGTGATTGAGATGACCCATTTCGTTAGCTTAGCACTTGATCGTTTAGTATGTTGCTTATGCTTTCTTCATGACTTATACAAAGTTCCTGCAACTATAAGATTATGCAACTCCGTTTACGGAGGAACACTTTGTGTGCTACCAAACGTCTGGCGTAATCGAGTGATTATAAAGGTACTCTCAGGTGTCTCCAAAAGTATATGTTGAGTTGGCATGAATCGAGATTAGGTTTTGTCACTCCGATTGTCGGAGAGGTATCTCTGGCCTTCTCGGTAATACACATCACATAAGCCTTGCAAGCATTGCAACTAATGAGTTAGTTGTGAGATGATGTATTGCGGAGCGAGTAAAGAGACTTACCGTAACGAGATTGAACTAAGTATTGGATACCGACGATCGAATCTCGGGTAAGTAACATACCGATGACAAAGGGACAACGTATGTTGTTATGCGGTTTGACCGATAAAGATCTTAAGTAGAATATGTAGGAACCAATATGGGCATCCAGGTCCCGCTATTGGTTATTGACCGAGAATGGTTCTAGGTCATGTCTACATAGTTCTCGAACCCGTAGGGTCCGCACGCTTAACGTTTGATGATGTTCATTATGAGTTTATAAGTATTGATGTACGAAGGTAGTTCGAGTCCGGATGTGATCACGGACATGACGAGGAGTCTCGAAATGGTCGAGACATAAAGATTGATATATTGGAAGCCTACATTTGGACATCGGAAATGTTCCGAGTGAAATCGAAATTCTGAGATGCAGGAGGTTACGGAACCCCAGGAACTATATGGGCCATAGTGGGCCTTGGTGGAAAGGAGAAAGGGCCAGCCCTAGGTGGCGCGCGCCTCCCCTTCCCTAGTCCTATTAGGACTAGGAAAGGTGGGCCGCCCCTCTCTCTTTTCCCCTCCGGGAATCCTATTCCAACTAGGATTGGAGGAATCCTACTCCCGGAGGAGTAGGACTCCTGGCGCCCCTCTCTTGGCCGCCAGCCCCTCCCCTTGGCTCCTTTATATCACGGGGCAGGGGCACCCTAGAACACACAAGTTGATCTACGGATCGTTCCTTAGCCGTGTCGGTGCCCCTTCCACCATATTCCACTTGGTCATATCGTCGCGGGCTTAAGCGAAGCCTGCGCGGAGAAGTCATATCGTCGCGGGCTTAAGGCGAAGCCCTGCGTCGGTGGAGCATCATTATCGTCACCACGCCGTCGTCTTGTGGAACTCATCCCGATACTTTGCTGGATCGGTCCGGGATCGTCATCGAGCTGAGCGTGTGCGAACTCGGAGGTGCCGTCGTTCGGTGCTTGGATCGGTCGGATCGTGAAGGCGTCGACTACATCAACCGCGTTGTTATAACGCTTCCGCTTTCGGTCTCACAGTGCGTGGGCGGACCTCTCCCCTCTCGTTGCTATGCCATCACCATGGTCTTGCGTGATCGTAGGAAATTTTTGAAATTACTCGTTCCCTAACAATGGTATCGAGCCTGGTTTTATGCGTTGATGTCATATGCACGAGTAGAACACAAGTGAGTTGTGGGCGATATAAGTCATCTTGCTTACCAGCATGTCATAGTTTGGTTCAGCGGTATTGTGAGATGAAGCGGCCGGACCGACATTACGCCAGTCGCTTCTGCGAGACTGGTTTCACCGCTCCGAGCACTAGTTGCTTAAAGGTGACCGGCGGTGTCTGTCTCTCTCACTTTAGTTGAACCGAGTGTGGCTCGCCCGGTCCTTGCGAAGGTTAAAACAGCACCAACTTGACAAACTATCGTTGTGGTTTTGATGCGTAGGTAAAACGGTTCTTGCTCAGCCCGTAGCAGCCACGTAAAACTTGCAACAACAAAGTAGAGGACGTCTAACTTGTTTTTGCAGGGCATGTTGTGATGTGATGTGGTCAAGGCGTGATGCTATATTTAATTGTATGAGATGATCATGTTTTGTAACCAAGTTATCGACAATGGCGAGAGCCATATGGTTGTCGCTTTATTGTATGAAATGCAAAAGCCATGTAATTGCTTTACTTTATCACTAAGCGAGTGGCGATAGTCGTAGAAGCAATAGTTGGCGAGGCGACAACGATGCTACGATGGAGATCAAGGTGTCGCGCCGGTGGCGATGGTGATCATGGCGGTGCTTGAGATGGAATCACAAGCACAAGATGATGATGACCATATCATATCACTTATATTGATTGCATGTGATGTTTATCCTTTATGCATCATATCTTGCTTTGATTGACGGTAGCATTATAAGATGATCTCTCACTAAAATTATCAAGAAGTGTTCTCCTGAGTATGCACCGTTGCTAAAAGTTCAGTAGTACCCGGACACCACGTGATGATCGGGTGTGATAAGTTCTCGTCCATCTACAACGGGTGCAAGCCAGTTTTGCACACGCAGAATACTCGAGTTAAACTTGACGAGCCTAGCATATGCAGATATGGCCTCGGAACACGGAGACCGAAAGGTCGAGCGTGAATCATATAGTAGATATGATCAACATAGTGATGTTCACCATTGAAACTACTCCATCTCACGTGATGATCGGACATGGTTTAGTTGATTTGGATCACGTAAACACTTAGATGACTAGAGAGATGTCTGTCTAAGTGGGAGTTTTTAATATGATTAATTGAACTTAAATTTATCATGAACTTAGTACTGATAGTATTTTGCTTGTCTATGTTTCTTGTAGATAGATGGCTCGTCTTGTTGTTCCGTTGAATTTTAATGCGTTCCTTGAGAAAGCAAAGTTGAAAGATGATGGTAGCAATTACGGACTGGGTCCGTAACTTGAGGATTATCCTCATTGCTGCACGGAAGAATTACGTCCCGGAAGCACCGCTGGGTGCGAACTGCTTGCTGAGAACAACGCCGAAGTTGTGAGCGTCTGGCGAGCAAAGCGATGACTACTCTATAGTTCGATGTGCCATGCTTTACGGCTTAGAACCGGGTCTTCAACGACGTTTTGAGCGTCATGGAGCATATGAGATGTTCCAGAGTTGAAGTTAATATTTCAAGCAAATGCCCGGATTGAGAGATATGAAGTCTCCAATAAGTTCTATAGCTGCAAGATGGAGGAGAATAGTTACATCGGTGAGCACATACTCAAAATGTCCGGGTATAATAATCACTTAATTCAGCTGGGAGTTAATCTTCCGGATGATAGTGTCATTGATGAATTCTCCAATCACGCCACCAAGCTACAAGAGCTTCGTGATGAACTATAATATGCAAGGGATGACTAAGACAATTCATGAGCTCTTCGCAATGCTAAAAGCATGGAGGTAGAAATCAAGAAAGAGCATCAAGTGTTGATGGTCAACAAGACCACTAGTTTCAAGAAAAGGGCAAAGGGAAGAAGAAGGAAACTTCAAGAACAGCAAGAAAGTTGCTGCTCAAGAGAAGAAACCCAAGTCTGGACCTAAGCACAAATCGAGTGTTTTTACTGCAAGCGATCGACACCGGAAGCGGAACTGCCCCAAGTATTTGGCGGATAAGAAGGATGGCAAGGTGAACAAAGGTATATGTGATATACATGTTATTGATGTGTACCTTACTAGAGCTCGTAGTAGCACTGGTATTTGATCTGGTTACATTGCTAATATTTGCAACTCGAAACAGGGACTACGGAATAGACGAGCACTGGCAAAGGACGAGGTGACGATGCGCGTGGGAAATGGTTCCAAAGTCAATGTGATCGCGATCGGCACGCTACCTCTACATCTACCTTCGGGATTAGTTTTAGACCTAAATAATTGTTATTTGGTGCCAGCGTTGAGCATGAACATTATATCTGGATCTTGTTTGATGCGAGACGGTTATTCATTTAAATCAGAGAATAATGGTTGTTCTATTTATATGAGTAATATCTTTTATGGTCATGCACCCTTGAAGAATGGTCTATTCTTGTTGAATCTCGGCAGTAGTGATACACATATTCATAATGTCGAAGCCAAAAGATGCAGAGTTGATAATGATAGTGCAACTTATTTGTGGCACTGCCGTTTAGGTCATATCGATGTAAACGCATGAAGAAACTCCATACGGATGGACTTTTGGAATCACTTGATTATGAATCACTTGGTACTTAAGAACCATGCCTCATGGGCAAGATGACTAAAACACCGTTCTCCGTTGTATGGAGAGAGCAACAGACTTATTGGAAATCATACATACAGATGTATGTGGTCCGATGAATGTTGAAGCTCGTGGCGGATATCGTTATTTTCTCACCTTCACAGATGATTTAAGCGGATACGGGTATATCTACTTAATGAAGCATAAATCTGAAACATTTGAAAAGTTCAAAGAATTTCAGAGTGAAGTTGAAAATCATCGTAACAAGAAAATAAAGTTTCTACGATCTGATCGTGGAGGAGAATATTTGAGTTCGAGTTTGGTCTACATTTGAAGCAATGCGGAATAGTTTCACAACTCACGCCACCGGAACACCACAGCGTAATGGTGTGTCCGAACGTCGTGTCGTACTTTACTAGATATGGTGCGATCTATGATGTCTATTTCCGATTTACCGCTATCGTTTTGGGGTTATGCTTTAGAGGCGGTCGCATTCACGTTAAATAGGACACCGTCAAAATCCGTTGAGACGACGCCTTATGAACTATGGTTTAGCAAGAAACCAAAGTTGTCGTTTCGAAAGTTTGGGGTTGCGATGCTTATGTGAAAAACTTCAACCTGATAAGCTTGAACCCAAATCGGAAAATGTGTCTTCATAGGATACCCAAAGGAGACAATTGGGTATACCTTCTATCACAGATCCGAAGGCAAGACATTCGTTGCTAAGAATGGATCCTTTCTAGAGAAGGAGTTTCTCTCGAAAGAAGTGAGTGGGAGGAAAGTGGAACTTGATGAGGTAATAGTACCAGCTCCCTTATTGGAAAGTAGTTCATCACAGAAATCGGTTTCTGTGACACCTACACCAATTAGCGAGGAAGATAATGATAATGATCATGAAACTTCAGATCAAGTTGTCACCAACTCAGAGATCAACCAGAATAAAATCCGCACTGAATGGTACGGTAATCCTATTCGGAAGTCATGCTACTAGATCATGGTGAACCTACGAACTATGAAGAAGCGATGGTGAGCCCAGATTCCACAAAATGGCTTGAAGCCATGAAATCTGAGATGGGATCCATGTATGAGAACAAAGTATGGACTTTGGTAGACTTGCCCGATGATCGGCAAGCTATTGAGAATAAATGGATCTTTAAGAAGAAGACCGACGCCATGGTAATGTAATCTGTCTACAAAGCTCGACTTGTTGCAAAAGGTTTTCGACAAGTTCAAGGGGTTGACTACGATGAGACTTTCTCACCCGTGGCGATGCTTAAGTCTGTCCGAATCATGTTAGCAATTGCGCATTTTATGATTATGAAATTTGGCAAATGGATGTAAAACTGCATTCTTGAATGGATTTCTAGAAGAAGAGTTGTATATGATGCAACCAGAAGGTTTTGTTGATCCAAAGGGTGCTAACAAAGTGTGCAAGCTCAACGATCAATTTATGGTCCGTGCAAGCCTCTCGGAGTTGGAATAAACGCTTTGATAGTGTGATCAAAGCATATGGTTTTATCTGAGACTTTTGGAGAAGCCTGTATTTACAAGAAAGTGAGTGGGAGCTCAGTAGCATTTCGATATTATATGTGGGCGACATATTGTTGATTGGAAATGATATAGAATTTCTGGATAGCATAAAAGGATACTTGAATAAAAGTTTTTCAATGAAAGACCTCGGTGAAGCTGCTTACATATTGGGCATCAAGATCTATAGAGATAGATCAAGACGCTTAATTGGACTTTCACAAAGCACATACCTTGATAAAGTTTTGAAGAAGTTCAAAATGGATCGAGCAAAGAAAGGTTTTTACCAGTATTACAAGGTGTAAGATTGAGTCGGACTCAATGCCCGACCACAATGCAGAAGATAGAGAAAATGAAAATGTTCCTATGCTTCAGCCATAGGCTCTATCATGTATGCAATGCTGTGTACCGGACACTGACGTATGCTTAGCTGTAAGCTTGGCAGGAGGTACCAAAGTAATCCAGAGTGGATCATCGGACAGCGGTCAAGAACATCCTGAAATACGAAAAGGACTAAGGATATGTTTCTCGTATATGGAGGTGACAAAGAGCTAGTCGTAAATGGTTACGTCGATGCAAGCTTTGACACTGATCCGGACGATTCTAAATCGCAAACCGGATCGTATTTTTATTAAACGGTGGAGCTGTCGGTTGGTGCAGTTCTAAACAAAGCGTCGTGGCGGGATCTACATGTGAAGCGGAGTACATAGCTGCTTGGAAGCAGCAAATGAAGGAGTCTGGATGAAAGAGTTCATTTCCGATCTAGGTGTCATACCTAGTGCATCGGGACCAATGAAGATCTTCTGTGACAATCTTGGTGCAATTGCCTTGGCAAAGGAATCCAGATTTCACAAGAGGACCAAGCATATCAAGAGACGCTTCAATTCCATTCGGACCAAGTCCAAGTGGGAGACATAGAGATTTGCAAAATACATACGGATCTGAATGTTGCAGACCCGTTGACTAAGCCTCTTCCACGAGCAAAACATGATCAGCACCAAGACTCCATGGGTGTTAGAATCATTCTTGTGTAATCTAGATTATTGACTCTAGTGCAAGTGGGAGATCAAGGAAATATGCCCTAGAGGCAATAATAAAGTTATTATTTATTTCCTTATATCATGATAAATGTTTATTATTCATGCTAGAATTGTATTAACCGGAAACATAATACATGTGTGAATACATAGACAAGCAGATAGTCACTAGTATGCCTCTACTAGACTAGCTCATTAATCGAAGATGGTTATGTTTCCTAACCATAGACATGTGTTGTCATTTGATTAATGGGATCACATCATTAGGAGAATGATGTGATTGACATGACCCATTTCGTTAGCTTAGCACTTGATCGCTTAGTATGTTGCTTATGCTTTCTTCATGACTTATACAAAGTTCCTGCAACTATAAGATTATGCAACTCCGTTTACGGAGGAACACTTTGTGTGCTACCAAACGTCACAACGTGGCGAGTGATTATAAAGGTACTCTCAGGTGTCTCCAAAAGTATATGTTGAGTTGGCATGAATCGAGATTAGGTTTTGTCACTCCGATTGTCGGAGAGGTATCTCTGGGCCTTCTCGGTAATACACATCACATAAGCCTTGCAAGCATTGCAACTAATGAGTTAGTTGTGAGATGATGTATTACGGAACGAGTAAAGAGACTTACGGTAACGAGATTGAACTAGGTATTGGATACCGACGATCGAATCTCGGGTAAGTAACATACCGATGACAAAGGGACAACGATGTTGTTATGCGGTTTGACCGATAAAGATCTTCGTAGAATATGTAGGAACCAATATGGGCATCCAGGTCCCGCTATTGGTTATTGACCGAGAATGGTTCTAGGTCATGTCTACATAGTTCTCGAACCCGTAGGGTCCGCACGCTAACGTTTGATGACGAGTTCATTATGAGTTTATAAGTATTGATGTACGAAGGTAGTTCGAGTCCGGATGTGATCACGGACATGACGAGGAGTCTCGAAATGGTCGAGACATAAATATCGATATATTGAAGCCTACATTTGGACATCGGAAATGTTCCGAGTGAAATCGAAATTTACGGAGTACCGGAGGTTACCGAACCCCCGGAACTATATGGGCCATAGTGGGCCTTGGTGGAAAGGAGAAAGGGCCAGCCCTAGGTGGCGCGCCTCCCCTTCCCTAGTCCTATTAGGACTAGGAAAGGTGGGCCGCCCCTCTCTCTCTTTCCCCCCGGGAATCCTATTCCAACTAGGATTGGAGGGAATCCTACTCCCGGAGGAGTAGGACTCCTGGCGCCCCCTCTTGGCCGCCAGCCCCTCCCCTTGGCTCCTTTATATACGAGGCAGGGGCACCCTATAACACACAAGTTGATCTACGGATCGTTCCTTAGCCGTGTGCGGTGCCCCTTCCACCATATTCCACTTCGGTCATATCGTCGCGAGCTTAAGCGAAGCCCTGCGCCGGAGAAGTCATATCGTCGCGGAGCTTAGGCGAAGCCCTGCGTCGGTGGAGCATCATCATCGTCACCACGCCGTCGTCTTGTGGAACTCATCCCGACACTTTGCTGGATCGAGTCCGGGATCGCCATCGAGCTGAGCGTGTGCGAACTCGGAGGTGCCGTCGTTCGGTGCTTGGATCGGTCGGATCGTGAAGACGTACGACTACATCAACCGCGTTGTTATAACGCTTCCGCTTTCGGTCTACGAGGGTACGTGGACGGACACTCTCCCCTCTCGTTGCTATGCCATCACCATGGTCTTGCGTGATCGTAGGAAAATTTTTGAAATTACTACGTTCCCTAACACTCTCGGATTAGACTAGTTATGCTAACTTAAAATTTTATTGTGTAGAATGGATGCAAGTTTTGGTATTGGGAAGAAGAGTACAATGATATATTGATAGAGCGCAATTTAGTAGATGTTCTAGCACTTTTAGCTAGAATAGAGGCTAGAGATGAGATTAGTGCACTTGTTGATAGAATAGAGGCTAGACACGTCTACTTCTTTACGCTCGAAGAAGAAAGAAGCACGCAAAATCAAGCCTCCGCAGATCAACAATGAATGTATCGAGAAGGCACTAATCCAACTTACAGGAGCAGTTATGGAAGTTGGATATCTTCTAAAATGTATTCTTGTGGTTCTTGTTTTTCTAGTCAAAATTTTGGTGATGTATTTCCATGTACCAAAAAATTAATGATGAAAAAAAGATATGTGTTTGCAAAGAAAAATCTACGCGGCAGGGATGCGTCCGCGCGTTAGGCACACGGCCACCGCATCCGAGAAATGGCCCGGACACGACCCCATTACCCTACCCAAATGGACAGAATCCGGGCAAAACGGAGGTCGGTTTGGGGTGGTGCGTTGGAGTTGGCCTTACAAGTGGGACCGCAGGTGAGGAAACCGACTATCAGCAAACCCCCACCTCACCCGCCACGCGATGGCTGAGTTAGAGAAACAACGAGGTTGAAGAGATTGCTGTAGCACGGACTCCAACAAATATGGTGTCAGATGGAAATCGTGCTGGTGGCGTGTGCCGTACTCCTGGACATGAATGCTTGTTCTGGCCCATGCCACCCTACTACTCCTACTACTTATATTAGTAGTATCGAGGATTCGAGGTGCTGGTTACGTATAGCGAACACATTAACATATGGCCCACCTCACACTATGGCCAAATTTCTTGGAGTCTGTGCTAGGTTAAAAAGTGTTCTTTGTGAGGATGGGTGGCTGGTCTCAAGTTAAAAACTTGTTGTATTACGTACGTAGACGTAGACATAGTGCATCATGTGAAGCTAGTACAAATAGTGTACTATTGTTGATTGGCCTCATCCGATAACCTGTTGCAATGCACGTACAATTATGTATTCGGAAAATATATTTTTTCCTCGTCGCAGCACCCACTCAGAGAAGCGACTCGAAAGCCATTCATAAATTTACTAAGTTTATCACAGGCATATCATTTTATTACCTACAACAGGTCATCAACCCACAACGACAACGAGGGTACATTATAAATACTAAAGTTTTCATCACACAACAAATAACAAGAAATGAAATGAACTTCAATTCAACCAATCCTCGGCGTTGGAAACGCTTGCTTTGAACCACAAGTGATTCTCTGGGAAGGGCCAGCTACTGTCAATCTCGAGAGCAATGCAGGACTGATCAACCAGGCTGAAGCGGCCTACTATATCACGACCAGGGTAGGGAACCACCGCAATGTCCGACATATAGATACAATTGCTTCTCATAAATGGTAGTAACGTTGTGTCAACAGAAGTTGGATCGCCTTTCACCATCATTGGATAGTTTTGTCCAAGGAAGAGCGAGTTTGCTCCAAGACTATCAATACTGTACCAGGGAGAAGGTGTTGGCGCTAGCACACTAGTATCCATCCCAAATACCATGCAACGGGTGTTGGAATAGGTCCGGAGAGTGAGACCATGGGAGACAACACCTGCTCCCTCAGTAGTAACATCAGCAGTGGGCTGTATACAACAAAGAAGTGGTGATCCATTGGAATTAGTTGCCAGCCGCCAGTGAGCATATGGGCCCTGCTCGTCCTCATGCCCGTGATCATCACCATCGTCATCTCCCCCTTGGTTATAAAAAGTTTCAAGTATAGGTGGTGGAATGTTCACAGGACCTTGGAAACACAAGAAGAAGGTTAATTAGTAGAGAAGGGAAACTTTCTAACTCGCATGCATGTGGATGAAACAATTATAATTACGGTGGAAGACAAACCTACCGAAACTACGAGGATCACATGCAAAAATAGTGCCACGAGTGGTGGCAGCAAACACAAGACCCTCATATTCAATTGCATCACAGTACACATCCGTGTATAGAGACTGATTTTTGAGCAATATCCATCCAGTCGAACCACGAAGGACGGCAACAAACTTGTCGAAGATAGCAACAACTTGATAGTTCTTGTAATTCCAAGAGCGGTTGGGAACTCGAGAAATTGCTATCTTCCATAGACGACAGTCAACATGATCATATTTGAGCGTACGTAGATCATCTATGTGCTCAACCTCAGGGCACTCGGAGATTTTTGGAAGTGGAATCCGTTGACGAGTGTACACATTCATAAGTTCCCACTCGCAATTGTACCAAATATAAACAACCCAATCTCCATTTGCGCCTGCCCAAGCCTTGCCCTCAAGCGATGGCATCTTAACATCATACGTATCATTATCAAGCGGCATCAACTTGCACAAGGCGAGGCTTCCCTCGTCCCCGCGCCAGTCAGCAGGGTCACGGCGAAGAAGATAGGGGAGATCAAACTGCTCCTGGACCCTTGGGTTCCTCGTAATGATGTTATTAGTTGAATCGAGAATGTTCTTGAACGAACCTGCCATGCTAGCCGAGGTGATGACGCCGCACCGATCAATGAGTTCCCCCACCACGTCATCTTTCAGATCGGGGCAAGAATAACGGGGTCGTTTCCCGCTTGTTCCCTCCATGGAGAAGACGATCGAACAATGGCAGAAGGAAGGGTGAAGGCAAATGGAGGAGGGAGGAAGAGCGTGCGAAAGCAGTTCCAAATCGAGAGGAAAAGGTGAAGAGTCGGTGGACGGTTGCCAGTTTGCCATGGTACACGAAGAGGCGCCCCAGCCTACACGTCCTTTCGGAAATAGTACAAAAGGACTCGCCGTCGTCTCACTGACATGTTGGAACGGGACCACATGTCAATGAAACATGGTGTGTAATTTCTCGTGCAAAATGCGATCTGGCCGCGTTGGCCCGAGGTGCCGCATTAGTTATCGACCTTTATTTTTTAACATACAATCTGAGTGGATAGCTCTGTGGTCATCACACGTGGCGGATATATAGGTGGGCTAGGTGGGCGGCGGCAACAATCTATGTGCTAAAAGAGTTGATCTCGAAAAAAGAGTTGATCCAATGCTTGGTTTTGTTTGGATTTTCCAACTATGACCATTGGATAGAGTGAATCAATGGCTTACGTTCAAAGTTATTCTCATACTATAGAATGGTATAGGAACATGGAGAGATTTGGTTGATTTTATATCGCTGAATAATATAAAATATTATGAGTGCAGACGCTCCATACCGAGGTTTGTAGCTCCTTCTCAGTCGTCAGGAATCTATGTTCTTCCACTCTTTTGTTTAAGACATGAGCTTTGTTCATCCTGTTGCCGGCACGCGGGACATCTATATGCCTGCATTTTACAAAATCATACTATATGCCTCCATGACACGCGGGACATCTAGCATCAAGGTGGCGTGTCATGCAAGAAAATGGAGATATGCAGTGCGTAAGTGAGTCGTGCACTTCGATGGCACCTAGTACTACGCAATATTTTTTCTCCTCAATGGCACGTGAATAGTGCACGTACTCAATGACAGAGAACGGGATGGTAGCAATGGACATGGTCGGCCCTTTTTGAAGAGGGTACTAATAAATACGTAACTTTGATGTGTCCCGTCAACTCGCAGAACGACGAGAAGCTTGCTTACTACGCCTTCTCCCTCGCCAACGCGTGTACGGTGGCTCGCAGCACAAGGAGAAACTTTTGCTTACAAGCGGTGGACGTGCAACAGTTCATTTTGTGTCAGATTACCAGAAGTAGTACCATCATTATTGTTCGACTTCCAGAAGAGGATAAGAGCCAAGCGCAAGGTCACCTACTAACCTAGTACATTAATATTATAGCCAAACTGGTCCAACTTTTTAGAGCATGGTTAATTAATATAGGCGGATCTTGCAGCGGCACATCATTTAGAGCAAGTACTCTCTTCGTAGGATCAAAGGAAGTTAAACAAAAGGTGGAGTGGATGCTAGATTGCCAATTAAAACATGATTACATAGGGAAAAAATCCGATAGCATTCTGTCCTATGAATCAAACGATCAATGTAGGAAAATTATGAGGGGGGCTCTCCAATAGTGTTCCTCGGCTCGCACCTAGCATCACGGTGGTCAAACTTGGAGTCATTCATCTGGTACATGTGGCATCTCAGATCTTGTACTCCAATATTAGGTTGGCTCTATGTGATGTGGCAACTTCATATACTAACCGGATGCTGGCTATACTACTACGGTACTCACACTCCAAGAAGTGACTCGAAAACCATTCACAAATTGAGTCTATGACACGCATTTGCAAATGTACCATTCATTACATACAACAAGTCATCAACACACAACGACAACGATGATACATGTTGGATTATAGATTATTTCCAACAAAAAATTCTAGTAAATACTGAAGTTTTCATCACACAACAAATAACAAGCAATGAAATGAATTTGAACTCAACCAATCCTTGGCATTGGAAACGCTTGCTTTGAACCATAGGTGCTCTGGGAAGGGCCAACTATTGTCAATATCGAGAGCAACGCAGGACTGATCATCCAGGCTGAAGCGGCATATATCAGGAGCAGGGTAGGGAACCACCGCAATGTCCGAGGTATAGATACAGTTGCTTCTCATAAATGGTAGTAATGTTGTGTCAACATGTGACGCCCCCGATTCAATCATACACTAATCATGCACGCAAACGTGTATGATCAAGATCAGGGACTCACGGGAAGATATCACAACACAACAAGTCATACAACCATCATAATACAAGCCAGGGGCCTCGAGGGCTCGAATACAAGTGCTCGATCATAGACGAGTCAGCGGAAGCAACAATATCTGAGTACAGACATAAGTAAACAAGTTTGCCTTAAGAAGGCTAGCACAAACTGGGATACAGATCGAAAGAGGCGCAGGCCTCCTGCATGGGATCCTCCTAAACTACTCCTGGTCGTTGTCAGCGGCCTGCACGTAGTAGTAGGCACCTTCGGTATAGTAAGAGTCGTCGTCGACGGCGGCGTCAATCTCCTGGGCTCCAGCATCTGGTTGCGACAACCAGGTAGAAAGGAAAGAGGGAAAAGAGGGAGAAAAGCAACCGCGAGTACTCATCCAAAGAACTCGCAAGCAAGGATCTACACTACATATGCATGGGTATCTGTGTAAAGGGGCAATATCAGTGGACTGAACTGCAGAATGCCAGAATAAAAGGGGGATAGCTAGTCCTGTCGAAGACTATGCTTCTGGCAGCCTCCATCTTGCAGCATGTTGAAGAGAGTAGATGGTAAGTTCACCAAGTAGCATCGCATAGCATAAATCCTACCCGACGATCCTCTCCTCGTCGACCTGTGAGAGAGCGATCAACGGGTTTACCTGGCACTTGGAAGGGCGTGTTTTATTAAGTATCCGGTTCTAGTTGTCATAAGGTCAAGGTACAACTCCAAGTCGCCCCATTATCAAGATCACGACTATTCAATAGATAAACTTCCCTGCAGGGGTGCACCACATTACCCGACACGCTCGATCCCTCTGGTCGGGCACACTTTCCCAGGTCATGTCCGGCCTCGGGAGATCAACACGTCGCAGCCCTACCTAGGCTCAACAGAGAGGTCAGCACGCCGGCCTAAATCCTATGCGCGCAGGGGTCTGGGCCCATCGCCCATTGCACACCTGCACGTTGCGAACGCGGCCGGAAGCAGACCTAGCCCCCTTAATACAAGCGCGGGCTTACGGTCCAATGCAGCGCGCGCCGCTTAGTCGGTGAAGTCAAAAAGAGCTTCGGTTGATACCACGACGCCGGTTGCCCATATCTTGTCCCACGTGGCGGTTAGTGCATATAAGGTCAACGACCCAACTCAGATCGAATACCAAGATCTCGTTAAGCATGTTATTATGAAGTAACCGCGGACGCCGACCAGGGCCAGGCCCACCTCTCTCCTAGGTGGTCTCAACCTGCCCTTTCGCTCTGCCACAAAGTAACAAATGGGGCCGTCGGGAACCCAGGCCCACCACTACCGGGATGGAGCCATCTGTCCTTTCAGCCCCCACATCGGAATCACATGCGGTACTCAACGAGCCGAATTCGACTTTAGTCACCACCGTATAGTATGTATGTATATATATATATACCCGTGATCACCTCCCGAGTGATCACGGCCCGATAGTATAGCATGGCGATCGACAAGAATGTAGGGCCACCGATGGATACTAGCATCCTATACTAAGCATTTAGGATTGCAGGTAAGGGTAACAACTGTAGCAACAATGACAGGCTATGCAGCAGAATAGGATTAACCGAAAGCAGTAACATGCTACACTACTCTAATGCAAGCATTAAAGAGAAGAATAGGTGATATCGGGTTGATCAAAGGGGGGGGGGGGCTTGCCTGGTTGCTCTCGCAAGAAGGACGGGTCGTCAACACCGTAGTCGTACTGGGTAGCAGCGGCGTCTGTCTCGGTGTCTAGCGGGAGAAGAGGGGGAAGAAACAATAAATATAATGCAAACATATGCATGACGATGCTTGACATGACAATGAACTAGAGTGGTAAAGTTGTGTGTTCGCTATGCTAGGGACATGTGGCGGACAAACGAACCGTGTATTCGGATTCGCCTCATCGTTCTGAGCAACTTTCATGTATAAAATATTTTCATCCGAGTTATGGTTTATTTTATATGAATTTTCAAAGTTTTTAAATGATTTTCCAATTTCTGGATTTAATTTAATTCGAAAAAAATAATAAACACTAATTGCTATGGGTACACAGAGAAGTGTACCCAGGGGTGTAATGTGTGGCTGACAGTGGGCCAGGGTCAAAGTCAATACTACCCAGTCAATAGTTGACTCAGTCAACATTGGCTGGTCAACATGGTCAAACGGGCCCGCATGGCATAGGCTATACCTATTCATATAATTAAAACCAGCCTAATCAAATGGGGTTCACATGTTATATGTACATTAGGCAATCTACTCCACTAACCTAATCATAAAACTATCCTACCCCTAATTAATTAATAGGCCAGAAGCAAAGCAGGTTATGCACGTTGTGCACACACGCACGCCCATGGCCAAGCTACAGCAGCGGCCGGCGGCAGCATCAAGCAGTAGTAAGCGGCGGCAGCGGCTAGTAGCAAACAACGGCAGCAGCAGCAACTTGTAGTAGCGCAGGAGTAGCGGTGATAGCCAGTAGCGGCCGTGGCAGTGCGAGTGGGCGCGAGTAGCAGTGAGCAGCAGCAGCACAACAACGCAAGGAGCAGCAGGCTAGAGGAGCAGGGAGCAACAACCACTAATATCACGTACGTCCATGCAGCAGCGGAGCTTCGACCATGGCGGCGTTTGACACATAGGGGCACGGATCGAGGGGGAAAAGTAGGGGAATCGACAGAGAAGCTCACGGGGAGGCTTGTGGACAGGGTCAAGTAAGCCGGGATGGTCCGTTGGGGTGGAAAACGACGGCGTGATGCAGCAGCCGTGGGCGAAGACAAGGACGATGGTGAGTCTACGGGGCATCCTAGCCCATGCCCCTCAGCATGGTGATGGAGCCGACCACAACGGAGCTCCCGGGCATCCTCGCGTCCCGAGGGGAGGCCGGTGGCTGCAGAATCGATGCGGCACGGCCATGGATGCAGACGCTCGAGATCGGGATCGAGCGTGGGGGACGATGTAGAAGAGGGGAAGTGGCTAGGGTTCGGCAGGGGGGTCGTGGGTGTCCTCCTTATCCTCTCTAGGGCACTTGAGAGGAGCAGGTGTCGGTCATCCGGCCGTGGCGCCGTGGGATGGCCGCCACACCATGGCCTCTGCCTTCTCCTCAGTACAGGAGAAGAGGAAAGGCCTGTGATGGGCTGGGCCATGCACTGTAGCACTGGGCCTCTAGTGCACAGTGTGCACTTAGCCCCTGTTCCTTCTTCTAATTTTCTGTTTTGTATTTTCTCCACCGTTTTGTATTTTAATTTAATACCAAATAAGTTTTGTTGAATACAAAACTTATCACATAAATAGTAGGCAATGTTTTGAGCTATCACACACGATTTCAAGTGGTTTGTAAATACATAAACACTTATTTATTTTCAAATGGCTCATTTATTTGATGTTGGATCACTCATTAAGTTCCTAGGGATTTTTCTGTGAGTCAAATGAAGTTGGTTCCATCATGGCAATGATCAGGGGAATTTATAGAGTAAGGTGAACATTTTAGTTTTATTGTTTGAAAACTTTTGTTGTTTGCCTTTAATTCAAATTTGAATTTAAATCGTTTTGAACTAACGCGAGATTATCAACAGTAATAGAAGTGACGTGGCATCATTAGCAGAGGGTTGTTGTAGCTTAATTATCCAGGCGTCACAATTCTCCTCCACTACAAGAAATCTCGTCCCGATATTTAGGAGCGGGAGTAAGGGGGAAGGGATTTGGTTATGAAATTCTAACGAGTCTTCTCGGTGTTGGTTTCTCTTCTCAAAGAGGTCAATCCAATATGTTGATGTCTTCATTTCTCTGCTTCAGGTCATCATGATGTAGGACGCATCTTTTCTTTAGGATCTTCATCGTACTCACGATGGAATAAAGGGGGTATACCGGAAGAATGGACCTCGCAAGGTAGACTATCTGGTAGATAACATCGGGGAAGGTGGCGGAAAGTAACTCTCGAATTGAAACTTAAGAAAATATCGAGAGCAAAGTAAGGAGGTATCATGGGAAGATTCGAGCGTCCAGGCAATTGATCGATGCGTGAAACAGGGCGTGAAAGGGGTTCAAAGCAACGGGAATAAGTATGGTGTCTGATACCAGAATAGAGCACTAGGAAGGTGGCCCTTGAATTAAATACGAAGTCAAGAGTGGGGAACAACCATAAGAAACAGGGTTGTATAGGAGAGTCAGGTTTCGATCCTATGGAAGTGTGGGTTATGGGCCCACCATGTGGGTTAAAAGTAGGAAGGGCAGAGACATCTTGCGTGATCATGCAAGCAAGGCATGTCAGAGGGTAGCCTGTCGATTATGTCGGCAACAACGTCGGTACCAAGGGAGAGGGACGAAGAGAACCATTTTCCTGCTTGTTGAATGAGGCGGACCAATAGGCAAAGTTCTCGTCCATCGGTGGCTACCCGAATGTCATCAACAATAGTAACAGGGTCTTGCTGACAGAATGGTACACCGGGGTGTTTACATAAGAAGGAGAATATTACTGCTTAGATCATATAGATCACAAGCAATGTTAAACCAACCAATGGAAAGGAAAATATGATTATCAGATTAAACAGAACAATGGAAAAGAAAATGTGTTTAAACACATATTTCAAGGGTATATCCTTCCCAAATACAAGCAGAGCATGATATCCATGACAGGATATAATGTAGAAAACTCTTTAGGCAGGGGAGAGAAATTTCATGACATTACCCATACAGCAGTGTTTGGGCATTGTGCTTGAAATGTTCTTATTGAAAACCGGAGTACCACATACATGCTTCTAGATAGCGTTGACATGGTCTTTAAGCAAAGGTCAGACTTTGGATACACAAAGGATCCATCAGGAACAACCCATAGAATAAGTGTTACAATTTCCTCATGGAAGAATGGATAACCTTGCTGAAAACGAATCTATAACAATAGGGCCTTTGGCCAGGTGTGCTAGGCACGGCATCACCTTATCGGGTCACATAAATACCAATGTTATAACTCTTGGAAATATGTTCCAACCATCATATCTGACCGAGATTTAGATCTGATTGGTGTCAGGATAACTCAGACTCAGGATGCCTGAGAAGAAAGGTGCAACACAAATTGTCAAGATGACATTGTAAGATTCTCGGGAGTTGAACTATGGAAGCGAGTTCCGAAACAAGAGTTCATCATCAAACAAAGGAGAGGACAAGGAGGTGACTGAGGGACTCAGCGACAATTCATCAAGATTTCCGACAAGATGGATTTCCACAATTATGTGAACAAGGAGATAACATTTGTCGGATCAAATGGTATAATGATGTACGCTCGAGGAAAACATACACGATTAAACATTGGTTGAAAGGGGCGCCCGAAATATGGGCATAGGTAGCCTGATCAATTGTTAGAATGGTGATTCAATAACCGATAGGCTAAGAATGAACTATTGATCATTAACTTCAAAGCAATAGGGTTGCTAGAAGTATAGAATCCAAGCAGCGCCGTTCACTTGTTGGTATCCCGGTTAGAATCAACACAGAGACCAAGAAAGAATGGTGATAGTGTGAAGTATCATAATACCAAGAATTATTTAAGAGGTGGAGTATTTCTCACGACATCCTTCATATAAAAGATGATATAATCCAAGGTAGAGCATAACATAAGCTGGATAGCAAGGAGCTCCATAACATGATCAAGTTTTTATCGGAGGGAAGGCAATAATGTTGTCGATGATAATACAAATCCTCGAGTGGCAAGGATGGTATTTCTCATCAAAATTCGATTGATATCCTGGAAGGAGTCAGAATGTTGATGATGATCACGACACAATTGTCGAGAGATTACATGAAGGTGTAATCGATCGGCGATGACATCAAGTCAAAGGAATGATGAAGCGAAAGGTTATTGGAACCATGGGTACGTCACAAACTCGGAATCCAGCTTGTTGTTCAAAGCAAGATGATATGATGAGGAAAGTCGACGTAAGCACAGTTAAAATTATGCTCCGGGAAGAAGGACCAGGTAGCACAGTTAAAATTAGCATGATAATGTTGTATGCGATCATGCTAGGAATGACATGATTGCTTATTAAACTCGTAAGCAATGAAAATTACTTCGAGTTACTGAATCCGAGTGCGGAATCAATTCACTTATCAGTGTTCTCGAGTGGCTAGTAACTCAGAACCCGGGGAAAATCTGAAATCAATGAGAAGCAGCATTTGATGAAGACTCATAGGAAGCAACACAGTTCTTTAATATTCTCGAGATAACGGAGGGTAATACTCGAAGGAAGATCAAAACAGAGGTCACGGAGATGTATTGATCTGCAGAAGACAAGTACTTTAACTTGCCCGAGAGAAGGAATCAAAGAATATCAATATGGCCGGAACCACGGTTGCAAAGGACCAACATAGATACAAGACGAACTTATAACAAGGGGACTGAGGGAGTCCTGGATTAGGGGGTGTCCGGATAGCCGGACTACCATCATCAGCCGGACTATCATCATCGACCGAACTCCAAGACTATGAAGATACAAGATTGAAGACTTCTCCCCGTGTCCGGATGGGACTTTTCTTGGCGTGGAAGGCAAGCTTGGCGATACGGATATGTAGATCTCCTACCATTGTAACCGACTCTATGTAACCCTAGCCCTCTCCGTGTCTATATAAACCGGATGGCTTTAGTCCGTAGGGACAACATCGTAACAACCCTTACAATCATACCATAGGCTAGCTTTTAGGGTTTAGCCTCCTTGATCTCGTGGTAGATCCACTCTTGTAAACATCCACAATATCAATATCAATCGAGCAGGACGTAGGGTTTTACCTCCATCAAGAGGGCCCAAACCTGGTAAAACATCGTGTCCCTTGTCTCCTATTACCATCCGCCTAGACGATAGTTCGGGACCCCCTACCGAGATCCGCCGGTTTGACAATCGACATTGGTGCTTTCATTGAGAGTTCCTCTATGTCGCCACCGATAGGCTTGATGGCCTCTTCAATCAACAACAATGCAGTCCTGGTGAGACTTTTCTCCCGGACAGATCTTCAGATTCGGCGGCTTCGCTCAAGGGCCAACTCGCTGCCATCCGGAGCAGATCGAAGCTACGCCCCGGCCGTCAGTCAGGTTTGGAAGCCTAAACTTCACGGACGATATCCACCGGGACTTGATCTTCGATGGATCTGAGCCATACCCGAGCATGCCGCTACTGTCACGAGGGCATGACCTAACTCGCCACGGACAGCACCTTGGAGGTCAGACACGATCCGCTCCGACCCATAGTCCGGAGCCGATCGCTCGGATCGAGGACGGATGGCTGGACACCGCCTCGGGAGCTGCAACTTCTACGGCGATGGAGCCGAACACTTACCTTGTCCCGCATAAAGCTCATTACTCCGAGGTGTCGGACTCCCCGCCGGACTCCGAACCTCCTGCGCCCCTGCTAGTCGAATCCGATTGGGCGCCGATCATGGAATTCACCGCTGCGGACATCTTTCAGCACTCGCCCTTCAGCGATATTATAAATTCACTAAAGCATCAGCCTCTATCCGGAGAGCCCTGGCCGAACTACGGCCAGGATGGTTGGGACGCGGACGACGAAGAAATTCAGACCCCACCCACCACCCACTTTGTAGCCACCGCCGATGATTTAACCGACGACTCAACTACGACCAAGACATCGACGGTATGGACGACGATGCCGGAGACTACTAAGAACCAAAGGTTTACAGACACCGGAAGACCACCCCGTCATATGACATATACATGGTGGACACCCCAAAGGGAAGCGATAACGAGGAACAACGGGATGCGGCAGAGGATAATCTCGCCGATAAAGAACCAAAACGGCGACGTAGACGCCGCCCTAAGTCCCGCCTCGATCAAAGCAGCCTTCCTAACGACCCAGCAATAGAGCAAGGCAAACCAGCGGACGAGCCGGATAATCAACCCCTTCACGGAGCAATCAACAGTCCGGATCCAACACCGGAGCATAAGAACATACACAAAAAACTCGTCGCCACTACAAGAAGTTTGAAGAAGGCGAAACGGAAGCTCAAAACAGCAGAAGACACGCTCAGAATGAAGTGGAGCAAAGTATTCAAGACTGCAGACAAATATGGCAATGGCCATCAAACTAAGAGCTACCCAAAGCGCAAGTTGCTGCCAGAATTTGACGAGGAAGCCATAGAGTCTTCACGGTCAAAAAATAAAGAAGCCGCTTTGGCGGATAGACGGCCGATGACAGCCCAAAGCGACAAGCGGGGCTGCACACAAGCAATTATAATCCTGGAAAACGGACGCCCAAGTAGGTCCATCTACGGCCAAAAAGAGGACCCTGAAGTAACACAACACGAAAAGTGTTCAAGACAGCGGCACACCCAATATGGGCGCCAGACACCCGCTTATGTTTTACCGATGAGGTGCTGGATCATGAATTTCAGCAGGTTCAAACCCATAAACATAGAGGCATACGACGCACAATGACCCGGAGTCTGGATAGAAGATTACATACTACACATACACATGGCTAGAGGAGATGATCTCCACACCATAAAATACCTACCCCTCAAGCTCAAAGGGCCAGCTCGGCATTGGCTCAAAAGCCTCCCAGAAAATACTGTTGGAAGTTGGGAAGAGCTTGAGGACGCGTTTAGAGCAATTTTTCAAGGGACTTATGTCCGCCCTCCGAATGCAGACGATCTGAGTCATATAACCCAACAGCCCGGAGAATCGGTCAAAATTCTCGAACAGGTTCCTTACCAAAAGAACCAAATAGTCGATCGTCCGGACGCAGAAGCCCTAGCAGCTTTTAAACACAACGTCCGAGACGAATGGCTCGCTGCACACCTCGCCAAGAGAAGCCAAGAACAATGGCCGCTAACAAGCCTCATGACGCGCTTTGCAGAGAAGACAACTGCTAGCAAGATGCAGCACCAGCGACCGAGTACATCCGAGATCGAGATGGAAACGACAGTCACGCAGACAGAAAGACGAAGCGTCGAATAAAGAAAAAGCCCAAAGGCACGGCGGTCAACGGCGGATTCAAAAGCTCATGCCAAACAATACAACACGGCCTCTTAAGGAGAACAGAGACGAGCTATCAAATTTAAACAAAATTTTAGATCGGATATGTCAAATCCACAAGATACCCGGAAGGCTCGCAAACCATACCAACCGAAATTGTTGGGTTTTAAACAGTCCGCAGACTCAACGCCGACGCAAGGGGCTCGATCGCGCCAAGCGAGGATGATGACGAACCCCACCAGCAGAGCACCGAAGTCAAAAGACTTTCCCACAAGAAGTCAAAACAGAAACTCGCTTCACGTGATAGTACGGAAAGCCAACACGGCACTCGCTAAGACAAGTGTCGCACGATCCACCCCAAAGGACCGAGATTGGACGTCAAAACCAATCACTTTCGACCATCCGGATTAGTCCGTATATCCGGAACGCAGGATAGACCGCCCGGATAGTGGATCCCATAATAGACGGACTGCAATTAACGCAGGCTTTGATGGACGGCGGCAAAGGACTTGAACTGCTATTTCCGGACACAATCCGCAAGTGGGGATAGACCCTACCACACCGCATAGCCGCACTCCCTTCAAAGGAGTGGCGCCAGCCCTTACGCCAGTGCCCAGTTTCATTATTACTAGAAGTTGTGTCGGGTCACCGACAACTACCGACGAGAAAAGCTAACCTTTCATGTCGCCCCATTTAAAAGTGGCTATCAAGCATCACTGGACGGAAGCTTTAAATGCGCTTCAATGCAATACCACATTACGCTGCCTCTTACACTTAAAATGCCCGGTTCACGTGGCATCATTTCATTAAAAGGTCGCTTGAGACCCCGGAGACGGCTGGACGAGTCCGGAATAAATAAGCTAGGGGCTACCTAGCCGCACATCCCTTCACAAGGGTTTGCACATATAAGCCATAATGAGCTAGCACAGGCTCAGCTTTCTTAATCTATATTTCAATTTTTTTTATGCACTTTATCGCACGATTTCTTTTCCAACCAAGTTCTTCTCTTTTTTCAGATGAACAGCGTGCACACCCGTCCAGGACACGGCACAACGGAGACACAAGCGCAGACGTGCAGTAGGGACCCGTTGCAAGGACTCTTTTCAGACTAAGACCCTACGTAAACCTTTCTTCTGCCTCTTGTTGCTATAATCCCTGGTTTATCATTATAACCAGAGTGGAGATCTGGCGTTTTGGCATCGGCCGCGCCTGTAAGAATCTGCCCGCACTGGACACAAGGGGCTTAGGGCTTTGTCTTGCCGCTATTATAAAGACCGAACACCTTCGGAGTGTTCGGCGGTCGAAAGTTAGGCCTTATATGCATCAGCTCGAATCATGTCTTTGGTCAAATGTTGGGTTTGCCCGGCCCGTGTTTTGCTGCCTTCCGCTCCGATCATCGGCTAACGCGGCTCGTGGAGAACTATGCGACAGTGCCCGTTCGGCTGGGCGAGCACCTCAAGAGAGAAAGCCAAAACTGACCGTCATGATACAGCGAGAGACTAGTCAACCACTCGATCGACTATGGGAATGTTTAGGATTCCTCCGCTTTGACGAAGGGCCGCTTCGCCAGCACACACGCGCCCAATTCGGAGAGCGCGGTGCCCTGTGGGCTATGTCGTAGCCCCACCCTCGAACTCCATGGCTAAGTGAAAGTGATAAAGATTATAGTCCGGTTGCCTCGCTTGCTACGCTACCACCTCCTTTACGGGACCGAGACACCGGATTAAGTGTGAAAACGCTATTTTCATGAACACCCCGCACCTTGTGCGTGGGGGCTGAAGCCGACGACGCCATCTTTCGTGTTATACACACGATACATGAACGGCCGCATAGGAGATATTCTATTACTTGAACGCACAAGTATAAAAGGCGCTACATCATAAATATCGCTTTTACAAACGCTCATTTGAACGTAACATTTTTTAGCACTGCGACTCTATTACACGAGCACCACGCAGCACTTTGCCAAAATAGTGCTCGGCCGTAACCGTTATCATCCGAACCCGGGTCGCAACAGCGTGGCATCCATCTCGCCCAATGTGTCTTCACACGGCAAGCGCCATCCGCGCACCTCTATGTAGGCCGACCGCTTCATCGCTTTGATATGCGGCACCGCCCAAGAAATTGCTGCAATAAGCCAAAGTAACTCTTGGTTGGGGCCTATCCGCCGGATATGGGTCACTATATCCGCTATAGAAAGCCCGGACAATCTATTTAGCTCAGCCCACTCAGCCAAACGATCGGTCAGCGGAAGTGAACGCCCGGACTATGGAATTGAGACCAAAATAGCTCTTCCATCTTGTGATCCTTCCGGCTTCAAAATGCACAATGGCATCCGCCGACTCGCCGCTAAGTCCATATAAGGTCCTCCGGACACCACAGCTTGGCCCAGCTGAGCATATTTTGAATCCGTGAACCTTCGGCGCAGCGTAAAAGGCTTGCCACCACAATATCCCCGCCCGGCGCAGTTTTTCCTTCATAGCCCGCATTGCTGAGCGGGCATTCTTGGCTTCGCGGTGGCCTTCCGCAGGTCTTCTTACCCGCTTAGGCGCCCTTCCCAAGAGCCTCATTGCGGTCGGTAGCATCCTTTAACTTCACGGCCATTTCGCTATCTCTTCCCTGCTCCGGCGCAGCAGCGACTTTCGCCGCTAACTCCTCGGCCGCCTCGAGGTCGCCAGACATTCTTCCGCCTGCTCCTTGGCTTGAGCAAGTTCGCCCGAAGACTCTCAACAGCAGCGGCACTATCTGCATTTCATGCACATGTTGTAAGGAGATGGCTTCGCCCTTACCAAGTGACCGCGCAGTAATGCTTACCTTGCGACTCATCAAGTCGCTTTGTTGATCAGCGTGATGTCCGTGATCCGCAGATCGAAGTTGCCGCTTAGTTCGCAACTCCATCACCGGCTGGCCTCGGACGACCCGCCACCGTGCATCAAAGACGACGGAATTTAAACTGCGATTTTGATCCTCGACGCGCTGTCGATTTCGACAACCCACCGAGTCTCGGGGCTACTATCTATACAGGCGATTCTATATGCAAAACTGTTAAAAGGTATGTCATTTTACGATTTCAAACCCCGCCAAACAAACTCCCGGCATCAGGTAACCCGCCTTGGCGGACGAAATCCTTTCAATCACCATGCTCATCAATGCATGCTGATCTTCTGAGATAGACGCCTTCTCAAGCAGATCCTTCAACCGTACACCTGTTGACGCCGAACTATCCGGCTTTGCCAAACCCGGGGGCTCCTCCGTGGCGACACTTCAGGCTCGTCCGCCCTATCCGACGGGCGCCGACGGAGGCGCGTCTCGCTCTCCATCATCTCCGGAAGAAGGTCCCCAAGACGAGCTCATTTGCGAAGGGCGGAGATCCGAACTACAAGGTAAACACTTTAGTTATCCTCGAAGCACAAATAGGGATGTCCTTATTATAAAACTCCTTTATTTCTACTTACGGCTCACCGGAGGGCTGACTCATTAAGGAGATTGTGCGGCGGGGCATCCCGGACGCAGGACCTCCGCTAAGATTTCTTCCCCGCTTAGGGCTTTTGCCCCGGTCCCCGGAGGCAGTCCTCTTCTCCCTTGGAGGGAGGGATTCTCGATCCCCCTCTTTCAAGAGCCTCCTTAGGCGAGGCAAGTAGCTTTCTTGCTTTCCCTTCGCCTTCCTCTGAAGGGGCAACCTCCAAGATCCGGACCAGACGGATCCGCGCGTCTCGGGGAGGTGCCGGACATCAGATCAATTTTGCTTCCGCTATCCACTCCTGTAGAAGGAAGTTGGTCATAAAGCTAATCATCGAAAGGCAAACAAACGGTATGTCCGGACTCGGAACTACTTACTTGAGTATCCGGCGATTGCAGCTTAGGCCAGCATCCTCGGTCAATTCCGGACGCACTCTTGCGATCCGAAGAATAATTTGTACATCTCCGGGGTGTCATACCCATGAAGTGTTGAAGAATCCGTGGGCCCCGGATTGAACTCCCATAGCCGGAGAGGGCGGCGCTTGCAGGCAGGAGACGCTTAATCAGCATAACTCGCATCACCACCACCATATCGATCTCCTCGTTAGGAGATCCCGGATCCGCCTCGCAAGAGGGGCACGCCCTTTGACGGCCCCTAGTTGAGCTCCTGGTTGACCCACGACATCAACTGTCGTGGAGGTCCCGGCGGAATAAGGGCGGCGGCTTTGTCCGCGCCTTCGAACGGTAATATAGAACCACTCTTGCTGCCACAGTGCCGAGCTCCTCTTGAAGGAGCCAGCGGGCCACGGGCATCGCCCTCCTACTTATGGTCGCCCGCCACACTCCGCTGACGCCTCGATCATCTTCGCGCCACATTGAAGGTCTTCACCACGCACCAAAGTGAGGGGTGACGCGGAGGAAGGCTTCGCAGATGACAATAAATGCGGAGATATGGAGGATGGACTCGAGCCAAGTCGTGGAATTCCAACCCATAATAAAACATGAGCCCTCTCACAAAAGGATCCATCGGGAAGCCTAAACCCCGACGGAGGTGGGATACAAAAACGACATACTCGCCGGGCTCGAGGGTGGGGATGGCCTGCCCTTCGGCAGCAACCTGTCAGCAAATCTCAGAAGACAGTATTTGGCCTCCCGCAACTTTAGCACGTCCTCCTCCGTGACGGAGGAGGGCATCCACCGGCCCTGGAGGTCGGAACCGGACATTGTTGGAGGTCCGCAGCGCTCGAATCCGGAGCTCTAGGTGCTGGAACTTGGAGCGGGGAGAGGATTCGATGAAGGATTGAAGAAAAAAGAAACGAGCCTTGGTCCCATTATAAAGAGGGAGAATACCAAGAGCCGTCTCCGTGACCGTTTGGGACTCGCCTTCGATAGAGGGGGCGTGGCGGACGGGCGCGGTTGGGTTACCCACGTCCGTATTGATGAGAATCCTGGATTAAGGGGAAACACGATCTCTGCTTCGACAAGACGTGCCAAGGAAACCGCCTCGCTAAATGCGCTGAGGTGGTAAAGTAAAAAACGATTCAAGTAATGGCTTGGTAGTGGTGTGACGCCATGCCACAAAAACGCCGTGATTGGACTTGTGTATATATTGTTATTCTCTACGGTGGAACGTGGAATTTATTTTGCGAGCGGACACTATCCTAGTGTTCACAATCTTCTATCATTTGGAGGAGGAACCCGCTTTGCAATGCCAAGCAACATACGCCACGGACTTATCGCCACCGAAAGCCCGGCACAGGGCTACTTGAGGAGTCCTGGATTAGGGGTGTCCGGATAGCGGACTACCATCATCACCGAACTATCATCTGCCGGACTATCATCATCGACCAACTCCAAGACTATGAAGATACAAGATTGAAGACTTCTCCCCGTGTCCGGATGGGACTTTCCTTGGCGTGGAAGGCAAGCTTGGCGATACGGATATGTAGATCTCCTACCATTGTAACCGACTCTATGTAACCCTAGCCTCTCCGGTGTCTATATAAACCGGATGGCTTTAGTCCGTAGGACAACATCAGAACAACCCTTACAATCATACCATAGGCTAGCTTTTAGGGTTTAGCCTCCTTGATCTCGTGGTAGATCCACTCTTGTAAACATCCACAATATCAATATCAATCGAGCAGGACGTAGGGTTTTACCTCCATCAAGAGGGCCCGAACCTGGGTAAAACATCGTGTCCCTTGTCTCCTGTTACCATCCGCCTAGACGCACAGTTCGGGACCCCCTACCCGAGATCCGCCGGTTTTGACACCGACAGGGACCATTATTAATACAAGAAGCTTCCATGATAGATTCCACATCGGGTCCATGGGCATGAACACAAAGTTCAAGGTTGACTCCCACTTTTCCAAAGCACAACAAGGGGACCATTATTAATACAAGAAGCTTCCATGATACACATCGGGTCCATGGGCATGAACACAAAGTTCAAGGTTGACTCCCACTTTTCCAAAGCACAACCTTACAATCGCTTCTCGTTTTGATAATGCATTAGTGTTGAAAGTTTTACCTGGTGAAACAGATGAGTATGGCCCGTGAAATCTTTCGAGCTCACATAGATTAGTTAAGGCATTGGTTCAACCCATCGAGGCATCTTAGGAACATATACCACAAATTTTTAGGAGTAATTAACACAAGCTCAAAAGTAGAGCATGGTTGTCAAGGCAGAGGATACAATTTACCAAAGGAATTATGTATCAGGAAAAGAACTCAAAAGATTTGAATGCGAATGATACCATCGGATAACAACCCAGCAATGGGTTTGGCGGTCCATAATGGAGCTGACGTGAGTATCGGTACTCAATCAGAGGAAGAAAGAATGCAAAGGCATCATACTATGGGAATAACTAACTAATTCAAATCGCAAATGCAAAGGAATTGCGATTTCCAAATCAAGGGATTAGAAGCAAACTCTCTGATTAAGGATGCATAAGTTGAGTAGACTTAGGGGTACAACTGACGGCAATTCGGCTGGTCAAGAACCAATTCTTGTTTAAAATGACATCTGATCCGGAAGGATGAATTCTAGGATTTCGACTAAGGATTGCGAGCATTCACCACATATCAAATCAAAGGCTGAAAATGACGATTACAAAGGATACTAATGAATATTGCTAGACATATGGAACGCAACCATATTGCAAGCAGACAAGTATTTGCACAGCAACAGCTGGCATAGAATTACCGAAAGACCGGATAGTATATCAATGTACCTTGTGGATCATATGATCAACTAGTAATGAACTGTTCCTCGATAAGGGTGAAGAATTATTCGTAGGGTATTCATGCGGCAAGGAACTACGGGGTAGTAAGCATAAAGGATGCTTGGAACATCGGAGAGTAATTTGAGGGCACCTTGTAATAACAAGGGCAACTGGGGATGAAGGTATGAACGACAAAAGTGTGTAGTTATCAATAAAGATTTATCAGTGGTACGGATCGCAACGGCGAAGGGCACAAGGGTCTTGGGAAAGCATCAGAGAGTGTCTTCAGAATCTTCTGGTGCAGCAGGCGATCATCTGGCCTGAAGGGGCTCTCCGGGAGAAAGTTGTTACGAAAACCTAATGTTAGAGTTTAGCAAATTCATTTAACCCGAATAGAAGAGAGATCAGAGTTCCAGAGTATAGGTAAAGGAATAAAAGATCCTAATACCACCCAATGGCGACGTGGGCCCGTAAGCCACACAACCATGTTAGAAAAAGTTTTGGAATGTCTAGACTCGACTTTGACCAAGGAGTGTGGAAGGGGGATTCCTACAGGCAGTCGGCTCTGATACCAACTTGTGACGCCCCCGATTCAATCGTACACTAATCATGCACACAAACGTGTACGATCAAGATCAGGGACTCACGGGAAGATATCACGACACAACTCTAAAAACAAAAATAATTTATACAAGCATCATAATACAAGCCAGGGGCCTCGAAGGCTCGAACACAAGTGCTCGATCATAGACGAGTCAGCGAAAGCAACAATATCTGAGTACAAACATAAGTAAACCAGTTTGCCTTAAGAAGGCTAGCATAAATTGGGATACAGATCGAAAGAGGCGCAGGCCTCCTGCCTGGGATCCTCCTAAACTACTCCTGGTCGTCGTCAGCGGCCTGCACGTAGTAGTAGGCACCTCCGGTGTAGTAAGAGTCGTCATCGACGGCGGCGTCAATCTCCTGGGCTCCAGCATCTGGTTGCGACAACCAGGTAGAAAGGAAAGAGGAAAAAGAGGGAGAAAAGCAACCGTGAGTACTCATCCAAATACTTGCAAGCAAGGATCTACACTACATATGCATGGGTATCTGTGTAAAGGGGCAATATCAGTGGACTGAACTGCAGAATGCCAGAATAAGAGGGGGATAGCTAGTCCTGTCAAAGACTACACTTCTGGCAGCCTCCATCTTGCAGCATGTAGAAGAGAGTAGATGGTAAGTTCACCAAGTAGCATCGCATAGCATAATCCTACCCGACGATCCTCTCCTTGTCGACCCGTGAGAGAGCGATCACCGGGTTGTATCTGGCACTTGGAAGGGTGTGTTTTATTAAGTATCCGGTTCTAGTTGTCATAAGGTCAAGGTACAACTCCAAGTCATCATGTTACCGAAGATCACGGCTATTCGAATAGATGAACTTCCCTGCAGGGGTGCACCACATTACCCGACACGCTCGATCCCTCTGGCCGGGCACACTTTCCTGGGTCATGTCCAGCCTCGGGAGATCAACACGTCGCAGCCCTACCTAGGCTCAATAGAGAGGTCAGCACGCCGGTCTAAATCCTATGCGTGCAGGGGTCTGGGCCCATTGCCCATTGCACACCTGCACATTGCGAACGCGGCCGTGATAGCCCACAAGTATAGGGGATCGCAACAGTTTTCGAGGGTAGAGTATTCAACCCAAATTTATTGATTCGACACAAGGGGATCCAAAGAATATTCTCAAGTATTCGCAGTTGAGTTGTCAATTGAACCACACCTAGATAACTTAATATCTGCAGCAAAGTATTTAGTAGCAAAGTAGTATGGAAGTAACGGTAATGATAGCAAAAGTAATATTTTTGGGTTTTGTAGTGATTGTAACAGTAGCAACGGAAAAGTAAATAAGCGGGGAACAATATGTGAAAAGCTCGTAGGCATTGGATCGGTGATGGAGAATTATGTCGGATGCGGTTCATCGTGTAACACTCATAACATAGGGTGACACAGAACTAGCTCCAATTCATCAATGTAATATAGGCATGTATTCGAATATAGTCATACGTGCTTATGGAAAAGAACTTGCATGACATTTTTGTCCTACCCTCCCGTGGCAGCGGGTCCTAATGGAAACTAAGGGATATTAAGGCCTCCTTTTAATAGAGTACCGACCAAAGCATTAACAGATAGTGAATACATGAACTCCTCAAACTACGGTCATCACCGGAGTGGTCCCGATTATTGTCACTTGGGTTGCGGATCATAACACATAGTAGGTGACTATAGACTTGCTAGATAGGATCAAGAACTCACATATATTCATGAAAACATAATAGGTTCAGATCTGAAATCATGGCACTTTCGGGCCCTAGTGACAAGCATTAAGCATAGCAAAGTCATAGCAACATCAATCTCGTAACATAATGGATACTAGGGATCAAACCCTAACAAATCTAACTCGATTACATGATAAATCTCATCCAACCCATCACCGTCCAGCAAGCCTATGATGGAATTACTCATGCACGGCGGTGAGCATCATGAAATTGCTAATGGAGGATAGTTGATGACGACGATGGCGACGGATTCCCCTCTCCGGAGCCCCGAACGGACTCCAGATCAGCCCTCCCGAGAGGTTTTAGGGCTTGGCGGCGGCTCCGTATCATAAAATGCGATGAATCCTTCTCTCTTATTTTTTCTCCCCAAACATGAATATATGGGGTTGGAGTTGAGGTCGGTGGAGCAACAGGGGGCCCACGAGGCATGGGGGTGCGCCCCCCACCCTCGTGGACAGGTGGAGGCCCGCCTGACGTGGATTCTTCTTCCAGTATTTTTAATATTTTCAAAAATAAGTTCCGTGGAGTTTTAGGTCATTCCGAGAACTTTTATTTCTGAAATTAAATAACACCATGGCAATTCTACTGAAAACAGCGTCAGTCCGGGTTAGTTCCATTCAAATCATGCAAGTTAGAGTCCAAAACAAGAGCAAAAGTGTTTGGAAAAGTAGATACGACGCAGACGTATCAACTCCCCCAAGCTTAAACCTTTGCTTGTCCTCAAGTAATTCAGTTGATACTGAAAGTGATAAAGAAAAACTTTTACAAACTCTGTTTGCTCTTGTTGTTGTAAATATGTAAAGCCAGCATTCAAGATTTCAGCAAACAATATGACTAATCACATTCACAATAACTCTTAGGTCTCATATTTACTCATATCAATGGCATAATCAACTAGCGAGCAATAATAATAAATCTCAGATGACAACACTTTCTCAAAACAACCATAATATGATATAATAAGATGGTATCTCGCTAGCCCTTTCTGAGACCGCAAAACATAAATGCAGAGCACCTTTAAAGATCAAGGACTGACTAGACATTGTAATTCATGGTAAAAGAGATCCATCATAGTCATACCCAATATAAATTAATAGTAATGGATGCAAATGACAGCAAAGCTCTCCAAATTGGTGCTTTTTAATAAGAGGGTATGACTCAACATAAAAGTAAATAGATAGGCCCTTCGCAGAGGGAAGCAGGGATTTGTAGAGGTGCCAGAGCTCGATTTTAAAGCAGAGATAAGTAATATTTTGAGTGGCATATTTTCATTGTCAACATAACAACCAAGAGATGGCGATATCTTCCATGTTACACACATTATAGGCGGTTCCCAAACAGAATGGTAAAGTTTATACTCCCCTTCCACCAACAAGCATCAATCCATGGCTTGCTCGAAACAATGAGTGCCTCCAACTAGCAACAGTCCCAGGGGGATTTTTGTTTGCAATTATTTTGATTTAGTTTGCATAAAGCATGGGACTGGGCATCCCGGTGACCAGCCATTTTCTCGTGAGTGAGGAGCGGAGTCCACTCCTCTTGAGAATAACCCGCCTAACACGGAAGATAAGGATAGCCATAGTTGATACATGAGCTATTCGAGAATACAAAACAGAATTTCATTTTAAGGTTTGGAGTTTGGCACATACAAATTTACTTGGAACGGCAGGTAGATACAGCATATAGGAAGGTATGGTGGACTCATACGGAATAACTTTGGGGTTTAAGAGATTGGATGCACAAGAAGTATTCCCGCTTAGTACAAGTGAAGTCTAGCAAAAGACTGGGAAGCGACCAACTAGAGAGTGACAACAGTCATGAACATGCATTAAAATTAATGAGCATTGAGTGCAAGCATGAGTAGGATATAATCCACCATGAACATAAATATCGTGAAGGCTATGTTGATTTGTTTCAACTACATGTGTGAACATGTGCCAAGTCAAGTCACTCCAATCATTCAAAGGAGGATACCACCCCACTATACCACATCACAACCATTTTAATAGCATGTTGGCACGCAAGGTAAACCATTATAACTCATAGCTAATCAAGCATGGCACGAGCAACTATGATCTCTAATTGTCATTGCAAACATGTTTATTCATAATAGGCTGAATCAGGAACGATGAACTAATCATATTTACAAAAACAAGAGAGGTCGAGTTCATACCAGCTTCTCTCATCTCGATCAGTCCATCATATATTGTCATAATTGCCTTTCACTTGCACCATCGAACGATGTGAAAATAATAAGAGTGCACGTGCATCGGACTAAGCTAGAATCTGCGAGCATTCAATAAACGCGAGAAGACAAGGCAATATGGGCTCTTAGTTAAATCAACAATAATGCATATAAGAGCCATTTCAACAATTTAATTATGGTCTTCTCCTATCGACCCCCAAAGAAAAGAAAAGAAATAAAACTATTTACACAGGAAAGCTCCCAACAAGCAAAAGAAGAACGGGAAATCTTTTTGGGTTTCTTTTTAATTATTACTACTATAGCAAGAAAAATAAACTAGCTAAAGCTACAACTATTTTTTTCTTAAGGTTTATCAAACACACAAGAAGAAAGCAAGAAAAAGAAAATAAACTAGCATGGATATTACAGTGAAAAAGTACGAGCACCGACATCTAGCAATGAGTGTGTGAACATGAATGTAATGTCGATGAGAGATACATACTCCCCCAAGCTTAGGCTTTTGTCCTAAGTTGGTTTATTGCCACGGATGGCCTGGCGGATATCCAAAGTTATAACCGGGGTCGTACTGAGATGCAGCGGCTATTGCCTCGTGGGCTACAGCTTGGAGGCGAGCTGCCCTCGTCCTCCTTTCGTACTCATTTGCCTTCTCTCTGGTTATAAAACGTCTTCCCTTTGCCTGAAAGTTAAAGAGAGCAGGAGCAGGGAGAACAATATTGACAGCATGACGCCTGTCAAAGATTAGTCGGTACTGGAGAGGTGGTTCATTCCTCTCGATAAACTGATGGTGAACCATAGCATTAAAGTCTAGATAAGTATGAGGCAATTCAATATCATCATCACGTATGGTTACATCAAGAAAATCGGCTAAGCAAGTTGCATAAATTCCACCAAAGAAATCTCCATTAAATCTATTATGATGCAACCTACGTGCAACGATGGCTCCCAAATTATAAGATTTATCTCCTAACACAGCACTCCTAAGAATACTGAGGTCAGGGACACACATGTGACACGCTTAATCTTTACCATTTATTTACCTACCTATAAAGAGAGCAAAATAATGTATAGCAGGAAAATGAATGCTCCCTATGGTAGCTTGTGCTATATCTCTAGATTCCCCCACAGTTATAATAGCAAGAAAATCTCTAAATTCAGATTTGCGAGGTTCACTAGCACTACCCCATTGTGGAAGTTTGCAAGCAGTGGGAAAATCCTCTAAGTCCATAGTATAAGATTTTTCATAAAGATCAAACAGGACAGTTTGAGAATTGCGTGAAGATGAAAATTCAAACCTCCTCACAAAGAAACTAGTGAGATAGTGGTACTGGCGGCACTTTTCCTCCTCGAAGCTCACAAGATCAGCGTTACGCAAATATGCGTTAAATTCTTCCTTGATTCCCGCTCGATCCATAAAATCCTCTGAAGGCCATTCACAAGGCCGCACTGGGGCGTTCCTTGGTGGCTCATCGTCAGCATCACGCATTGCAAGCCTGGGTCCTTGCTTCCTTGAAGAACCACCTTGGTACATTTTCCTAAGCATATTTCTTCCTCTGAAAAATTTCTAAATTTTTTAGTAACTTCAAATAAAAGTGAACCAAGCTCAACAAAATTGATAGCAACTACTCCTACAAGTGCCTAGAGACTATATCAAGCCTTAGAACTACTTGGAACCATATAAATTTGACATGCAAGCTCAAGAACATGGTCATCTAGGCAGCACAAATTTGCAATGAATAAAGCACTAGAACAAAAAATAATTGGACCAATGGAGGAGTCACATACCAAGGAACAATCTCCCAAAGCAGTTTTGTAAGAGGTGCTTTGAACAAGGAGATCGAAAATCACAGCAAAATGAGCTAGAACTCGTGCTTGAGCTGGATGGTGATTTTTTTTGGGTGGAAGAAGAAGTGTGTGGGTGTAGGAATAAGTGGAGGGGAGCCATTGTGGGCCCACGAGGCAGGGGGCACGCCCTGTAGGGATGGGCGCGCCCTGGACCCTCGTGGCCACGTGCTTGCTCCCATTGCTGTGTTCTCAGTGCCAGATATTCTCAAATGTTCCAGAAAAAATCATATTAAATTGGCAGGGCATTTGGATAACTTTTATTTTCAGGGTATTTTTTTATTGCACGGATATTTCAGAAAACAGAAAGGAAATTACTATTTTACTTTATTTCAACTATATAACGGAAAGTAGAAGGAGGGTACAGAAGGTTGTGCTTTCTAGTTTCATCCATCTCATGCTCATCAAAAGGAATCCACTAACAAGGTTGATCAAGTCTTGTTAACAAACTCATTTCGAGTAACATGAAACCGGAGAAATTTCGACTAACACTGTGTTACCTCAATGGGGATATGCACATCCCCGATAATAAGAATATCATATCACTTTTTGACAGTAGGAAGAGGAAATTCAAAACCTCCAAAAATAATTGATGGAATTTTTCCAATAGAATTGATACTGTGGACTTGAGGTTGTTTCCTCGGAAAGTGTACCGTATGCTCATTACCATTAACATGAAAAGTGACATTGCCTTTGTTGCAATCAATAATAGCCCCTGCAGTATTCAAAAAGGGTCTTCCAATAATAATAGACATACTATCGTCCTCGGGAATATCAAGAATAACAAAGTCCGTTAAAATAGTAACGTTTGCAACCACAACAGCACATCCTCACAAATACCGGCAATTATAGCAATGGATTTATCAGCCATTTGCAAAGATATTTTAGTAGGTGTCAACTTATTCAAATCAAGTCTACGATATAAAGAGAGAGGCATAACACTAACACCGGCTCCAAGATCACATAAAGCAGTTTTAACATAGTTTCTTTTAATGGAGCATGGTATAGTTGGTACTCCTGGATCTCCAAGTTTCTTTGGTATTCCACCCTTGAAAGTGTAATTAGCAGCATGGTGGAAATTTCAGCTTCTGGTATCTTTCTTTTATTAGTAACAATTTCTTTCATGTACTTAGCATAAGGATTCATTTTGAGCATATCAGTTAATCGCATACACAAGAAGATAGGTCTAATCATTTCAGCAAAGCGCTCAAAATCCACATCATCCTTTTTCTTGGATGGTTTGGGAGGAAAGAGAACCATGGGTTTCTGAACCCATGGTTCTCTTTCTTTACCATGTTTCCTAGCAACAAAGTCTCTTTTATCATAACGTTGATTCTTTGATTGCGGGTTATCAAGATCAATAGCAGGTTCAATTTCTACATCATTATCATTACTAGGTTGAGCATCATCATGAACATCATCATTAACATTATTACTAGGTTCATGTTCATTACCTGATTGTGTTTCAGCATCAGAAATAGAAATATCATTTGGATTCTCAGGTGGTTCAGTAATAGGTTCACTAGAAGCATGCAAGGTCCTATCATTTTTCTTTTTCTTCTTTTTAGAAGGACTAGGTGCATCAACATTATTTCTCTGAGAATCTTGCTCAACTCTCTTAGGGTGGCCTTCAGGATACAAAGGTTCCTGAGTAATTTTACCAGTTCTAGTAGCCACTCTAACAACATAGTCATTATTCTTTCTATTTAATTCATTGAGAAAATCATTCTGAGCTTTAAGTACTTGTTCTACTTGAGTGGTGACCATAGAAGCATGTTTACTAATGAGTTTAAGTTCACCCTTAACATTAGCCATGTAATTACTCAAGTGTTCAATCATATAAGCATTTTGTTTTAATTGTCTACCAAAATAAGCATTAAAATCTTCTTGCTTAACCATAAAGTTATCAAACTCATCCAAACATTGGCTAGCAAACTTAGTAGGAGGGATTTCAGCTTTATCATACCTATAGAGAGAATTTACCTTTACTACCTGTGTCAGGTTATCAAGACCATGTGTTTCTTCAATAGGTGAGGGATTAAGATCATATATTTCTTCAACAGGCGGTAAATTAAGACCATGTATATCTTCAATAGGAGGTAAATTCTTAACATCTTCAGCTTTTATACCTTTTTCTTTCATAGATTTCTTTGACTCTTGCATATCTTCAGGACTGAGAAATAGGACACCCCTCTTCTTCAGAGTTGGTTTAGGAATAGGCTCAGGAGTTGGCTCAGGGAGTGTCCAATTATTTTCATTGGTCAACATATTATTCAATAGAATTTCAGCTTCATCCGGTGTTCTTTCCCTGAAAACAGAACCAGCACAACTATCCAGGTAATTTATGGAAGCATCAGTTAGTCCGTTATAAAAGATATCGAGTATTTCATTCTTCTTAAGAGGATGATCAGGCAAAGCATTAAGTAATTGGAGAAGCCTCCCCCAAGCTTGTGGGAGACTCTCTTCTTCAATTTGCACAAAATTATATATTTCCCTTACAGCAGCTTGTTTCTTATGAGCAGGGAAATATATAGTAGAGAAGTAATAAATCATATCCTGGGGACTACGCACACAACCAGGATCAAGAGAATTAAACCATATCTTAGCATCACCCTTTAATGAGAACGGAAATATTTTAAGAATATAAAAGTAGCGAGTTCTCTCATCATTAGTGAACAGGGTGGCTATATCATTTAATTTAGTAAGATGTGCCACAATAGTTTCAGATTCATAGCCATAAAAAGGATCGGATTTCAACCAAAGTAATTATCTCAGGATCAACAGAGAATTCATAATCCTTATCAGTAACACAGATAGGTGAAGTAGCAAAAGCAGGGTCAGGTTTTATTCTAGCATTACGAGATTGCTGCTTCCATTTAGCTAATAACTTCTTAAGATCATATCTATCATTGCAAGCAAAAATAGCTCTAGCAGCTTCTTCATCCATAACATAACCCTCAGGCACAACAGGCAATGCATATTTATTAGGGGGAGAGTCTTCATCATCACTACCATCAATATTATCAGTTTCAATAATTTCATTCTCTCTAGCCCTAGCAAGTTGTTCATCAAGAAATTCACCAAGTGGCACAGTAGTATCAAGCATAGAAGTAGTTTCATCATAAGTATCATGCATAGCAGAAGTGGCATCATCAATAACATGCGACATATCGGAATTAATAGCAGAAGCAAGTTTAGGTGTCGCGAGCTTACTCAAAACAGAAGGTGAATCAAGTGCAGAGCTAGATGGCAGTTCCTTACCTCCCCTCGTAGTTGAGGGATAAATTGTTGTTTTTGCGTCTTTCAAGTTCCTCATAGTGACCAGCAGATATAAATCCCAAGTGACTCAAAGAATAGAGCTATGCTCCCCGGCAACGGCGCCAAAAAATAGTCTTGATAACCCACAAGTATAGGGGATCACAACAGTTTTCGAGGGTAGGGTATTCAACCCAAATTTATTGATTCGACACAAGGGGAGCCAAAGAATACTCAAGTATTCGCAGTTGAGTTTTCAATTCAACCACACCTGGATAACTTAATATCTGCAGCAAAGTATTTAGTAGCAAAGTAGTATGGAAGTAACGGTAACGATAGCAAAAGTAATTTTTTTGGGTTTTGTAGTGATTGTAACAGTAGCAACGGAAAAGTAAATAAGCGGAGAACAATATGTGAAAAGCTCGTAGGCATTGGATCGGTGACGGAGAATTATGCCAGATGCGGTTCATCATGTAACAGTCATAACATAGGGTGACACAGAACTAGCTCCAATTCATTAATGTCATGTAGGCATGTATTCCGAATATAGTCATACGTGCTTATGGAAAAGAACTTGCATGACATCTTTTGTCCTACCCTCCCGTGGCAGCGGGGTCCTAACGGAAAATAAGGGATATTAAGGCCTCCTTTTAATAGAGTACCGGACCAAAGCATTAACACATAGTGAATACATGAACTCCCCAAACTACGGTCATCACCGGAAGTGGTCCTGGTTATTGTCACTTCCGGGTTGCCGGATCATAACACATAGTAGGTGATTATAGACTTGCTAGATAGGATCAAGAAATCACATATATTCATGAAAACATAATAGGTTCAGATCTGGAATCATGGCACTCGGGCCCTAGTGACAAGCATTAAGCATAGCAAAGTCATAGCAACATCAATCTCAGAACATAGTGGATACTAGGGATCAAACCCTAACAAATCTAACTCAATTACATGATAAATCTCATCCAACCCATCACCGTCCAGCAAGCCTACGATGGAATTACTCACGAACGGCGGTGAGCATCATGAAATTGGTGATGGAGGATGGTTGATGATGACGACGGCGATGGATTCCCTCTCCGGAGCCCCGAACGGACTCCAGATCAGCCCTCCCGAGAGGTTTTAGGGCTTGGCGGCGACTCCGTATCGTAAAACGCGATGAATCCTCCTCTCTTATTTGTTTCTCCCCGAACACGAATATATGGAGTTGCAGTTGAGGTCGGTGGAGCAACAGGGGCCCACGAGGCAGGGGGCGCGCCCAGGGGGTAGGCGCGCCCCCACCCTCGTGGACAGGTGGAGGCCCCCCTGACGTGGATTCTTCTTCCAGTATTTTTAATATTTTCCTAAAATAAGTTCCGTGGAGTTTCAGGTCATTTCGAGAACTTTTGTTTTTGCACATAAATAACAGCATGGCAATTCTGCTGAAAACAGCGTCAATCCGGGTTTGTTCCATTCAAATCAAAACAAGGGCAAAAGTGTTTGGAAAAGTAGATACGACGGAGACGTATCAGGCCGGAAGAAGACCTAGCCCCCTTAATACAAGCGCGGGCTTACGGTCCAATGCGGCGCGCGCTGCTCAGTCATTGACGTCAAAAAGAGCTTCGGCTGATACCACGACGCCGGTTGCCCATATCTTGTCCCACGTGGCGGTTAGTGCGTATAAGTTCAACGACCCAACTCAGATCAAATACCAAGATCTCGTTAAGCATGTTATTATGAAGTAACCGCGGATGCCGACCAGGCCCAGGCCCACCTCTCTCCGAGGTGGTCTCAACCTGCCCTGTCGCTCCGCCACAAAGTAACAGTCGAGCGCCATCGGGAACCCAGGCCCACCACTACCGGGATGGAGCCACCTGTACTTTCAGCCCCCACATCAGAATCACATGCGGGTACTCAACGAGCCGACCTGACTTTAGTCACCACCTGTATAGTATGTATGTATATATGTATATACCCGTGATCACCTCCCGAGTGATCAGGGCACGATAGTATAGCATGGCAGATGGACAAGAATGTAGGGCCACTGATGGATACTAGCATCCTATGCTAAGCATTTAGGATTGCAGGTAAGGGTAACAACTGTAGCAACAATGACAGGCTATGCAGCAGAATAGGATTAACCGAAAGCAGTAACATGTTACACTACTCTAATGCAAGCAGTAGAGAGAATAATAGGATATATCGGGTTGATCAAGGGGGGCTTGCCTCGTTGCTCTGGCAAGAAGGACGGGTCGTCAACACCGTAGTCGTACTGGGTAGCAACGGCGTCGGTCTCGGTGTCTAGCGGGAGAAGAGGGGGAAGAAACAATACATATAATGCAAACATATGCATGATGATGCTTGACATGATAATGAGCGTTGCTAGGTGTACCCTAACGCGGTAGTAGGTGATACCGGCGAAGGGGGGAACATCGGGTAAGTATTCCCGGTGTTTTGCGTTTTCGGACAGATGAACTAGAGGGGGAAAGTTGCGTGTTCGCTATGCTAGGGACATGTGGATGACAAACGAACTGCGTATTCGGATTCGCCTCGTTGTTCTGAGCAACTTTCATGTATAAAATATTTTCAGTCGAGTTACGGTTTATTTTATATGAATTTTCAAAGTTTTTAAATGATTTTCTAATTTCTGGATTTAATTTAATTCAAAAAAAATAATAAACACTAATTGCTATGAGTACACACAGAAGTGTACCCAGGGGTGTAATGTGTGGCTGACAGTGGGCCAGGGTCAAAGTCAATAGTACCCAGTCAATGGTTGACTCAGTCAATGTTGACTGGTCAACATGGTCAAACGGGCCCGCATGGCATATGCTATACCTATTCATATAATTAAAACAAGCCTAATCAAATGGGGTTCACATGTCATATGTACATTAGGCAATCTACTCCACTAACCTAATCCTAAAACGATCCTACCCCTAATTAATTAAGCGGCCAGAAGCAAAGCAGGTTATGCACGTTGTGCACACACACACGTCCATGGCCAAGCTACAGCAGCGGCCGGCGGCAGCATCAAGCAGCAGTGGCGGCGCCAGGATTTTGAGGCTGGGTATTCATTGGCACAAAAAAATTACTCTAAATGTATTATAAAGACACCAGTACAACAATAGTAATGTTTTAATGCATCAAACCATACTAATTATACATAAACATAAAGACACCAGTACCTTTTGATTGACAGATTGATGATATCCCATCTTACAATATAACTTTGCGATCGCATTTTTGGAAGAGATTGATGACATCCTCATCCTTTACTTGATTGAAGAATTTTCTCTCAACAAATGTAACCAAACAATTGTTCAAGTAATCATCACCCATTTTGCTCCTTAGCTTATTCTTCACATAGTTCATTGAAGAGAACACCCTTTCAACACTAGCAGTAGCTACCGGCAGAATTAATACCAACTTAATAAGCTTGGAAACAATATAGTATTGTTCATGCTTGTTTGTCTCGACAAGCATAACTGAAAGCTCACATAGATTCTTCAAGTTTTGAAACCTTTCATCTCTACGCACATGAGTAACATACATGTTTAGTTGCCATGGAAGTCTTGCCAGTTCATCACTTGTGAAATCATTAGCATAAAACTTTGTAGCAAGCCTAACCAATTTCTCTTGATCATAAGCAGCAAATAGACGAAGTGGACAAAATGCTGCCATGCAAGAAAGTAGATCTGTGTTTACCTCATCAAATCTGCCATTCAACTCACTAATTTGCCTATCAATGACACTCACATACATATCAACTTTGAAGCGATGGTAATTCGTTGCACCATTAAAGAAACCCCTCCGGCCAGCGGGAAAGTAAGGACCCTCCATATCAACAATTTTGATCTTATGCTTTGTACAAAAATATGTGATCTTTTTGAGAAAATCATCCCATCTAGGATCAGTCCTCAAACCCTCCAAGTGATACTTTGTGATATCAACAAGCTCAATAGCATGAACAATCTCTTGGTCTTACTTTAGCAAAGCTCTACTCAACTCATCTGTGTATCCAAATATTTCTTGCATCAAGTGTGCCATGAAAACAAACTCAAATGATCGAAATGGTGTCAATATGGTTAGAGCCGCTTGTGCCTCCGCACCATGGTACTCTTTTCCAATCTTGATGAGGACTCGTCGTATTGCACCATACATACAGATGACATGGTTCACGGTTTTGAAGTGAGAGCCCCAACGTGTATCACATGGCCTTCCCAAACCCATTTCCTGATTCAGCCCACTCCCCTTTCTACTTCTTCCAATTCGAGTGCATCAATGAGTTCCTCAGCCTGAGCTATACGAAGCATTCTCATCTTTTTACAAGACATGCCAAGAGCATTTAACAAGTGTGCAAGTTGTTGAAAGAACCAAGTACAATCACCACTCTCTTTAGCAACAGCAACAAGAGTTAACTGTAGTTGATGGGCAAAACAATGAACATAGTAGGCAGAAGGAGACTCATCCATAATCAGTTTTTTAGGCCATTAGCATTACCTTTCATGTTGCTAGCTCCATCATATCCTTGCCCACGAACCATTGCAAAGGTCAAATTGTACTTCATAATCATTTGCCCAATTGCAGCTTTAAGTGTCAAAGAGGTAGTATCTTGAACATGAGCAAGACCAAGAAATCTTACAACAGCCATTCCTTTCTTATCAACATAACGCAAGCAAATTGCCAACTGTTCATTCTCATACACATCACTAGACTGATCTGCAAGTATTTCCAAGTGGCCACCATCAAGTTCTTCAATGACTAATTTTGTAGTCTCCTGTGCACAACATTTTATTAACTCATGTTGTATATCATGGTGAGTCATCTTGCAGTTCTATGGAGCATTTTTGAGAACAACCCTATCAACCTCTTCAAAATTTCTAGCTAGCCAATTTAAAAGCTCAAGAAAATTTCCTTTATTTAGTGAGTTTTCACTTTCATCATGTCCTCTAAATGCCAAGACTTGGTGCAATAGAAATCTCAAACATTTGAGTGTCCATGTCAAACACTGCTTATACAAAGCCTTATATTGTGAGGTGTTTGAAGCAAAAGACTCCCTAATTGATGCTTGTGGTGTAGTGAACATATCATACTTCTCTTGAGCTTTAGCATGAGCACTACTAACCTCACCTTCATGTTTCTTCAATCTCGATTTCATGTTCCAGTTCCTAAATCCATTCTTCACAAATGCATCTCCACCGGGATATTTGTCTTATCCTTGAACAAATAGCAAACAAAGCAGAAAGCACTATCTTTTGTCACACTATACTCAATCCATGGAAATTCTTTAAACCAAGCACGAGAAAAGCGACGGTCAACTCCACTTTTATTTGTATACTCAAAGTTATGATTCTTTGGTTGACATGGCTTCATCTCAATATATCTTCTTCTTACTCTATCTTGGTCATTGACAGCATACATTGAGATGGGAATCCGCTTCCCAGGATCAGGTTCGAGTGCCTACAAATCTGCTTCCATTGGTTCATCATCTGCATCACTTATTTCAGCATCTTTATCAATTGGGGTTGGGGTTGCTTCTCTACTCTCCGGTTCACATTCCGCATCCGGTGCTTGCACTAACGTCAATTGCAAATTGCTCTCAAGCTGAACATGAGAGGTACAAGTACCCAATGCAGCTGCACTCTGATTCGGTGTAGACGTTTCATCAATCTTCTTTGCTTTTGAAGCTTTTCCCCACAATGCAAGAATCCTACTGCCACCACCATTCCCATTCTTCTTCTTCATCTACATTACAACAAAACAAGGAAGAAATTAGCATCTACAAATTAACAAAACAAGGAAGAATCCTACTTCAGCTGCAAAATTGAATCAACTAAAAAACTGAAAATCTGTTTTCTCTAATATTGTACCTGAACGCAGGGCACTAACGCAGGCGGGAGAAAGAAACTGCCGCTGGGCGGCGCCGCGGCAGGTGATGGGTGGCTGCCGGTTGGCGGCGGCAGTCGGACGGCGAAGCGCCGGGCGGGCGCGTCGTCGCGATCTGATCTGAGGGGCGGCGGGCGGATGGCGAGCGCCGGGGCGGCGTCAGCGATCTAGATCTGAGGCGGCGGCGGATGGCGAGCACCGGCGGCGCTGAGCGGCTGAGGGTGGGGCGGGGGCGGGGCGGCGGCCGGTGACTCGGTGAGCGGGAGCGGGGTTCGCTCGCGCTGGTCGCTGGGCCTGGGCAGCTAGGGCTCGAGCAGGGGAAGTGGGGATTGGGGAATGACCGAACGAGGCAACGAGCGAGAGAAGGGAGCGAGCGATGGGCCGTGCGTTGCAGCTATGAATTAATTTTTTTTGCGCTCAATAATGGGTATTCATACGAATACACATGAATACCCTCAGCGCCTCCAGTGTCAAGCAGTAGTAAGCGGCAGCAGCGGCTAGTAGCAAACAACGGTAGCAGCAACAGCTTGTAGTAGCGCAGGAGTAGCGGTGACAACCAACAGCGGCCGTAGCAGCGCGAGCGGGCGCGAGTAGCAGTGAGCAGCAGCAGCAGCACAACAACGCAAGGAGCAGCAGGCTAGAGGAGCAAGGAGCAACAACCACTAATATCACGTACACGTACGCGGCAACGGAGCTCCGACCATGGCGGCGTTTGACACATAGGGGCACAGATCGAGGGGGAAAAGTAGGGGAATCGACAGAGAAGCTCACGGGAAGGCTCGTGGACAGGGTCAAGGAAGCTGGGATGGTCTGTTGGGGTGGCAAATGACGACGTGATGCAGGAGCCGTGGGCGAAGACGAGGACGATGGTGAGGCTACGGGGCATCCTAGCCCGAACCCCTCAGCATGGTGATGGAGCCGACCACGACGGAGCTCCCGGGCATCCTCGCATGACGAGGGGAGGCCGGTGCCTGCGGAATCGGCCTTGCGCGACCATGGATCTGAGCAGTCGAGATCGGGATCGGCGTGGGGGCGATGTAGAAGAGGGAAGTGGCTAGGGTTCGGCAGGGGGGTCGTGGGTGTCCTCCTTATCCTCTCTAGGGCACTCGAGAGGAGCAGGTGTCGGTCATCCGGTCGTGGCACCGTGGGACGGCCGCCACGCCATGGCCTCTGCCTTCTCCTCGAGACAGAGAAGAGGAAAGGCCTGGTGGACTGGGCCGTGCATCAGAAAGACTGGGCCTCTAGTGCACAGTGTGCACTTAGCCCCTGTTCCTTCTTCTAATTTTATGTTTTATGTTTTCTCCATCGTTTTGTATTTTAATTTAATACCAAATAAGTTTTGTTGAATACAAAACTTATCACATAAATAGTAGGCAATGTTTTGAGCTATCACACACGATTTCAAGTGGTTTGTAAATACATAAACACTTATTTATTTTGAAATGGCTCATTTATTTGATGTTGGATCACTCATTAATTTCCTAGGGATTTTTCTGTGAGTCAAATGAAGTTGGTTCCATCATGGCAATGATCAGGGGAATTTATAGAGTAAGGTGAACATTTTAGTTTTATTGTTTGAAAATTTTTGTTGTTTGCCTTTAATTCAAATTTGAATTTAAATTGTTTTGAACTAACGCGAGATTATCAACAGTAATCGAAGTGACGTGGCATCATTAGCAGAGGGTTGTTGTAGCTTAATTATTCAGGCGTCACAATTCTCCTCCAATACAAGAAATCTCGGCCCGAGATTTAGGAGCGGGAGTAAGGGGGAAGGGATTTGGTTATGAAATTCTAACGGGTCTTCTCGGTGTTGGTTGCTCTTCTCAAAGAGGTCAATCCAATATGTTGATGTCTTCATTTCTCTGCTTCAGGTCATCATGATGTAGGACGCATCCTTTCTTCGGGATCTTCATCGTACTTACGATAGAATAAAGGGGGTATACCGGAAGAATGGACCTCGCAAGGTAGACTATCTGGTAGATAACATCGGGGAAGGTGGCGGAAAGTAAATCTCGAATTGAAACTTAAGAAAATATCAAGAGCAAAGTAAGGAGGTATCATGGGAAGATTCGAGCGGCCAGGCAATCGATCGATGCGTGAAATAGGGCGTGAAAGGGGTTCAAAGCAACGGGAATAAGTATGGTGTCTGATACCATAATAGAGCACTAGGAAGGTGGCCCGTGAATTAAATACGAAGTCAAGAGTGGGGAACAACCATAAGAAACAGGGTTGTACAGGAGAGTCAGGTTTCGATCCTGTGGAACTGTGGGTTATGGGCCCACCATGTGGGTTAAAAGTAGGAAGGGCAGAGACATCTTGCGTGATCATGCAAGCAAGGCATGTCAGAGGGTAGCCTGTCGATTATGTCGGCAACAACGTCGGTACCAAGGGCGAGGGGCGAAGAGAACCATTTTCCTGCTCGTTGAATGAGGCGGACCAATAGGCAAAGTTCTCGTCCATCGGTGGCTACCCGAATGTCATCAACAATAGTAACAGGGTCTTGCTGATAGAATGGTACACCGGGGTGTTTACATAAGCAGGAGAATATTACTCCTTAGATCATATAGATCACAAGCAACGTTAAACCAACCAATGGAAAGGAAAATATGATTATCAGATTAAACAAAACAATGGAAAGGAAAATGTGTTTAAACACATATTTCAAGGGTATATCCTTCCCAAGGACAAGCAATGAAATGAATTCTAGTAAATACTGAAGTTTTCATCACACAACAAATAACAAGCAATGAAATGAATTTGAACTCAACCAATCCTTGGCGTTGGAAACGCTTGCTTTGAACCATAGGTGGTCTGGGAAGGGCCAGCTATTGTCAATATCGAGAGCAACGCAGGACTGATCATCCAGGCTGAAGCGGCATATATCAGGAGCAGGGTAGGGAACCACCGCAATGTCCGAGGTATAATACAGTTGCTTCTCATAAATGGTAGTAATAATACAGCAGCTGGATCGCCTTTAACCATCATTAGATAGTTTGGTCCAAGGAAGAGCGAGTTTTCTCCAAGACTATCAATACTGTACCATGGAGAAGGTGTCGGCACTAGCACACCAGTATCCATCCCGAATACCCTGCAACGAGTGTTGGAATAGGTCCGGAGAGGGCGACCATGGGAGACAACACGTGCTCCCTCAGTAGTAACAATCTCGATTACCTTTGTATCTGAGACAAGAAGAGGTGATCCATCGAAATTAGTTGCCAGCCGCCACTGAGTATATGTCCTGCTCGTCCTCATGATCGTGATCATCACCATCGTCATCTCCCCCTTGGTTATAAAAATATTCAAGTATAGGTGGTGGAATGTTCACAGGACCTTGGAAACACAAGAAGAAGGTTAATTAGTAAAGGGAAACTTGCTAACCCGCATGCATGTGGATGAAACAATTATAATTACGGTGGAAGACAAACGTACCGAAACAACGAGGATCCCATGCAAAAACAATGCCATGAGTGGTGGAAGCAAACACAAGATCCTCGTATTTAATTGCATCATAGTACTCATCATCCGTGTACAGAAACTGATTTTTGAGCAATATCCATGGACGAACCATGGAATCAGTAACGACGGCAACAAGCTTGTCGAATATAGCAACAACTTCATAGTTCTCGTAATTCCAAGAGCGGTTGGGAACTCGACAAATTGCTATCTTCCGTAGATGACAGCCACCATGATCGTATTTGAACGTACGTAGATCATCCGTGTGCTCAACCTCAGGGCACTCTGAGATTTTTGGAAGTGGAATCTGCTGACGAGTGTACACATTCACAAGTTCCCACTCGCAATTGTACCCAATATAAACAACCCAATCTCCATTTGCGCCAGCCCAGGCCTTACCCTTAAGCGATGGCATCTTGACATCACACGTATCATTATCAAGCGGCATCGACTTGCACAAGGCGAGGCCTCCATCGTCTGCGCCCATGCGAACAGGCTTATAGCGAAGAAGATAAGGGAGATCAAACCGCTCCTGGACCCTTGGGTTCCTCGTAATGATGTTATTAGTTGAGTCAAGAATGTTCTTGAACGAACCTGCCATGCTAGCCAAGGTGATGATGTTGCACCGATCAATGAGTTCCCCCACCACGTCATCTTTCAGATCGGGGCAAGAATAACAGGGTCGTTTCCGGCTTATTCCCTCCATGGAGAAGATGATCGAACAATGGCAGAAGGAAGGGTGAAGGCAAATGGAGGAGGGAGGAAGAGCGTGCGACATCAGTTCCAAATCGAGAGGGAAAGGCGAAGAGTCGGTGGACGGTTGCCAGTTTGCCACGGTATACAATGAGGCGCCCCGGCCTACACGTTCTTTCGGAAATTGTACAAAAGGACTCGATGTCGTCTCACTGACATGTTGGAACAGGACCACATGTCAACGAAACATGGTGTGTAATTTCTCGTGCAAAATGTGATCTGGTCGCGTTGGCCCGAAGTGTCGTATTATTTCTCGACTTTATTTTTTAATGGTGTGCCGTTCAGTTTTGAAGCATGACTAACTGGTACTGTTTGCAGAGAAAATATAAGCTCCTCTACCACTACTCCACCTCTAGTACTAGTAGTATAAAATAGATATATAGGTTGGAGCTTCAGAGCTGTTAAGGGCTGCCCACTTGCTTCTCACACTATCACCCTCTCTCTAGATCTAAAAAAGACGGCCTCTCTCTCCCTTCTCACCGGTGGTCACAGATCCGCCGGGAAGAAAAAGGGCGATGCAACGTTGGCGCTTGCGTCGTCGTCGGCGGCGAGGTGGCCTTAGCGACGACAAGGCCGTCCTCTCAGACCTAGCACCCGCGCGGGATGGCCTCCGTCCCCAAGCTCGCTGCTGTAGTGCATGTGGAGGACGACGACCACGAGCGAAGCAACTTCCCGCCGACCCTCAGGTATGCTACCTGTCGTTGGGAAATGACACCTATAGGATCACAAGAATCCCTACTACGGTTGCCGGGGCGCAGGGTTGTGAGAAGAGCAGGATCAGCAGTCAACACAAGGATCGTTTACCCAGGTTCGGGTCGCGAGGACGCGTAATACCCTAGTCCTGCTTTGGTGTGTATTTGGGAGACTTCTTGAGCTCTCGAACTAGCTATGGTGGATGCGTAGTTCAAAAGAGCCGAATCCTTCTCCAGTATGCCAAGGGCCTCCTTTTATAGTCGAAAGGGGCTGCCACAGTGGCACACAGGAGGTGGAAAGGCCTATAGTGCTGCGAGCTTATCGCTCATGTTACAGGACAAGACGCATTTAATGCGTAGCTTAGGTGTCCCTTGATACGTCTCCAATGTATCTATAATTTCTGATTGCTCCATGCTACTTTATCTACTGTTTTGGACTATATTGGGCTTTATTTTCCACTTTTATATTACTTTTGGGACTAACCTATTAACCGGAGGCCCAGCCTAGAATTGCTGTTTTTTTGCCTATTTCAGTGTTTCGACGAAACGGAATATCAAACGGAGTTCAAACGGAATGAAACCTTCGGGAACATGATCTTCTCACCCAACATGATCCTGGAGACTTGGACCCTACTCCAAGAAGTGCCAGAGGAGGTCACGAGGGTGGAGGGCGCACCCCCCCTAGCTCGTGGGCCCCCTGACGCTCCACCAACGTACTCCTTCCTCCTATATATACCTACGTATCCCCAAACGATCAGAAGGGGAGCCAAAAACCTAATTCCACCGCCGTGCCTTCCTGTATCCACGAGATCCCATCTTGGGGCCTGTTAGGAGCTCACGGAGGGGGCATCCACCACGGAGGGCTTCTACATCAACACCATAGCCCCTCCGATGAAGTGTGAGTAGTTTACTTCAGACCTTCGGGTCCATAGCTAGTAGCTAGATGGCTTTTCTCTCTTTTTGGATCTCAATACAATGTTCTCCCCCTCTCTCGTGGAGATCTATTCGATGTAATCTTCTTTTGCGGTGTGTTTGTTGATACCGATGAATTGTGGGTTTATGATCCAGCTTATCTATGGATAATATTTGAATCTTCTCTGACATCTTTTATGTATGATTGAGTTATCTTTGCAAGTCTCTTCGAATTATCCGTTTGGTTTGGCCAACTAGATTGGTAGTTCTTGCAATGGGAGAAGTGCTTAGCTTTGAGTTCAATCTTGCGGTGTCCTTACCTAGTTACAGAAAGGGTTGCAAGGCACGTATTGTATTGTTGCCATCGAGGATAACAAGATGGGGTATTTATCATATTGCATGAATTTATTCCTCTACATCATGTCATCTTGCTTAAGGCGTTACTCTGTTTTTAACTTAATACTCTAGATGCATGCTGGATAGCGGTCGATGAGTGGAGTAATAGTAGTAGATGCAGAATCGTTTCGATCTACTTGTCACGGATGTGATGCCTATATACATGATAATACCTAGATAACCTCATAACTATGCTCAATTCTGTCAATTGCTCAACAGTAATTTGTTCACCCACCATAGAATATCTATGCTCTTGAGAGAAGCCACTAGTGAAACCTATGGCCCCCGGGTCTATTCTCTTCATATCAATCTCCATCACTTTATTTACTTGTTTTGCTTTTACTTTTTACTTTGCATCTTTATACCAAAAATACCAAAAATATTATCTCTATCAGATCTCACTCTCGTAAGTGACCGTGAAGGGATTGACAACCCCTAATCGCGTTGGTTGCGAGTAGCTATCGTTTTGTGCAGGTACGAGGGACTTGCACGTGGCCTCCTACTGGATTGATACCTTGGTTCTCAAAAACTGAGGGAAATACTTACGCTACTGTGCTGCATCATCCTCTCCTCTCCAGGGAAAACCAACGCAAGCTCAAGACGTAGCAAGAAGGATTCCTGGCGCCGTTGCCGGGTAGGTCTACACAAAAGTCAACATACCAAGTACCCGTCACAATCCCTATCTCTCGCATTACATTATTTGCCATTTGCCTCTCGTTTTCCTCTCCCCCACTTCAACCTTGCCGTTTTATTTGCCCTCTCTTTCCCAATCTCCTCCTCCTTTTTCCCTTGCCTTTTTCTCGTCCGTTTGTTTGCTCGTGTGTTAGTTTGCTTGCTTGTCATCATGACTAGTCCCTTATCTACTCATATGTCTCCCGAGTTTGAAGTTCTTCACTTTAAGCAAAGGCAAGGAGAAAACTTAAAAGATGCTTGGTATAGGATGATGGAATCTTATCGTAAATGCACCCTAGAGGTGAACTATAGAATCCTTTTTCGGAATTTTTATGTTGGGTTAAATATAACATATAGACAACTCCTGGATTGCATGGCCAAGGAAATTTCATTGAAATTGATCCCAGATTATTGCATTTAAATTATAGAGGGAATAGTGGGAACACCACCCCAAAAAGGAGGATCTCATCCTAACCAGGAAGAAACCCAAATGTTTGAAAAGATTTGCGAAGCAATAAAGATTTTACAAAAGTCTCTTGATCCTCTTAAAAATATTGGCGGAAATCTTAACCGTATGAATATGTTGATTACTCTTTGAAATAAATGGTTGGATTCTTTAGATCTAAAAATTTCCGAGTATGACGGGAAGAGGGAAGAACCCCCCGGACTCGAACATGACTCCGCTAAAAAACTGAAAATTAAAGATGGCAATACCTAGATCTATCCTTGCTTTTATGCCTAGCTAGGGGCATTAAACGATAGCGCTTGTTGGGAGGCAACCCAATTTTATTTTTAGTTTTTTTTTTGCTTCTGTTTAGGAATAAATAATACATATAGCCTCTGTTTATATGTGGTTTTATCTTTTAATTAGTGTTTGTGCCAAGTTAAACCTATTAGATCTTCTTGGGAGATAGCCATTTGATCTTGCTGTAATTTCCAGAATCTTTGCGCTCAGTGCCAGAATTGTTAAAAATCACCAGAACGTGATAAAATAGTGATTCCAATTGCTGCTGATCAATAAACAAATTGTCCAGGTCTTATAATTTTTGTAGAATTTTTTAGGTTCCATAAGTTTGCGTTAGTTACAGATTACTACAGACTGTTCTGTTTTTGACAGATTCTGTTTTGCGTGTGTTGTTTGCTTATTTTGATGAATCTATGGTTAGTAAAATAGTTTATAATCCATAGAGAAGTTGGAATACAGTAGGTTTAACACCAATATAAATAAAGAATGAGTTCATTACAGTACCTTAAAGTATTCTTTTTGTTTTCTTTCTCTAACGGAGCTCACGAGATTTCTATTGAGTTTTGTGTTGTGAAGTTTTCAAGTTTTGGGTGAATTCTTTTGATGGATTATGGAACAAGGAGTGGCAAGAGCCTAAGCTTGGGGATGCCCATGGCACCCCCAAGATAATCCAAGGACACCAAAAATTCAAAGCTTGGGGATGCCCCGGAAGGCATCCCCTCTTTCGTCCACTTCCATCGGTAATTTACTTGGAGCTATTTTTTTATTCACCAACATGATATGTGTTTTGCTTGGAGCGTCTTGTATTATTTGAGTCTTTGCTTGTTAGTTTAACACAATCATCCTTGCTGTACACACCTTTTGTGAGAGCCATACATGATTTGGAATTTGTTAGAATACTCTATGTGCTTCACTTATATCTTTTGAGCTTGATAGTTTTGCTCTAGTACTTCACTTAGATCTTTTAGAGCACGGTGGTGGATTTGTTTTAAAGAAACTTGATCTCTCATGCTTCACTTAGATCATTTTGAGAGTCGTTAATAGCATGGTAATTTGCTTAATGTTAATATATTTGGTGTTCGAGATATGTGAAACTTTCTTTTGAGTGAATTGAATACTAAGATAAATGTAATGCTTAATAATTGTTTTGAGATATGGAGGTAATAATATCAAAGTCGTGCTAGTTGATAATTGTGAATTTGAGAAATACTTGTGTTGAAGTTTGGAAGTCCCGTAGCATGCACGTATGGGTAAAGTTGTGTAACAAATTTGAAACATGAAGTGTACCTGGCTTGTGCATCCTTATGAGTGGCAGTCGGGGACGAGCGATGGTCTTTTCCTACCAATCTATCCCCTAGGAGCATTGTCGTAGTACTTGATTTTGATGGCTTCTAAATTTGTGCAATAATTATATGAGTTCTTTTGACTAATGTTGAGCCCATGGATTATCGCACTTTTATCTTTCCGCACTTGCTAGCCTCTTGATGCCGTGCATTGCCCTTTCTCACCTTGAGAGTTGGTGCAAACTTAGCGGTGCATCAAACCCGTGATATGATCGCTCTTTCACACATAAACCTCCTTACATCTTCCTCAAAACAACCACCATACCTACCTATCATGGCATTTCCATAGCCATTCCGAGATATATTGCCATGCAACTTCCATCATCATTATTATGACATACATTACTTTTGTCATATTGCCATTGCATGATCATGTAGCTGACATAGTATTTGTGGCAAAACCACCATGCATTATTTTCCATACATGTCACTCTTGATACATTGCACCATCCGTTACACATGGAGGCATTCATATAGAGTCATATTTTGTTCTAAGTTTGAGTTGTAATTGTTGAGTTGTAATAGAAATAAAAGTGTGATGATCATCATTATTAGAGCATTGTCCCAAGTGAGGAAAGGATGATGGAGACTATGATTCCCTCATAAGTCGGGATGAGACTCCGGACGAAAAAAAAGAGTCCATAAAAAAAGAGAGAGAAAAGGCCCAAATAAAAAAATGAGAGAAAAAGAGAGAAGGGACAATGCTACTATCCTTTTACCACACTTGTGCTTCAAGGTAGCACCTTGTTCTTCATGTAGTGAGTATAATATATTGTGCTTCAAAGTAGCACTAAGATCTTCATAATAGAGAGTCTCTCATTTTGTCACTTTCATATACTAGTGGGAATTTTCATTATAGAACTTGGCTTGTATATTCCAATGATGGGCTTCCTCAAAGTGCCCTAGGTCTTGGTGAGCAAGCAAGTTGGATGCACACCCATTTAGTTTCTTTTGTAGAGCTTTCATATACTTATAGCTCTAGTGCATCCGTTGCATGGCAATCCCTACTCATCATGTTGACATCAATTGATGGGCATCTCCATAGCCCGTTGATTATCCTCGTCGATATGAGACTTTCCACACAATCCCACCATCATATTTCTATTCCACCCATAGTGTTATACCCATGGCTCTCGCTCATGTATTGCGTAAAGGTTGAAAGAGTTTGAGATTATTTGAGTATGAAACAATTGCTTGGCTTGTCATCAGGGGTATAGAAGTTGGGAACATCGTTGTGTGACGAAAATGAAGCATAACCTAACCATATGATTTTGTTGGGATGAACTTTCTTTGGCCATGTTGTTTTGAGATGACATAATTGCTTAGTTAGTATGCTTGAAGTATTATTATTTTCATGTCAATATGAACTTTTGTCTTAAATCTTTTGGATCTGAATATTCATATAACAAGTAAGAAGATTTATATTGAAATTATGCCAAAGTATTACTCCGCATCAAAAATTCTCTTTTTATCATTTACCTACTCGAGGACGAGCAAGAATTAAGCTTGGGGATGCCTGATACGTCTCCAACGTATCTATAATTTTTGATTGCTCCATGCTACTTTATCTACTGTTTTGGACTATATTGGGCTTTATTTTCCACTTTTATATTACTTTTGGGACTAACCTATTAACCGGAGGCCCAGCCCGAATTGATGTTTTTGCCTACTTGATGTTTGAAGAAACGGAATATCAAGCGGAGTCCAAACGGAATGAAACCTTGGGAGGCGTGATCTTCTCACGAGCGTGATCCGGAGACTTGTACCCTACTCCAAGAAGTGCAGGGCGGTCACGAGGTGGAGGCGCCCCTGCAGGCGCGCCCCTACCTCGTGGGCCCCGACACTCCACCGACGTACTCCTTCCTCCTATATATACCTCGTATCCCCAAGCGATCAAAGGGGAGCCAAAACCAAATTCCACCGCCGTACCTTCCTGTATCCACGAGATCCCATCTTGGGGCCTGTTAGGAGCTCATGGGAGGGTCATCCACCACGGAGGGCTTCTACATCAACACCATAGCCCCTCCGATGAAGTGTGAGTAGTTTACTTCAGACCTTCGGGTACATAGCTAGTATCTAGATGGCTTCTTCTCTCTTTTGGATCTCAATACAATGTTCTCCCCCTCTCTCGTGGAGATCTATTCGATGTAATCTTCTTTTTGCGGTGTGTTTGTTGAGACCGATGAATTGTGGGTTTATGATCCAGCTTATCTATGGATAATATTTGAATCTTCTCTGAATTATTTTATGTATGATTGAGTTATCTTTGCAAGTCTCTTCGAATTATCCGTTTGGTTTGGCCAACTAGATTGGTAGTTCTTGCAATGGGAGAAGTGCTTAGCTTTGGGTTCAATCTTGCGGTGTCCTTACCTAGTGATGAAAAGGGTTGCAAGGCACGTATTGTATTGTTGCCATCGAGGATAACAAGATGGGGTATTTATCATATTGCATGAATTTATTCCTCTACATCATGTCATCTTGCTTAAGGCGTTACTCTGTTTTTAACTTAATACTCTATATGCATCTTTGGATAGCGGTCGATGAGTGGAGTAATAGTAGTAGATGCGAATCGTTTCGGTCTACTTGTCACGGACGTGATGCCTATATACATGATCATACCTAGATATACTCATAACTATGCTCAATTCTGTCAATTGCTCAACAGTAATTTGTTCACCCACCGTAGAATACTTATTCTCTTGAGAGAAGCCACTAGTGAAACCTATGGCCCCCGGGTCTATTCTCATCATATCAATTTCCATTACTATATTTACTTGCTTTGCTTTTACTTTTTACTTTGCATCTTTATACCAAAAATACCAAAAATATTATCTCTATCAGATCTCACTCTCGTAAGTGACCTGAAGGGATTGACAACCCCTAATCGCGTTGGTTGCGTGTAGCTATCCTCTTGTGCAGGTACGAGGGACTTGCGCGTGGCCTCCTACTGGATTGATACCTTGGTTCTCAAAAACTGAGGGAAATACTTATGCTACTGTGCTGCATCATCCTCTCCTCTTCGGAGAAAACCAACGCAAGCTCAAGACGTAGCATCCCTTAGCTTTATTGGGGACGAGAACGAGGCCCGTCCTGTCCGCTGCCGCCTCCCCTTGCTTCGACACGCGCCCAGGCCAGTGGTGCATGCGGCGCCATGTAGGCAGGCAGGCAGCTGAGGTGGCGTGGTGGTGGGATCTTCACGAAGATCTACACGCCACCACGCAGGTGCTTGCTGAGTTGGCGTAGAGGCCGCCCGTCGCCACGCAGGTGCCTGCCCAGCTGGTTGAGCTAGCAGCTGCTTGGGGACGGTCGGTGGAGTCTTGGTCGACGCTGGCCTGGCTATGGCCCTGCTGACGCCCTCGGCAAGGGCCTTGCCGGGGGCCCGACAAGGGTCTTGTCGTGGCGTTGCAGTCGTCCTCGGTAAGGCGCTTGCCAGGGGTCTTGTGGATTTCCTTGGCAAGGATCCCGCCAAGGGTTGCCGTCTTCTGGTTCTCATCTAATATCATATCTTTATGGTCTTGACAAAGATTTGCATGCTACCACGGAGGTGTCTCCCGAGCCCTAGTTCCAATGTGGTTGGTTGAGTTGGAAACCCGTGGGCTCAAGGGTGGCTCGCTCTGTTAGCATTGGGCAAGTTGCCCCGGCAAGGCTCTTGCTGGGGCCACGGGAGCTGCCCTGGCATGGGCCTTGCCGGGGGAGTCCACCTCGCCCTCTCGCTCTTTGGTATCTTTGGTCTTGGCGTTGCCTTGGCCATCTTGTGCTTAGGCTTCTCTCCGGCTCCCCTCCTCTGCCCTATTTAGTGTGGCCGTGGCGCGCGGCTCCAACTGCCCGTGCACAAGTAAAGGGATACAAAGGTGTGCCCCTACTTTTGTACACATACACTACCTCTTTTCGAACCATACCCTTGTTCTATTGCTCCATTTGCCACGTCGCTGCATGCGGATCTTTTTCCACTCCACCATCTTCCCAATTTGCTATCCTCTGCTCTGCTGGTCACGCAGACGAAAACCTTAATTTGCACTATTAAAGGAAACCCTACTTCATGCAGACTAATCCATGTCTGGGTTGAATAAGGAAAGGAAGGGAGACTGTACTATCCAAGAGAGTAGGCATCGAACCCGCATCTAGGTTGGAAAGGGGAAAATCAGTAGCTAAGGAACGGAGTCTCGTGTCTCTTGGTTGAAGAAGGGTAGAAGGGCATGACAACGCAATAGAGAATGACCAGGTCGATCGGTTTGTTGTCCTCACATAGGAAAAAGGTGGCTAAACATTACAAAAATGGGACGTAATCCACATATGCTGCATGGATATTTGTTGCTCTGGGCAACCATACCTCCCTCACCACTCTATGCGTCCGTGGAGGTACATCGTACTGGTGCACCCACTGTCCGAATGGGCCTCCCATGCTATTATTGTCACTTTTTTGTTGTTAGTATAACGCCAGCAGTCAAGTCAAGCAATGCTACTGCTAAAGTGATGCCACATTTAACTAATGCCGCACTCAGTCTAATGCCACCAATAAATTTAAGCAATGCCATTTAATTTCACTGGATTATTTCAGGGTTAGCTATTGATTGTGGATGTATTAAAGATTTTTCAGCTAAGGCATTCTAATGTTGTTGCATAGCCAGATACCAACGATGAAACTTGTTACTACCTTCAGATTTTTGCCTTTATTAATGCTTATAGATTACATACCTCACTTTCATGAGATAAGTTAATTTTTTTGTACGGTGTCACCAAAATGCCAAGGCGCTGATGTCATTTTATTTTGGTTAAACTGGACAAAAAGTTATGAAGACAAGAGGAAAGGTCAAGAGTGGGCACCTCCTCCTCCGGCTGTTCTCTTGATTCGTTCGATCAAGTTTTTATGTTTGATCGATTATCAAGATTGGGATAGCAATTTTTAAGGTCCCCCCGAGTTCGAGATGATATTTACCTTGGAGGTACATGGTTTGCAAATTTTTTATACTGTCATTAGTTAATAATGCTAGTTACCTTCAGACTTTTGTATTTGGTTTAATGCTCATGCACAGCTAGTATACCAATGCTGAAACGTGTTACCATTACATTTTGTATTATTAATTGTTATAGAAATCTTCCAGTGCCAGAGTTTATTGAAATATGTTCAGTAAAACCATTGTACTGTATCCTGTAATAAAATAACTACTCTACTGTTGCACTAGCCACTGGATTAGTGTATATTTGTAGTATTCGAAATTTCGAATGGTGTTGCATTAGCGTATGGACATAAATAAAGTGTGGCAAGCTTTCCCAGATATGTGCTCAAGAAAACTACTACCTGGTTTTCTAAATACTAGACGTTTGGATACTTTAAACTGAACCGCGAAAACATCTTATATTAAGGAACAGAGGGTGTAGAGTTCACTCAAATTATCCCGGTAAAGCTAGTCACACCTTTGTTAAAATTAATGTTCATTATCTTATCGGAGGAGGTCTGTAAGTTTGTCTCTAATGCCTGTCGACTACATACCTGACATCATGATGTAATGTTAAGTCATTTCCTTTTATGCAGTGTCACTTGAATTGTCAAAGCGGTGATGGCATTTTATTTTAGTTGAACTGCACAAAATATGCTTAAAAGAAGAGGAAAGGTCAGGAATCGATCATTCTTTCAGAAAGAACTATATATGCCTTTCTGACATCAGCCGTCGTTGCCTTATTTATTCCTTCAAACAGGTGGTTAGAAACAGTCTTGCTACCTTTTCCCATTAAGAAATTGGAATGCTTATATTTGTGAGTCTATGCTTCAACTAGTACCACTTTTATAGTAATCACACTTCCAATATCTATGCAAACAGGGATGCTCGATTTTAGTGGAACTGCACAAAAAGTCCAACGGGTTCAACATTAGGAGCATGTGTTCTTCCAAACCTTTATATCAAATTGGTGGCACTATGAGCTGTTCATTAAGAAGGTACATGGTTTGCTACTATCTTGCTACTCTTTTTGTACTTTCATTAGATAGTAATACTAGTGGTTTGCATGTGAATTTATTGGCAGGATGGACCTACATTGGAGGTGCAGGTCAGGATTCAATGATTGGATGCTCAATTTCGGTTGTATCGATTTCACCTCTTCCATCACTGTGAACATGGATATCCTTGGTCTGATGAAGAATAGGCGCTATATTTCTACTCGAACAAGCAAATCAATTCAGTATGAAATTGTCGAGGGCAAAACATGATCAGATCAAATTGTCGATTAAAAACATGACAGATGCTAAGCGGAAGAGACATGTTTAAACCGAAAATACAAGGTGTGGTATATGTCTAGTAGCTGCTAGATATTTGTGCGAGACAGATATATGCACTTTTGCTATTTGGCAAACACACAAAGTGACCGCAATTTTGGTTGAACTGCACAAGAGAATAGTATAGTCAATGCATGCGATTGCCATTTGAAAATACACAGAAAGATTGGATAGTCACTTCATGGACTGCAGAAAAGTAATCTTGTACTATTTATTGGCCAACACTAGGTGCTTCATTGCTTTGGTATGATTATACAATGGGCATCATTTTGCCTAAGTTAAAGTTTGTATTCCGAAAATAGTCTCGCCGTGTGATCGAGAGAAGACCAAATCATATTGCAGTGGATGTTCCTCCATCATGTGTGGTTCATTCTCATGGTTCCAGCTGTTGGTGAAACCACTTACGTTTGCAAGAGGAATTGTAGACTTCACAAACAAATTTGTCTTTCAGTCTGTACTGAATGTTGGCCAAGAGAAGCATCCATGTTAGTAGGAAGAACATATATTTTTTTTCTAGATCTTTGCTTTTGGAGCTACATATTTGTATATGATCTGTGAATCATTGAGATGCATTAACATGTTGATCTTATGTATGGGAATCGTACTAGTTGGTTTTAGTTGTGGCTGATCTTTGCTTTTGGAGCTACATATTTGTATATGATATGTGAATCATTGAGATGCATTAATAGTTCCTTATATCTGTTCGCTTAGTGTTTACAAGTTACTGATCGATCACTAGCTAGCCTACTAATCCGCTCCTGGCAGTTTTAGTTGCGACGCAAGATCCGTAGTGGCAGTTTTTTGAATAAAAATGCCTACCTCTGAAGAAACTGACAAGCTGCTCTGAAGAAAATGCCATGCGAATCTGGAGAAACTGCCAGCGAAAACGTTTGCAAATGCCTTATCTCCCAGCTAAAGTTCATCAACTAATGCCCTCGGCTGCGACTCGTTGCATGCTGCTCCTGCGAGCAATTTTGAGTGCCTGCATGCAGCCGGCGTAATTAAGGCAGCTAGCTGATGCGAAAATAGATGCGCTTTAATTGTTCAGGCCTTTTAAATCCATGGAATCATTATTGAAAAGGAGGGAGATGATTCGAGTGCACTCGCTTGATCATCATGCGGCGTGCGACCAGCCGCAGACGGACGCGGGGACGGCATAGTCAGAATTTCAGTTTCTCTAGTTTTCCACGGCAAGCTGGCGCGCTAAGCCATGCCTGCTTAATTATGCATTTAATTCCGATGACCATCGCGCTACCTTCCGCCTATAAGTACTGTTTCCCGGTCTTCTATGGTGGCACCGTGACCCAACTCCCCCTATCCTCATAAGCCCCCACCGGCCTGACGTCGCTCCCCACTTATCCTCGCTCTCGCCACATCCGCCATGCCCCCGCCCGTCCGTGATAGGCGAGGCCGGAGGCGGTCTCTGCCCGCACTAGTGTTCGGTTTTTCACCGGAAGGCAGACGGAGGGAGGAGGCATTATATCGGTCTTTAGATGGCAATGCGGAGATCGAGGACTTCTTGGCGCGATCGCCGCTGGCGGAGGAGCAGGAGTTGTTGGAGCGTGACCGCTTGGCGGAGGAGCAGCGTATCACCGATTTGCGCCGCCAGCGGGACATGGAGCAGCAGCGCACCGACGCTCTGAGTGGCGAGCAGAGCGCCCGCAACTGGGCCGACTACATGGAGGCGGCGCCCGCAAATAGCCCTGAGGCTATCGAACGCACGCACGCATTCACGACGCTGATTTTACTACCAACTCGTCAAGTGGGTTTCCGGCTTAGAAGCCAAGCTTGTGGACCACGCCGGCATGGAAAGGGCCAGCAGCGCGAGCAACGCGCCTTCTCGCACCTCTGCAAGTCCGAGTCGAGGCGGAGGACGCCGGTGCCGGCGTTTAGCGTGTACCGCAGATGGCGGCCGACATCGTCTAGTTAGCTAAGAGTAAGTTAGTACTTCTACGCTACTAGAGTATTAGTGGGAGTATATAGTTAACTTGGCTATGATGGTTGTCAACGTGGAAGTTCAGTACTCTATATGTGGATCAGACCTGTTACTTTGCTCTGAATGTTGATCTGTCCGTTTGAACGTATGGAATGGGTTGTATTTGTCCTCCACGGGTTTAGAGGCTGACTTGTGGGCCTACCAAGTTGACGCGTACACAATCAGGAGATGATTGTACGTGGAGAGGATGATAGCAGGGACCCGCCAAGGTCATGGCAGTACGCAAGCAAGTACCTCCTTATTTCAAGCCAATAAAAAAATGGCTCCTCCTAATGGATTTATGACATGTGGGTCCCATGCCATTGTCAACGTAGTCAATAAGCGAGAGAATTACTGAGAGGTGACACGGGGACCCAAAGAGTTCGCCCGATTATTTTTGTTTTGAGGGTTAATTTGATAAATGCCACTCCAAGTCTGGTGTTTAGAAATGCCACTGCAATTTCAAAATTTGAAAATGCCATTTCATGTCATTTCTAGTGGCATTTTTGAAGTCCGCAGGTGGCGTTTTCAAAGTTTGCAAATTGAGTGGCGTTTCCCAAAGTTTGCAAAATTGCAGTGGCATTTTTCAAAGTTTGGAAATTGCAATGGCATTTTATGAATCGCCATAATTGGAGTGGCATTTATCTAATTTGTTTTTGAGATGAAGCGGGGTGTCAACTGGGCTGTGCTTGGGGCACTCCGGCTGTCTAGACAGCCTTCTCTTTTATGTTTACCATGCACCAGCCCAAGAGTTTTTTTCTTTCCGAAAGTGGCTAGCCCAAATTTTTTTGTGATTTGCCAAGTAAGTCGCTTTGTCAGGCCTATTGCTGCAAATCTTTCAAGACGAGGAGAGCTTCATTCGGCTGGACGAGAAAATGGCTTATCAGTAATGAGAAATGGGTTGTACATTTTTAAAACACATCAAACCGACAATTAGTTTCAAATTTCTTTTTTTCATTTCAAGATTTTAAATTGCATTAATTTTTATGCGTGGACAATTTCTTGGATTTTATATTGATATACATTTATTTTTAAAATCAGTTTGAATGTGACTCGAAATTTCGGGATATTAAACAGTTCGGACCGCACCAAAATATGCAAATTTTCATATAATTTTTTAACCGTGGCCACAATATGGGCTGTAATGCTAACAAAAGAATATGGGCTCCAAAAAAACCCTGAAGAATTAGCAAATGGGCTGTAAATTATTAGAAATAATGGCAGATGGGCTATATGCTGTTTTCCACAGATTTGAGGCTTTCCTAAAAAAAGGTTGACGCACAAGTAGTGACTGTTGGATGTCCATCCAACAGCCATCGTGCTTCTTCAATATCTGCTCTTCCTGCTCCAGCCGCTCAAACATCTTGTTGGCGGGACTGCTGCTCCCTCCTCCCATGACCGGCTGTCTTTGCCAGCAGAGCCTCACCACCCCACCGTACTCCCATCGCTGGCCTAGCCATCCTCTACTCACCCACACTGTTGTTATTCTCCGACGAAGGCAGACAGACCGTAAACCCTCATACTGATCGTACTCCCCTCGCGTGGGAAACAAGCGTCGAGTCTTCCTTCCTCCGTGTCGTTCCTTCCTAGGCCTCGCCGTCGTCCATTGCCCCGGTGCTCTCGGCGCGGCCTGGTCAACATGGTCAACGACCGACATGCATCTGAAGTGGACTGTACGTGGAGAGGCTGACAGCTGGGTCCATGGCCGCACGCAAGGAAATGCCTCCTTATTACGCGCAAAATAACGATTCCTCCACCTGACATCTGGGACCCACCGAAAGGGCCTCTGTATTTCGTGAAAAAAAGTTACCGCTGCTGACAGCTCGGACCCACCAGCTATTTTTTCGCACGCAAGGAAGTGCGTCCTTATTACGCAAAAAAACTGAATACTCCCCCTGCTAACTGGGACCCAGTATAGTGGCAGGCTGACTTGTGGGCCTACTAAGTTGTCGGGGATGGAGGGCTTTGTCAACTTAGTCAATATGCACGATTCTAGCTCCAGTGACCGTACGATGTCCATCCAATGGCCGTACGTAGTGCTTCTTCAACCTCTGATCTTCTTGCTCCAGCCGCACAAACCAGCGCCGGTCGTGCTTCGTGCTCCTGCATCCCGTGGCCGGCTACGATGCGACGGAGGCCTCACCGCCCCATACTACTCCCAGCGCTGGCCAGGCCATCCCTCTACTCACCCACACCCCCTGTTATTCTGCAGTAACGACAGCCTCACACCGCAGTGAACCATTGAACCCTCAGAGTCCTCTACGCGTGGGCATCCACTGCCGGGTCGTCCCCAGCTCCGCGTCGTCCCCTTCCTAGGCCTCGCCGTCGTCCACCGCCCTAGTGCTCTCGGTGCGGCGTGGTCAACGTGGTCAAGGAACGACTTCCATCGGAAGAGTACTGTACGTGGAGAGGCTGACAGCTGGGTCCACGGCAGCCGCAAGGAAGTGCCTCCTTATTACGCGGAAAATAATTATTCCTCCACCTGACAGCAGGGACCCACCGTACGGGCCACCGTATTTGGTGAAAAAACGTTCCCCCTGACTGCAGGGACCCACTGGACGGGCCACCGTATTTCGCGAAAACAATGTTCCACCCGCTGTCAGCTCGGACCCATCGGAAGTGCCGCCTTATTACGCACAAAAAAAATGAATACTCCCCCTGCTGCTAGTTGGGACCCACTAAGTTTACGGGGACAGAGTGCTTTGTCAACTTAGTCAATATGAATGATTCTTGCTCCAGTGACCATACGATGTCCATCCAACGGCCGTAGTGCTTCTTCAACCTCTAGTCTTCTTGCTCCAGCCGCCCAAAGCAGCGCCCGTGTGCCGCATGCTCCTGCCTCCGTGGCGGCTATCTTTGCCGCCAAGGCCTCACCGCCCCTACTATTCCCACCGGCTGGCGGGCCTGCGGCGGCAGCCTCACACCGCAGCCGAACCAGTGAACCCTCGTGCTCCTCTCCGCGCGGGCTTCCACTGCAGCGTCATCCCCGGCTCCGCGTCGTCCCCTTCCTAGGCCTCGCCATCATCCACCGCCCTGGTGCTCTCGGCGCGGCGTGGTCAACATGGTCAAGGAACGACTTCCATCGAAAGAGTACTGTACATGGAGAGGCTGACAGCTGGGTCCACGGCTGCATCAAAGGAAGTGCCTCCTTATTACGCGCAAAATAATTATTCCTCCACCTGACAGCGGGGACCCACCGGACGGGCCAACGTATTTCACGAAAAAAACGTTTCCCCCTAACTGCTGGGACCCACCAGCTACATCTTCGCACGCAAGGAAGTGCGTCCGAAAAAAAACGATTCACCCCCCTGACTGCTGGGACCCACCAGTTACATCTTCCCACGCAAGGAAGTTCCTGACAGTCAGGACCCACCTGGTCGAAGCGTACGTAGCGTTGTCATTCCGGTCGCGAACGTGTACGTACATACTGGTCGATGTACAGGCATGCACGTGTCATAGTAGAGGCGCACATGTAGCATGTACACGTACGTACAACGGCCAGGGTGCAAGAAAGTAAATACTGCCACGTACGTACATACGGGCGGGGTCTCGAACGCCTACTCGCGCGTATGTACAGCCAGGGCTCGCGTATATGGCTGGGTCGGAACAGAGAAACTGTGTCGTCGTCGTGTTCATGAGGAGGCAACGAAATGCGTCGTGTTCATCGGGAGGCAACGGAACGCGTGGGACCAACCGGCTTGGATGGAACAACTGATGGAAACGAGGCCTGGCGTACCGCAGAACGGAGGAAACGGCCTTGTGTTTGACCGGCCATGTTCGAAATGGGATCCTGTTCATCAAGAGGGGTCTGGCGTACCGCAAAACAGAGGAAACGGACCTCCTACGGTCGAAACGGGGACCCTGTTGATCGGGAGGGATGTGGCGTACCGCAAAAGGAGGAAAGGGACTTGTGTTGGAGCGCTACGGTCGAAACGGGGGTCCTGTTCATCGGGAGGGGTGTGGCGTACCGCAAAATGAGACTCCACGGGATACTGTTCATCTCCACCGTCGACCCCCTCCAGCCTCCATGAGCTACTGTTCATCCACCGTCGACCTCCTCTAGCCTCCACCTGCGACTGTTCATCCATGGGCTCCTGTTCATCCAGCCTCCACCGCGCGCTACTCCACCGGCTACTGTTCAACCAACCCTCTCCACGGGCTCCTGTTCAACCACCCCTCCACCGGCTACTGTTCATCCAGCCCTCCACCGTCTACTGTTCATCCAATCCTCCACGGGGCGGTCATGTTCATCCTGCCCTCCACGGGGTCCTGTTCATCCAGCCCCAACTGGCTCGATCGATCGGGGTCATGTTCATCACGAGGCAACACCACAGGGTCCTGTTCATCCACCCCCACTGGGAACTGTTCATCCAAACCCCCACAAGCTCGCTTTGTTCATCGAGGCAGCATCGATGTAGCGACCTGACCCAAAATCGGTCAAATCTACGTATGCTGCATTCATCCCAAGATCATCTTTGGTACTCACAAGACATCGATGAAATAATCAAAGTTCAATCACACCTGAATTTATTACATGATTCTCATATAGAGTCTTTATTACAATAGAATAAATTCGGCCAAAGGCCAACTCATGAGAAATAAACTACTAAAGCTGCGGAAGCGTAGACGAAATAGCGAGTCCATCCGACTCCAAAGGGCAATCGCCAAGCGCGGAGCGTAGCCTCACTCCTGATCGGAATAAATCTCTGCAACATAAGACGTTGCAGCCGTGTAGGTCAGCTTTTTGAATAAGCTGGCAAGTCATGAAGAGAATAACAATAATAAAATTACTATCACTATATGCATTTTGGCTGTGGGGCTCTAAGTTTCATCATTTTGCGAAAAGCAAATTTTTCCCTACTACAGTGGACTTGTTTGCAAATACTACAAAATTGTTGGTAGTTATTGAGATGGTTCCACCAACCAATATCTCATACCCAAATTATTAAGTCATAAACCCCTCAAATCAATTCATTAGTTTTAGTGTTGAGATTTCCGAATACTTCCAAGTTCCAGAGGCTCCAATTGTCCGTAACCGGGGACACGGCTAATCGATTAGATCTTTAACTCTGCAGAGGTTTATGACTTTACCATAAGAATCATTCCTCCTTTTAAGTCTTCGCACTTCATGGTGTTTGAAGACGGATGAATAAACAGGTCTTCCAAAGAGTTCTTCCGCTACCGCCGGTACCCATCCAATCCTACCGTTCTTCTACATCTCGTAGTACCGTCCAGCCAGCGTCACTACTAAGGTTAACCCAGCGAGCCCATAATGGCTTGCGGCTGCATGGAGTAAGCTTCCGTCAATGGGGCATCCATCCGTCTCTTCGTGGCTGGGTGAAGCTTTCCGCAAGATGTCATGGCACTTCTCCATGCATCCCGGCCAACCACCGGGTTCTCCAGGTGCCCGTCAACCGTCCTCCACCCAATGAGTGAATTCTGAAGTCCATCTTGATCATGTAGTTCATGGGGTTGTCATCATCATTGACTCTCACATCTTGCTTATGAATTTCTCTCAACCAAAACCCGTCTACGAGCATAGCAAAAATAAACTACTTCGTCCCGGGGTCATGGTAACAAGGGGATTGGTTCATCCTACCACATGATACTACTCAAGATTAATAACTTCAAAATTTCAACTACTGCATGCATGGTGGGGTGGTATAATTTCTAATGCACAAAATCATAGGTATTGAAAATAACATGATCAAAGACTTGCCTTGCTGATGATCCTCGTAAGCTAAAGACTCGTAGTAGCAAGCTTCGCACTCCGGAAACTCTACCGAGACAAACAATAATCACAATAAGCATATAGCATATCATCACTTAACACAATAGCAATAGCAACATAACACACCAAAACAAACAAATCAAAACCCAAAGGAAAAACTCAAAGAAAATCCAATTCAAAGTTTTCCTACTTCAAGCAACAACTAAAAATAGTTTTATATAACAAAATTTTCTTAACATAACCTAAGAATGAGATTATGCTAACTTAACAGAAAAGAATGCATTAAGCAACTAGGAGCAAAAAGAATCAATTTAAAATCTATTATGAAACTCCTATTAGGCCTAATTCAATTTCTATTAAGAAAAATAAAATAAAAGTTTTATTTATTATAAATAAAAGTTCATCCTATAAAGTGACAGAAACTATCCTAGAATAATCAATAACATGTGAAAAATAAATTGATTTACTAATTAAAATAATAGGAAAACAGTAGCTAGTTAATTAATTAGGATTAACAAGATTCTGCTTAAAACTATTTTTTATTAATCCTAAAATATCCAAATTAATTCCTACAGTTAGGTAATGTCAAAATAAAAGTTGGGACAAAAGAATCATCCAAAAATAATTTTCCTAACTCATTTTATGGCAGATTTACTATTCTGACTAAATCTAAAATAAAGCAATTTAAAATAATTTTAACATAGCTAATTATATTTTCTACAGAAACAATAGAAAATTTGCAAACCAACAAAAAAAGAATCACCTAAAAATATTAAGTAGAATAAAAGTTATGAATTTTTCAAAACAGGAACTATTCTGTTAAAACAGAAAAACGAAAATAAAGAAAAAATGGCCTAATGGGCCTAACCTACGCACTGAGCGTAATATAACTAAAATGGGCCTAGGGTTAAACGAATCGAGTCGGTACTAAAATTTAAAACCCTAACTAAAATTTAAACCGGAACTAAACCGGCCGAACCGGGTTTTTATAAAAGAACATACCCCTTCGGGGGTGTTCTAATCCTAGCCGTGGATGTGAGATCGGACGGCGGGGAGTGGTTCCGGCGGCTTACCGGAGCTCGACGGCGGCGGCGGCGGCGGCGGCGAGTGTGTTGGCCTCTCCGGTCGTCGGGGAGGTCGTCGGAGTGGTCCGGCGGGTGCGGGGCGATGAGGGGAGGTGTCTGGTGGAGTCGACGAGGCTCGGGGAGTGCTAGGGCGACGGCGGCGAGGTGAATGGCGGCGGTGGCGTTCGGGCTAGTCCGGCGAGCTCGTGAGGAGGGAGGAGGGGTTCCGGCGAGGGGCGAGGGGGGGAATGGGGTGCGGGGAGGGGTTTATATAGGGGGGGCGCCTCGGCTTGGGCAGGGGGGCAATCGGGAGGGGATCGAATCCCGGATCCGTCGGGATCCGGCGATCGGCGGCGGCGCGGGCGAGTGCGTGGTCGGGGGGTTGAAGGAGGGTGGTGGCCCACCGTCAGAGAGAGAGGGGGGTGCGGTGCGGTCGGGTGACCGGCTCGGAGAGGTTTCGGGCGAGGGGGGGTGCGTCGGTTGGCGCTGGGCCGGCTTGGCTGGCTCGGTGGGCCTGGCTCGGTGGGCCGCTTTGGCTGGTCTGGTGGTGGCTTTGGCGGCGCTGGGGGTTTTTTTTTTATTTTTTTTAATAAAAACAAAAACAGAGATAACTTATAAAATATAAATATTTTATATAGGACATATATATACCAAAATGATCGGAAATATTCCTATCATTTGAACATTTTCAAAGGCAAAATCCAAACTTTATAAAATTCATTTTTTTCAAATTCAAATAAAACTCAAGTTTGAATTCAAAACTTTTGGCATTATTTTCCTCTGATATTTTTGGAGTCTCATGTTTACTCATCTCATACTTTTGCTCAAGTATTTATCAGGCATAGTTTTTAAAATGATTCCCACTTGCCATAGTTTGAATTCAAATTTGAAAACCCAAAACTCTGAAACTCCAAATGGCACTCAAATTCAAACAGAATGCATAGATTCTTAGCTATAATTGTAAAACATTCCAAATAGGAAATTTTGGATGTTACATACCTACCACACTTAAGATGAATCTAGCCCTCGAGATTGGGTTGGCTAACAAATAGGTGAGGTGGTCTCGAAGAAGGTCTTCTTGGCGCTCCCAGTGGCTTCTTCCTCGGAGTGGTGACTCCACACACCTTGCAAAACTTGATGACCTTCTTTGGGTGACTCGCTCATGATCTCGAATTCGGACGGGTTTCTCCTTGTAGGTCAGATCACTGTCGAGCTGTATGGCCTCTAGGGGCACTGTGTCTCTCAACGGAATATCGGCCATGTCGGCATGACACTTCTTCAGCTGAGAAACATGGAAGACATCATGAACTCCGGACAATCCTTCCGGCAATTCGAACTTGTAAACAACTTCTCCACGACGTTCGAGGATTTTGTAGGGGCCAATGGATCGGGGTGCTAACTTTCCTTTGACACCAAACCTCTTGATTCCACGAAGTGGAGACACACGAAGATATGATCGGTCTCCCGCTTCGTAAGTCACTTCCTTGCGCTTACTGTCGGCATAACTCTTCTGTCTCGACTGTGCTATCTTGAGTCTGTCCCGAATAAGCTTGACTTTCTCTTCGGAATCTCTGATAAGATCGAAACCGAAAAGTGATCGATCTCCAACACTATCCCACAACAATGGTGTTCTGCACCTCCTTCCGTATAGAGCCTCGAAAGGGGCCATCTTCAGACTGGATTGATAACTGTTGTTGTATGAGAACTCTGCGTATGGCAAATTATCATCCCAGCTAGACCCATAGTCTAGCACACAAGCTCTCAACATGTCCTCCGAATCTGGTTGACTCTCTCGATCCGTCCATCTGTGCGGATGAAAAGCTGTCTTGAATTCCAGCCTCGTACCCAAAGTTTCATGCAACTGCTTCCAAAACTTTGAGGTAAACTGTGTTCCTCTATCGACACGATTTTCCTCGGAACTCCATGCAGACATACGATCCTGGTCATGTATATCTTGGTCAACTTAGCACTGGTATAGGTAGTCTTCACGGGAATGAAGTGAGCTACCTTGGTTAATCGATCAACCACTACCCAGATAGAATCATAACCTGAACGGGTCCTGGGTAATCCTGTGATGAAATCCATTCCAAGTTTCTCCCATTTCCAATCGGGAATCGGCAAAGGTTGAAGTAACCCTGCTGGCTTCGATGTTACGCCTTTACTCGTTGACAAACATCGATATCTTGCTACGTACTCGGCAATATCCTTCTTCATACCGTCCACGAAACTTTCCTTCAAATCCAGTACATCTTGGTGTTACCGGGTGAATCGAGTACGGTGAATCATGAGCCTCTGAAGAATTAGCTTCTGAGCTCGGGATCATTGGGCACATAAATACGATCCTCGAACCATATAGCTCCGTGTGCATCCTTACGAAATCCTTTAGCTTTTCATTCATTCTTCTTTTGCTTTATCTCATCAATTTCCTTGTCCGACTTCTGGGCTTCACGAATCCTTTCGGCCAAAGTGGACTGTACTTCCAGAGTTGCCACATATCCTCTTGGAACTATCTCCGATCGGAGATCTCTCGAGGTCATCGACTAACTCTGGGTAATCCTCCCGCTTTGTAAGAGTATTCACATAACTCTTACGGCTCAAAGCATCTGCTACAACATTAGCCTTACCGGGGTGATAATGCAATCTCATGTCATAGTCCTTTATCAACTCTAGCCATCTCCTCTGCCTGAGGTTCAACTCTTTCTGCGTGAAAATATACTTCAAACTCTTGTGATCTGTGTAAACATCACAACGGTTTCTGATGAGGAAATGTCTCCAGGTCTTGAGTGCATGCACTACGGCTGCTAACTCCAAATCATGTGTGGCATAATTCATCTCGTGAGGTCGTAGCTGTCTGCAGGCATAAGCTACAACTTTTCCTTCCTGCGTTAGTACTCCTCCGAGTCCTTGACGAGAAGCGTCACAATAAACCTGGTATTCCTTGTGTATGTCCGGCAAAATCAGCACTGGGGCTGTGACCAAACGTTTCTTCAATTCCTGAAAACTGGCTTCACATTCCTCGGTCCAAACATACTTGGCTTCCTTCTTCAACAGCTCAGTCATGGGCTTGGCAATCTTCGAAGTTCTCAATAAACCTCCGATAATATCCCATGAGTCCGAGAAAATGCGGATCTCCTTGATCGAGGTGGGTGACCGCCAATCGGTGACCGATTCAACCTTGGCGAGATCAACTGCTATTCCTTCTCCTGAAATAACATGTCCGAGGAATCCGACTTCTTTCAGCCAAAATTCACATTTGCTGAACTTGGCATACAACTGATGTTCTCGAAGTTTCTCCGGAACTAGACACAAATGTTCCTTATGCTCTTCCTCGCTCTTGGAGAAAATCAGTATATCATCGATGAACACCACGACAAACTTGTCCAGATATTCCATAAACACCTTGTTCATCAAGTTCATGAAGTATGCAGGAGCATTAGTCAATCCAAATGACATGACGGTATACTCATATAAACCATACCTGGTGGTGAATGCTGTTTTGGGTATATCCTTTTCACGAATCTTCAACTGATGATACCCTGATCGTAGATCGATCTTTGAGAATACCTTGGCTCCTACTAGCTGATCAAACAGATCATTAATCATCGGCAGAGGGTACTTGTTCTTGATGGTCACTTCGCTCAATGCACGATAATCCACAACCATCCTCAAGGTTCCATCCTTCTTCTCTACCAAAAGAACTGGGGCTCCCCAAGGTGATGAGCTTGGCCGAATGTATCCTTTCTCCAATAACTCATTAATTTGATCCTTGATCTCTTTCAACTCATTCGGGGCATCCGATAGGGTCTCTTGGATATTGGGGCTGTGCCGGGCAATAACTCAATCAGAAATTCGATGTCCCTGTCCGGTGGCATTCCTGGTAATTCCTCCGGAAACACATCGGGAAAATCTTGCACTACTGGCACTTCCTCCTGAACAACTCCCGTGAGGGAATGCACCTGATTCTTCATCCGCTATGCCTGCTACATACTTGATCCTCTTACGCTCGGGGTGGTGAGAAGAATAGACTTGCGGCACAGATCTATGTTTCCTTCAAACTTCACAACCAATCTATGCCTAGGATTACATCCAAAGTCCGGGTTTCCAACACTATGAGGTCTGCGGAAATTTATGGTTCCCGATGTTGAGGTTGCATGACAACCTAAGCCTGCCATCATTTCTCCTCTGCGGGAATCGACGCCAAGGGGCTTCTAAGGGTTTTAGTGGGTAACCCGTACTTTTCCACAACTACCCTTGATATGAATGAATGCGTTGCACCAGAATCAAAGAGTACCAATACTGAACGTGAATTCAATAAAAACTTACCAACCACAGTGTCTGGCTGATCATAGACGTCCTCCACGTCCATGTGGTTCACCTGAGCACGAGGGAAAGGGTTGGGCTTCTTCGCTGAGCTCCCATTGCCGTTCCCATTCCTCTGCTTGGCCTCCGGGCAGTCGGTGGCATAGTGCCCTGTCTTCTGGCACTTGAAGCAGGTGATGTGGCTCAGATCCTTGGGCCGGGCAGAACGATGCTGATTGCCATTACCGTTTCCATTGCCATGGCCATTGCCTGACTTGTTGTCCTGGTTGCGGTTGTTCCCATTTCCTCCATGGTTATGGCCTCCATGGTTGTGATGGGTGTGCCCTCCTGAGTATGGGGCATATCGGGCTTCTGCCGAGCTCTGAGTTGTGCTTCCCTGGCTGTACTTCCGCTATGCTTTCAATCTGCTGCTGCTTGCCTTCAAGTATGGTGGCCTTGTCTACCAGCTCCTGGTAGTTGGCGAAGGTAGCCACAATAAGCTGCATACTCAGCTCGTCGTTGAGTCCCTCGAGAAACTTCTCCTGTTTTGCGGCATCTGTGGCCACATCATCTGGGGCATAGCGAGCTAGTTTGCTGAACTCATCCACGTCTTCGCGCCACAAGACGGTTCCCTGGCGTAAGTTACGGAACTCACGCTTCTTGGACTCATGGCTCCAACGAGACATGAGCGGTGCGGAAAGCTCGCTGGAACTGATCCCACGTGATGGCACCAATGGGATAAGTGGTGGTGTAGTTCTCCCACCAAGAAGCTGCAGGTCCATCAAGTTGATGCGACAAAGTGCACCTTCTCGCATCGATGCATCCAACAGTGATTAGCTCTATTCCGACTTTGCGAGCCAATCATCGGCCACAATCGGCTCAGTGCTGCTAGAGAACACTGGCGGATTCAGCCTTAGGAATCGAGTCAAGTTGTCAACAGGGGGTGGTGGCGGTGGATTGTTGGTGTTGTTGTTCTGATTTTGGATGAGTATCTGCATGAGTGCATTCTGCTGCTGGAGTAGCTGGGTGAGCTCCGGCGGAAAACCGGTGTCACGTCTCGGAGGCATCTGGTGTTTTGGAGTGGATGAGAAAATTAGAATAGAACAATGGTCTAATGAGAAATAACACTACCCATATGAATGCACAATCATTAACACACCAATCATTTATTCATTCCACTCAAACATGGTTCAATCTCGATTACAAAAGCTCATGACTAATCGAAAATATCGGCCTAACTGATCGATGAAAAGTAAAATAACATGGTGGTCGACTAAAAGTCTTCATCAATAATCCTTGCGTCCTCAGTGCGATGTCCTCTCGTTGTGGCGCCTCCTCTGGCGGCTTCCTCCAAAGAACTCCCTTCATAATCCTGATCATTACTCACGAGAGGTCCATCATCTCCACTCGGAAAAAGGTCCTCTCCCAAGTCCATCTTTTCCTCTATTGCGGCAAGCTTCATCTTCAGGTCGTCGACCGTCTCCATGAAGTCCGCGATTTCTTCCTCATGGTTAAGGAAGTCTGCGTGTGCCTTCTCCTCCAGTTCCAGTTCACGGAACAATAGCCTCCTGTGTGCCTTCGAGTTACGGCGAGTCTGGATCTCCCGTTTCCTGAGGAGACACTCCAAGTCCTGGACATAAGAGAGAATGGAGTCGTCCTCCACGGTACGGATGATATCTCCATTCCTTGCTCTGCGTGAAACCATGGCGAGGTCTGATGGATCGAGCTCGGCCCTGTACTCCTCTCGGAGATGTCCAAGTGCACGATAGATCGCCATGTCCCTTCCGATGATCCAGTTGAAGTCGGTGAACTCAAAGTCAATAGGCTCAGATGTCCTCCGGGTTCTCCTGGAATATGCACCTCAATCTCAGAAGCGGTATCCGCGGAAGTGCATTGGTTGGCTTCCCGGTGATCGAGGGCAGAGCAATCTTCAGCTTCTTCACCATCTGGACCAGCTTCCTACCGAAGGGCATCGTCTCATCGGGCTGGCAAAACTCCGGTAGCAAAACTGGGGTGAACTCGACGGCCATCTAGAATGTTGAAAATCGGAGAGGAGTCAGAAATGAACAGGGGAGAATTACGGAATGATAAGGATATAAAGTAAATAGTCTCTTCCTATGGCTTTCCGATCCTAGGGGTTACGATCCTACGGTCAGCGTGTGCTCTGATACCATCTTTGTAGCGACCTGACCCAAAATCGGTCAAATCTACGTATGCATGCCATCCCAAGATCATGCCGGTACTCACAAGACATCGATGAAATAATCAAAGTTCAATCACACCTGAATTTATTACACGATTCTCATATAGAGTCTTTATTACAATAGAATAAATTCGGCCAAAGGCCAAGTCATGAGAAATAAACTACTAAAGCTGCGGAAGAGTAGACGAAATAGCGAGTCCATCTGACTCCAAAGGGCAATCGCCAAGCGCGGAGCGTAGCCTCACTCCCGATCGGAATAAATCTACGCAACATAAGGCGTTGCAGCCGTGTAGGTCAGCTTTTGAATAAGTCGGCAAGTCATGAAGAGAATAACAATAATAAAATTACTATCACTATATGCATTTTGGCTGTGGGGCTCTAAGTTTCATCATTTTGCGAAAAGCAAATTTTTCCCTACTACAGTGGACTTGTTTGCAAATACTACAAAATTGTTAGTAGTTATTGAGATGGTTCCGCCAACCAATATCTCATACCCAAATTATTAAGTCATAAACCCTCAAATCAATTCATTAGTTTTAGTGTTGAGATTTCAATACTTCCAAGTTCCAGAGGCTCCAATTGTCCGTGAATCGGGACACGGCTAATCGATTAGATCTTTAACTCTGCAGAGGTTTGCGCACTTTACCCGCAAGAATCATTCCCTCCTTTTAAGTCTTCGCACTTCATGGTGTTTGAAGACGGGATGAATGAAACAGGGTCTTCCAAAGAGTTCTTCTGGCTACTTCCGGTACCCATCCAATCCTACCGTTCTTCTACATCTCGTAGTACCGTCCAGCCAGCGTCACTACTAAGGTTAACACAGCCAGAGCCCATAATGGCTTGCAGCTGCACAGGTAAGCTTCCGGTCAATGGGGCATCCATCCGTCTCTTCGTGGCTGGGTGAAGCTTTCCGCAAGATGTCATGGCACTTCTCCATGCATCCCGGCCAACCACTGGGTTCTCCAGGGTGCCCGTCAACCGTCCTCCACCCAGTAGTGAATTCTGAAGTCCATCTTGATCATGTAGTTCATGGGGTTGTCATTATCATTGACTCTCACATCTTGCTTATGAATTTCTCTCAACCAAAACCCGTCTACGAGCATAGCAAAAATAAACTACTTCGTCCCGGGGTCATGGTAACAAGGGGATTGGTTCATCCTACCACATGATACTACTCAAGATTAATAACTTCAAATTTTCAACTACTGCATGCATGGTGGGGTGGTATAATTTCTAATGCACAAAATCATAGGTATTGAAAATAACATGATCAAAGACTTGCCTTGCTGATGATCCTCGTAAGCTAAAGACTCGTAGTAGCAAGCTTCGCACTCCGGAAACTCTACCGAGACAAACAATAATCACAATAAGCATATAGCATATCATCACTTAACACAATAGCAATAGCAACATAACACACCAAAACAAACAAATCAAAACCCAAAGGAAAAAACTCAAAGAAAATCCAATTCAAAGTTTTCCTACTTCAAGCAACAACTAAAAATAGTTTTATATAACAAAAATTTTCTTAACACAACCTAAGCATGAGATTATGCTAACTTAACAGAAAAGAATGCATTAAGCAACTAGGAGCAAAAAAGAATCAATTTAAAATCTATTATGAAACTCCTATTAGGCCTAACTCAATTTCTATTAAGAAAAATAAAATAAAAGTTTTATTTATTATAAATAAAAGTTCATCCTATAAAGTGACAGAAACTATCCTAGAATAATCAATCACATGTGAAAAATAAATTGATTTACTAATTAAAATAATAGGAAAACAGTAGCTAGTTAATTAATTAGGATTAACAAGATTCTGCTTAAAACTATTTTTTATTAATCCTAAAATATCCAAATTAATTCCTACAGTTAGGTAATGTCAAAATAAAAGTTGGGACAAAAGAATCATCCAAAATAATTTTCCTAACTCATTTTATGGCAGATTTACTATTCTGACTAAATCTAAAATAAAGCAATTTAAAATAATTTTAACATAGCTAATTATATTTTCTACAGAAACTATAGAAAATTTGCAAACCAACAAAAAAGAATCACCTAAAAATATTAAGTAGAATAAAAGTTATGAATTTTTCAAAACAGAACTATTCTGTTAAAACAGAAAACGAAAATAAAGAAAAATGGCCTAATGGGCTAACCTACGACCGAGCGTAATATAACTAAAATGGGCCTAGGGTTAAACGAATCGGGCCGGTACTAAAATTTAAAACCCTAACTAAAATTTAAAATGGAACTAAACCGGCCGAACCGGGTTTTTATAAAAGAACATACCCCTTCGGGGGTGTTCTAATCCTAGCCGTGGATGTGAGATCGGACGGCGGGGAGTGGTTCCGGCGGCTTACCGGAGCTCGACGGCGGCGGCGGCGGCGGCGACGAGTGTGTTGGCCTCTCCGGTCGTCGGGGAGGTCGTCGGAGTGGTCCGGCGGGTGCGGGCGACGAGGGGAGGTGTCTGGTGGAGTCGACGAGGCTCGGGGAGTGCTAGGGCGACGGCGGCGAGGTGAATGGCGGCGGTGGCGTTCGGGCTAGTCCGGCGAGCTCGTGAGGAGGAGGAGGTTCGCGAGGGGCGAATGGGGTGCGGGGAGGGTTTTATAGGGGCGCCTCGGCAGGGGGGCAATCGGGAGGATCGAATCCGGATCCGTCGGGATCCGACGATCGATGCGGCAAGGAAAAAGTGCATGGGGTTGAAGGAGGTGGTGGCCCACCGCCGAGAGAGAGGGGGTGCGGTCGGGTGACCGGCTCGGAGAGGTTTCGGGCGAGGGTGCGTCGGTTGGCGCCTGGGCCGCTTGGCTGGCTCGGTGGGCTGGCTCGGTGGGCCTGGGTATTTGGGCGATGCTTTGGTGGCGCTGAGGGTTTTTTAATTTTTTAATAAAAACAAAATAGAGATAACTTATAAAATATAAATATTTTATATAGGACATATATATACCAAAATGATCGGGAAATATTCCTATCATTTGAACATTTTCCAAAGGCAAAATCCAAACTTTATAAAAATTCATTTTTTCAAATTCAAATAAAACTCAAGTTTGAATTCAAAACTTTTGGCATTATTTTCCTCTGATATTTTTGGAGTCTCATGTTTACTCCTCTCATACTTTTGCTCAAGTATTTATCAGGCATAGTTTTTGAAATGATTCCCACTTGCCATAGTTTGAATTCAAATTTGAAAACCCAAAACTCAAACTCCAAATGGCACTCAAATTCAAATGAATGCATAGATGTTTAGCTATAATTGTAAAACATTCCAAATAGGAAATTTGGGATGTTACAAACCTACCACCTTAAGATGAATCTCGCCCTCGAGATTTGGGTTGGCTAGCAAATAGTCGAGGGTGGTCTCAAGAAGGTCTTCTTGGCCTCCCAGTGGCTTCTTCCTGAGTGGTGACTCCACAAAGACCTTGCAAAACTTGATGACCTTGCTGCGGGTGACTCTGCTCATAGCCTCGAGAATTCGGACGGGTTTCTCCTTGTAGGTCAGATCACCGTCGAGCTGTATGGCCTCTAGGGCACCGTGTCTCTCAACGGAATATCGGCCATGTCGGCATGACACTTCTTCACCGAGAAACATGGAAGACATCATGAACTCCGGACAATCCTTCCGCAATTCCAACTTGTAAGCAACTTCTCCACGACGCTCGAGGATTTTGTAGGGGCCAATGAATCGGGTGCTAACTTTCCTTTGACACCAAACCTCTTGATTCCACGGTGGAGACACACGAAGATATGCTCGGTCTCCCGCTTCGTAAGTCACTTCCTTGCGCTTCGTCGGCATAACTCTTCCGTCTCGATTGTGCTATCTTGAGTCTGTCCCGAATCAGCTTGACTTTCTCTTGAGAATCTCGATAAGATCGGAACCAAAAGTGATCGATCTCCAACACTATCCCACAAAGAATGGTGTTCGCACCTCCTTCCGTATAGAGCTTCGAAAGGGGCCATCTTCAGACTTGATTGATAACTGTTGTTGTATGAGAACTCTGCGTATGGCAAATTATCATCCCAGCTAGACACATAGTCTAGCACACAAGCTCTCAACATGTCCTCCGTAATCTGGTTGACTCTCTCGGTCTGTCCCATCTGCTCATGGATGAAAAGTCTGTCTCAATTCCAGCCTCGTACCCAAAGTTTCATGCAATCGCTTCCAAAACTTTGAGGTAAACTGTGTTCCTCTATCTGACACGATTTTCCTCGGAACTCCATGCAGACATACGATCCTGGTTATGTATATCTTGGCCAACTTAGCACTGGTATAGGTAGTCTTCACGGGAATGAAGTGAGCTACATTGGTTAATCGATCAACCACTACCCAGATAGAATCATAACCTGAACGGGTCCTGGGTAATCCTGTGATGAAATCCATTCCAAGTTTCTCCCATTTCCAATCGGGAATCAGCAAAGGTTGAAGTAACCCTGCTGGCTTCTGATGTTCTGCCTTTACTCGTTGACAAACATCGCATACTGCTACGTACTCGGCAATATCCTTCTTCATACCTGTCCACCAGAAACTTTCCTTCAAATCTTGGTACATCTTGGTGTTACCGGGGTGAATCGAGTACGGTGAATCATGAGCCTCCTGAAGAATTAGCTTCCTGAGCTCGGGATCATTGGGCACATAAATACGATCCTCGAACCATATAGCTCCGTGTGCATCCTTACGAAATCCTTTAGCTTTTCCTTCATTCATCTTTTGCTTTATCTCATCAATTTCCTTGTCCGACTTCTGGGCTTCACGAATCCTTTCGGCCAAAGTGGACTGTACTTCCAGAGTTGCCACATATCCTCTTGGAACTATCTCCAGTCGGAGATCTCTGAGGTCATCGACTAACTCCTGGGGTAATCCTCCTGCTGTAAGAGTATTCACATAACTCTTACGGCTCAAAGCATCTGCTACAACATTAGCCTTACCGGGGTGATAATGCAATCTCATGTCATAGTCCTTTATCAACTCTAGCCATCTCCTCTGCCTGAGGTTCAACTCTTTCTGCGTGAAAATATACTTCAAACTCTTGTGATCTGTGTAAACATCACAACGGTTTCCGATGAGGAAATGTCTCTGTGTCTTGAGTGCATGCACTACGGCTGCTAACTCCAAATCATGTGTGGCATAATTCATCTCGTGAGGTCGTAGCTGTCTGCAGGCATAAGCTACAACTTTTCCTTCCTGCATTAGTACTCCTCCGAGTCCTTGACGAGAAGCGTCACAATAAACCTGGTATTCCTTGTGTATGTCCGGCAAAATCAGCACTAGGGCTGTGACCAAACGTTTCTTCAATTCCTGAAAACTGGCTTCACATTCCTCGGTCCAAACATACTTGGCTTCCTTCTTCAACAGCTCAGTCATGGGCTTGGCAATCTTCGAGAAGTTCTCAATAAACCTTCGATAATATCCCGCGAGTCCGAGAAAACTGCGGATCTCCTTGACTGAGGTGGGTGACTGCCAATCGGTGACTGATTCAACCATGGCGGGATCAACTGCTATTCCTTCTCCTGAAATAACATGTCCGAGGAATCCGACTTCTTTCAGCCAAAATTCACATTTGCTGAACTTGGCATACAACTGATGTTCTCGAAGTTTCTCCAGAACTAGACACAAATGTTCCTTATGCTCTTCCTCGCTCTTGGAGAAAATCAGTATATCATCGATGAACACCACGACAAACTTGTCCAGATATTCCATAAACACCTTGTTCATCAAGTTCATGAAGTATGCAGGAGCATTAGTCAATCCAAATGACATGACGGTATACTCATATAAACCATACCTGGTGGTGAATGCTGTTTTGGGTATATCCTTTTCACGAATCTTCAACTGATGATACCCTGATCGTAGATCGATCTTTGAGAATACCTTGGCTCCTACTAGCTGATCAAACAGATCATTAATCATCGGCAGAGGGTACTTGTTCTTGATGGTCACTTCGCTCAACGCACGATAATCCACAACCATCCTCAAGGTTCCATCCTTCTTCTCTACCAAAAGAACTGGGGCTCCCCAAGGTGATGAGCTTGGCCGAATGTATCCTTTATCCAATAACTCATTAATTTGATCCTTGATCTCTTTCAACTCATTCGGGGGCATCCGATAGGGTCTCTTGGATATTGGGGCTGTGCCGGGCAATAACTCAATCAGAAATTCGATGTCCCTGTCCGGTGGCATTCCTGGTAATGTCACAGCCCTAGAGCTTGCTTGTAACTAGTGGCATTGCATCCATGCATCATGTTTAATTTTCATGAAAATTTGAAATGGGGATTGCCTAAACCCCTAGTACTAAAACAAAGCAAATAGGTTCAACTTCAAAATATTCTCAAAGAACCCAAGTTGGTTTGCAAAAATGTTCATGATTAATGGAAAAGGGTGAAAACCATATCCAGAGATGATGGATATTTTTCCAAGACATTTTTGGATTTTTGAATAAACCATATTGTATTTGAATCGGGGCATTTAAATACTATTAATATTTTTTTTATTGCTCCAACATATTCTGGAAATAGCTAAGGGTCTCTGTAATATTTCAGTTAATGCCCAAAATTATTTTCAGGATTTATTAAATGATTTGGTTTATAAACTAAATCAAAACAGAGCAAATAATAGAAAAACAAAAACAATTAAAAGGGAAAGAGAGAGAGCTCACCTGGCAGCCCACTTACCTGGCCACGAACCGGCCCAGCCTTCTCCCCCTCCCCTCGCTGGCCCAGCTGGTGGCCCAGCCCACCACCGCCTCGCCGCTCGTCGTCTTCCTCTGCCAGTAGGCAGAGGCGAGGCGTGGCGCTGCCCTGACGGCCACCGACGCCACCTCCCGCTTCGGCCCTCCTCCTCGACACCGTGGGTGCCACGACACCCCCCCGACCCCTCGTCCTCTCCCTCTCTCCCTGGAACCCCATCCCCTCCTCTGCTCCCCTCTCGCGAGCTCGCCGACGCCGATCACCGTACCCGCGGCCACAGCCATCCCCGAGCCTCTCCGACATGCCCCCGAGCTCCGCCTGGTCTCTCTCCCCCTCCTCACCGAGCCTCCCGACACCGGAGCGCCCCGAGGCGCCGCCCCACCGTTTTTCCCCTCCTCGGACCCGCCGGCCGCCGTCGCCCGATTCGTCGGCTCCGGGCCGTCCCCGACCTCGCCGAGCGTCCCATCGTCATCGCTGTGAGCCCCCGCACCGAACCTCCCTCTCCCTGATGTCGATTCCTTCCTCTAACCGCGGGCTCCGCCGAGCCCGAGAGCTCATCGCCCCGCCACGAGGTCGCCATGCTAGAGCCCCCACACGCCGCGTCCCGAAAGCACGCTGTCGCCTCGGCGCTTCAGGGAACCCAGAGCACCTACCCACTCCTCCTCCCGTGCCCCAAAACGCCGTGTCCGAGCGTGCCCGAGGTCCGGCCGCCGCATAGCTCGTCGCCGGTGCCTCTGTAGGCCGCCCCGGCTCCATCTGCCACCACCACCGGATGCGCCCCACCACCAGCTCTCCGTAGCCACAAACCGTGCACGAAATGGTCCTCCGTAGCGCGAGCCCGAGCAACTCCGGCGAGCCTCCGCCGCGAGATGTGGTCGTCGCCGGCCATGCTCCGGTGAGTGTCGACGTGGCGACATCATTAGTTGCTAATGAGCCCGCTAATCACCCCTCTAGAGCCACCGACGTGTGGGACCACGAGCCTAATTACTTTGGTTAAATTTCATTAAGTTTAGTACTAATATATGTGGACCCCACGTGCCAGTTTGACCTTTGCCAAGTCAGCTTTGACTGGACCCACATGGCATCCACCTAAACCAGCCTGAGACGCTGACCAATGGACCCCACAGGTCAGGTTTGACCTGGGGCGCCCAGTTGACTTGCTGACGTCACAGTGATGTCATGCTGACGCAATAACCCATTTTCTGGATTTAATATAATTTAGGAAATTCCAGAAAATGTCCTAAACTTCTAAAATTCATAGAAATTCAATCGTAACTCCAATGGAAATAATTTATATATGAAAAATAATCAGAAAAATATGAAGAATCTGTTTATGGCATTTTCATGCATGTTTGAACAAGTTAACCTCACCGAATAGGATGAATCATAATTAGGGCAAATTATGAAATAACATTTGGAGTTGGAATTTGTTCTTGTTTGAATTCCACTTCAATTAACTTGGATTACTGCTGCATTAGGTGAATTCAGTACCTTAACATGACATGTCATTCATGTGAGTGTGCATTGCATTGATTGTGTTCTCTCTTGTTTGCCGGTAATTGCCCCCTCTCAATAGACGACGTACCGACGATGAGTTCGATGACACCGATGAAGAACTATATTATCTTCAGAAGTGCCAGGCAAGCAAAACCCCCTTGTTCATTCCGATATAATCCCACTCTCTCGCTCCTGTTCTATTTTACTGCATTAGGACAACAACGACTCATGTGTTACTTGTCATGTAGCTGAACCCCTTTATCCTCTGATGACCTGTCATTCCACAAGAATTAGATGAAACCCACTAGCATGAGTAGGAGTTGTTTGAGCCTGTTGTGCCTACTCATTTTGCTTGTTTGTCATGCCTGCCATCGCTTAGAGTTGAGTCAGTCCGATTCATCGGGAAGAATTGGAATTGTTATGAACATGTCCTATTATGTGTGAGCTAAGTGTGTGAACACGATTTGGTAAAGGTAGCGGTGAGAGGCCATGTAGGAGTACATGGTGGGTTGTCTCATTGCAGCCGCCCTCGAGAACTGAGTTCTGTGTTTGTGATCCATGAAACAGCTTACTACCACGCATTGGGCCCAAACCAATGGACCCTCTCTGCTTTCTTAACCACCCTTGTTCTCTGTCCGGGAGTTGCAACTAGTTTCTGGTGTTTGTAGGATATGTGTTGGAGGCCGTGCGTAGCGCTGACCCTAGGGGTGGGCTATGATGCGGTAGATACACCGTGGCCCGGTGTACCGAGTGCCCGCTTGGTATCTCGGGAACCCTGCACACATCGCTCGGGCTGTATGGGAAACCTCGGCCGGACTCCTCATGGATGGAACCTGAATAGGCGATAAACCTGACTAGAGACTGGAGTGTTTAGGTAGGCCGTGGCCGACACCCACGCTGGGCTTCCGCTGAAGGTTGCCGAGTACATGTCGGTAAACGGCGGTAAGTGGTGAGAGCGTGTGAAGATGTACACCCTGCAGGGTTAATATGATCTATTCAATAGCCGTGTCCGCGAAAAGGACTTCGGGTTGCCTATGTCAGTTCATAGACAAGTGAAAGTGGATACTCTAAAATACGCAAGATAAGCGTGAGTGCTATGGATGGCGTTCTCGTAGGGAGACAGGGGCGGGTCCATAGTGGTGTATTGATGTGGTGAATATGTGGACTCGTGTGCGCCACCTCAAAAGAGTTACTTGTAGTCGTAGTTCGTGATAGCCACCGAGTCAAAGCTGGCTTGCTGCAACAAACTCCACCACCCCTTTTGATAATGATGCATATGTAGTTAGTTCTGATGTAAGTCTTGCTGAGTACAATTGTACTCACGCTTGCTTATTTTATGTTTTGCGAGAGACGCCGGTCTTGCTAGTAGTTCCACGTGGGCTTCGACGCTTAGCTTGTTACCTCAGCCACGATCTTGTGCCCTCGGCAGATCTGTAGATAGTCGCTTCTCAGCCTTTTTCATTTATAGCTATGTCTACATCGGACATGTTTTAGCTTCCGCTTGTGCTTTGACTTGTATGTTTCGAGTGTTGGGTCATGAGACCCATGTTTGTAATATCTCGCTCTGCGAGCCTAATGAATAAATATTTGAGTCGAGAGTTATGTTGTGATGCCATGTTGTATCTACGCATATTGAGCATAATGTGTGTATGTTTGAAATGCTTGGTATGTGTGGGATCCGACAAACTAGTTGTTTATCCTCGGCAGCCTCTCATATGGGGAAATGTAGTCTCGTGCTTCGAGCGATAGTAGTCCGCTGGCCCGGTTCACGGAGTCCTGCTAGCCCAAAGACTACTGCTTGGACACTTGAATGGCGGCATGTGTTTCACTTTCCTATGTCCGTCCTTCGGGAAATGTCACGCGGTGTTATTCGAGTCCTGCCTAGCCTGCTACAGCCGGGATACCGGAGTCCTGTTAGCCCAGTGCTACAGCCCGAATATATACGTTGATGACCGACATGCTCGATGTGTTTCATGTATGCCTGTCCCCATAGGTTAGCGCCACTTTGGGTTCACGACTAGCCATGTCGGCCCGGGTTCTTTGTCATATGGATGCTAGCGACACTATCATATACGTGAGCCAAAAGGCGCAAACGGTCCCGGGCCATGGTAAGGCGACACCCCTGGGAATACCGTGCGTGAGGCCGCAAAGTGATATGATGTGTTACATGCTAGATCGGTGTGACTTAGGATCGGGGTCCTGACAAGTAATTCCTCCAGAAACACATCGGGAAAATCTTGCACTACTGGCACTTCCTCCTGAACAACTCCCGTGAGGGAATGCACCTGATTCTTCATCTGGCTATGCCTGGCTACATACTTGATCCTCTTCTGCTCTGGGGTGGTGAGCAGAATAGACTTGCGGGCACAGTCTATGTTTCCTTCAAACTTCGTCAACCAATCTATGCCTAGGATTACATCCAAAGTCTGGGTTTCCAACACTATGAGGTCTGCGGGAAATTTATGGTTCCCGATGTTGTGGGTTGCATGACAGCCTAAGCCTGCCATCATTTCTCCTCCTGCGGAACTGACGCGAAGGGGGCTTCTAAGGGTTTTAGTGGGTAACCCGCATTTTTCCACAACTACCCTTGATATGAATGAATGCGTTGCACCGTAATCAAAGAGTACCAATACTGAACGTGAATTCAATAAAACTTACCAACCACGATTCCGGCTGATCATAGACGCCCTCCATGTCCATGTGGTTCACCGAGCACGAGGGAAAGGGTTGGGCTTCTTCGCTGAGCTCCCATTGCCGCTTCCATTCCTCTGCTTGGCCTCCGGCAGTCGGTGGCATAGTGCCTGCCTTCCGCACTTGAAGCGGTGATGTGGCTCAGATCCTTCGAGCCGGGCGTAACGATGCTGATTGCCATTACCGCTTCCATTGCCATGGCCATTGCCCGACTTGTTGTCCTGGTTGCGTTGTTCCCATTTCCTCCATGGTTATGGCCTCCATGGTTGTGATGGGTGTGCCCTCCCGAGTATGGGGCATATCGGGCTTCTGTTGAGCTCTGAGTTGTGCTTCCCCGGCTGTACTTCCGCTATGCTTTCAATCTGCTGCTGCTTGCCTTCAAGTATGGTGGCCTTGTCTACCAGCTCCTGGTAGTTGGCGAAGGTAGCCACAATAAGCTGCATACTCAGCTCGTCGTTGAGTCCCTCGAGAAACTTCTCCTGTTTTGCGGCATCTGTGGCCACATCATCTGGGGCATAGCGAGCTAGTTTGCTGAACTCATCCACGTACTGCGCCACAGTACGGTTCCCCTGGCGTAAGTTGCGGAACTCACGCTTCTTCAGACTCATGGCTCCAGCTGAGACATGAGCGGTGCGGAAAGCCTGCTGGAACTGATCCCACGTGATGGAACCAATGGGATAAGTGGCGGTGTAGTTCTCCCACCAAGAAGCTGCAGGTCCATCAAGTTGATGCGCGGCAAAGTGCACCTTCTCTGCATCAGTGCATCCAACAGTGATTAGCTCTATTCCAACTTTGCGGAGCCAATCATCGGCCACAATCGGCTCAGTGCTGCTAGAGAACACTGGCGGATTCAGCCTTAGGAATCGAGTCAAGTTGTCAACAGGGGGTGGTGGCGGTGGATTGTTGGTGTTGTTGTTCTGATTTTGGATGAGTATCTGCATGAGTGCATTCTGCTGCTGGAGTAGCTGGGTGAGCTCCGCGAAAACCGTGTCACGCCTGGAGGCATCTGGTGTTTAGGAGTGGATGAGAAAATTAGAATAGAACAATGGTCTAATGAGAAATAACTCTACCCATATGAATGCAAAATCATTAACACACCAATCATTTATTCATTCCACTCAAACATGGTTCAATCTCGATTACAAAAGCTCATGACTAATCAAAAATATCGGCCTAACTGATCGACGAAAAGTAAAATAACATGGTGGTCGACTAAAAGTCTTCATCAATAATCCTTGCGTCCTCTGGTGCGATGTCCTCTGTTGTGGCGCCTCCTCTGGCAGCTTCCTCCAGTGGAACTCCCTTCATAATCCTGATCATTACTCACGAGAGGTCCATCATCTCCACTCGGAAAAAGGTCCTCTCCCAAGTCCATCTTTTCCTCTATTGCGGCAAGCTTCATCTTCAGGTCGTTGACCGTCTCCATGAAGTCCGCGATTTCTTCCTCATGGTTAAGGAAGTCTGCGTGTGCCTTCTCCTCCAGTTCCAGTTCACGGAACAATAGCCTCTGTGTGCCTTCGAGTTCGGCGAGTCCGGATCTCCGCTTCTGAGGAGACACTCCAAGTCCTCGACATAAGAGAGAATGGAGTCGTCCTCCACGGCACGGATGATATCTCCATTCTTGCTCTGCGTGAAACCATGGCGAGGTCTCGATGGATCGAGCTCGCCCTGTACTCCTCTCGAGATGTCCAAGTGCACGATAGATCGCCATGTCCCTTCCGATGATCCAACAAGTCGGTGAACTCAAAGTCAATAGGCTCAGATGTCCTCCGGTTCTCCCTGGAATATGCACCTCAATCTCAGAAGCGGGTATCCGCTTGGAAGTGCATTGGTTGGCTTCCGTGATCGAGGGCAGAGCAATCTTCAGCTTCTTCACCATCTGGACCAGCTTGCTGCCAAGGGCATCGCCTCATCGGGCTGGCAAAACTCCGTAGCAAACCGGGGTGAACTCGACGGCCATCTAGAATGTTGAAAATCGGAGAGGAGTCGATATGAACAGGGAGAATTACGGAATGATAAGGATATAAAGTAAATAGTCCTTCCTATGGCTTTCCGATCCTAGGGGTTACGATCCTACGGTCAGCGTGTGCTCGATACCATCTCTGAGCGACTGACCCAAAATCGGTCAAATCTCGTATCATACCATCCCAAGATCATGCCGGTACTCACAAAGACATCGATGAAATAATCAAAGTTCAATCACACCTGAATTTATTACACGATTCTCATATAGAGTCTTTATTACAATAGAATAAATTCGCCAAAGGCCAACTCATGAGAAATAAACTACTAAAGCTGCGGAAGCGTGAGATTTAAATAGCGAGTCCATCCGACTCAAAGGGCAATCGCCAAGTGCGGAGCGTAGCCTCACTCCCGATCGAATAAATCTACTGCAACATAAGACGTTGCGATCGTGTAGGTCAGCTTTTGAATAAGCTGGCAAGTCATGAAGAGAATAACAATAATAAAATTACTATCACTATATGCATTTTGGCTGTGGGGCTCTAAGTTTCATCATTTTGCGAAAAGCAAATTTTTCCCTACTACAGTGGACTTGTTTGCAAATACTACAAAATTGTTGGTAGTTATTGAGATGGTTCCGCCAACCAATATCTCATACCCAAATTATTAAGTCATAAACCCCTCAAATCAATTCATTAGTTTTAGTGTTGAGATTTCCGAATACTTCCAAGTTCCAGAGGCTCCAATTGTCCGTGAATCGGGACACGGCTAATCGATTAGATCTTTAACTCTGCAGAGGTTTATGACTTTACCCGCAAGAATCATTCCCTCCTTTTAAGTCTTCGCACTTCATGGTGTTTGAAGACGGATGAATGAAACAGGTCTTCCAAAGAGTTCTTCCGCTACTGCCGGTACCCATCCAATCCTACCGTTCTTCTACATCTCGTAGTACCGTCCAGCCAGCGTCACTACTAAGGTTAACCCAGCCAGAGCCCATAATGGCTTGCGGCTGCACAGTAAGCTTCCGTCAATGGGGCATCCATCCGTCTCTTCGTGGCTGGGTGAAGCTTTCCGCAAGATGTCATGGCACTTCTCCATGCATCCCGCCAACCACCGGGTTCTCCAGGTGCCCGTCAACCGCCCTCCACCCAGAGTGAATTCAAAGTCCATCTTGATCATGTAGTTCATGGGGTTGTCATCATCATTGACTCTCACATCTTGCTTATGAATTTCTCTCAACCAAAACCCGCTCTGAGCATAGCAAAATAAACTACTTAGTCCGGGTCATGGTAACAAGGGATTGGTTCATCCTACCACATGATACTACTCAAGATTAATAACTTCAAAATTTCAACTATCTGCATGCATGGTGGGTGGTATAATTTCTAATGCACAAAATCATAGGTATTGAAAATAACATGATCAAAGACTTGCCTTGCTGATGATCCTCGTAAGCTAAAGACTCGTAGTAGCAAGCTCGCACTCCGGAAACTCTACCGAGACAAACAATAATCACAATAAGCATATAGCATATCATCACTTAACACAATAGCAATAGCAACATAACAAACGAAAACAAACAAATCAAAACCCAAAGGAAAAACTCAAAGAAAATCCAATTCAAAGTTTTCCTACTTCAAGCAACAACTAAAAATAGTTTTATATAACAAAAAATTTCTTAACATAACCTAAGCATGAGATTATGCTAACTTAACAGAAAAGAATGCATTAAGCAACTAGGAGCAAAAAAGAATCAATTTAAAATCTATTATGAAACTCCTATTAGGCCTAATTCAATTTCTATTAAGAAAAATAAAATAAAAGTTTTATTTATTATAAATAAAAGTTCATCCTATAAAGTGACAGAAACTATCCTAGAATAATCAATCACATGTGAAAAATAAATTGATTTACTAATTAAAATAATAGGAAAACAGTAGCTAGTTAATTAATTAGGATTAACAAGATTCTGCTTAAAACTATTCTTTTATTAATCCTAAAATATCCAAATTAATTCCTACAGTTAGGTAATGTCAAAAAAAGTTGGGACAAAAGAATCATCCAAAATAATTTTCCTAACTCATTTTATGGCAGATTTACTATTCTGACTAAATCTAAAATAAAGCAATTTAAAATAATTTTAACATAGCTAATTATATTTTCTACAGAAACTATAGAAAATTTGCAAACCAACAAAAAAAGAATCACCTAAAAATATTAAGTAGAATAAAAGTTATGAATTTTTCAAAACAGGAACTATTCTGTTAAAACAGAAAAACGAAAATAAAGAAAAAATGGCCTAATGGGCCTAACCTACGCACTGAGCGTAATATAACTAAAATGGGCCTAGGGTTAAACGAATCGGGCCGGTACTAAAATTTAAAACCCTAACTAAAATTTAAACTGGAACTAAACCGGCCGAACCGGGTTTTTATAAAAGAACATACCCCTTCGGGGGTGTTCTAATCCTAGCCGTGGATGTGAGATCGGACGGCGGGGAGTGGTTCCGGCGGCTTACCGGAGCTCGACGGCGGCGGCGGCAGCAGCGAGTGTGTTGGCCTCTCCGGTCGTTGGGGAGGTCGTCGGAGTGGTCCGGCGGGTGCGGGGCGACGAGGGGAGGTGTCTGGTGGAGTCGACGAGGCTCGGGGAGTGCTAGGGCGACGGCGGCGAGGTGAATGGCGGCGGTGGCGTTCGGGCTAGTCCGGCGAGCTCGTGAGGAGGAGGAGGAGTTCGGAGGCGAGGGGGGTGAATGGGGTGGGGAGGGTTTATATAGGGGCCTCGGCTTGGGGGGGGCAATCGGGAGGATCGAATCCGGATCCGTCGGGATCCGCGATCGGCGGCGGCGCGGGCGAAAAGGGCATGGGGTTGAAGGAGGTGGTGGCCCACCGCCGAGAAAGAGAGGGGTGCGGCGCGGTCGGGTGACCGGCCTGGAGAGGTTTCGGCGAGGGGGTGCGTCGGTTGGCGCTGGGCGGCTTGGCTGGCTCATTGGGCCTGGCTCGGTGGGCCGCTGGCGCTGGGTGGGCGATGCTTTGGTTCGGCGCTGGGGGGTTTTTTTAAAATTTTTTTAATAAAAACAAAACAGAGATAACTTATAAAATATAAATATTTTATATGGGACATATATATACCAAAATGATCGGAAATATTCCTATCATTTGAACATTTTCCAAAGGCAAAATCCAAACTTTATAAAATTCATTTTTTTTCAAATTCAAATAAAACTCAAGTTTGAATTCAAAACTTTTGGCATTATTTTCCTCTGATATTTTTGGAGTGTCATGTTTACTCCTCTCATACTTTTGCTCAAGTATTTATCAGGCATAGTTTTTGAAATGATTCCCACTTGCCATAGTTTGAATTCAAATTTGAAAACCCAAAACTCTGAAACTCCAAATGGCACTCAAATTCAAACAGAATGCATAGATGCTTAGCTATAATTTTAAAACATTCCAAATAGGAAATTTGGGATGTTACAATCGACTGGCTTCAGTTAGCAGCATTAGCGAAGGAATCGCTCGATCGGGTTCAGTTAACAGCCATCGATCGACCGCCGGGTTCAAGAACGTAGCCTACAAAGGCAATCGCTCGGTTCGCTTAGAGCCCAACGCTCGCACCCACGCTGCAATGCGTGTACGAGAGAAACGCGTGCCCGACCACCCACCGTAACGGACCACCCGATATTTTCCTCGCCTCGCTTCTACCACGGGTTTTTTCGCCATGGACGCCCAAAGAATGTCATGCAGTGCGTCTCCGCCCGCCTGACGAAAAGCCCATTTTCTCGTCATGATTTTTGTCATAGAAGTAGGACCCCACCACATCTATGATGATACCGGTTTTGTCACAATTATCGTCATAGAAGTGTCATAAATATGACAGAAAAAATTTCGTTCGGCCCAAAATGTCACGGATGTGTCTTTTTTTGTAGTGTTGATCGTGTAGCACGTAGTACTAGTACTAGTAGTACCACTTTCTGGGTGATCTTGCATGTGATTTTTGTGTGCCAAATGGTTGTTCTAAATTCCTCTTTTAACCAAAACATGCGAGAGGTTGACACTAATTTCTTATAGATTACTTTCAACTACTTTATGAACATCAATGCTACCTTTGAAGAGGGTATATTTGCATCAGTAACTTGTGTTATGGATATTGCAAGTAATCCCTCTGCTCTCATGCCTTTGAAGACATGTTCTAGTGTCTTTGTTCACTCATTTCTGTGCGTATATGTAGCCATATATGGAGTAATATATAGAGAATCATCTTATATTTCTGAACAGAGGTAGTAATAAAATATTTGGTTTCTGTTTGAATTAGAACCAGGTTCGCGGTGGAGATGAAGTTCTCAAAGTCATGCCATGTGAACTGGAAGACCTGAGGATGAGTTCTACTGCTAAACTATCCAGCTGCTGTGTACTTGTCGCCACGTGTCCTGAACTAGTGTTTTCCTGTAGCATTGTTGTCAGGCGTGTTCTCGAGGCTGTACTTGTCCAGAACAATTTCCTAGTTGTGCCTTCGATTACGAAGGGTGTGGTTCTTATACAGGAATTGCCCGGGTCTATTGTTCCTATACAGATGCCTGACCATGGTCGGGTCAGACTTGTTCTTGGTCACAACATGATGTTTATGTCGACCTACTCCATTCCCCTTGGAGGTGAAAAGATACTTATTCATGGGTGGTCTCAAATAATGAAGGCCCGGCCCATCTTGGAGAATAGGACAGAAGATTATGTTCCAGCTTTTCCATGGCTCTAAAGCGAATATCCTGTTTATTGACCACATTGCGAGATGAAGCCGCTTTCAGAAGGTTGTGGATGCGCGGGGTGGCGCCTGGGCCTTGTCCTGGGGCTTCGCGGCCTCACCCTTTGGTTAACTATAGGCAAAGTAGCACTATTTGAGGTGTGCTTTGTATGGTTGAACCTGTATAAGTACTCATACTGCTTTCAGCTATGGTTGTTAAGTGCCCCTGCTAGTTTCAGTTAAGGTTGTTAAGTACTCTGCTGCTTTTATAGTCTGTCGTGTTCTTCAATCTTGTCTTCCTCCAGCCGCCAAAACCAAACCAGCGCCAGTGGGGCCCCCTGCTTCCGCCTCCCACGGCTGGCTGCTCCTTAGCGCATGCATCGCCGCCCCACCGTCTCCTAAATCATTAACACCGACCTCCGAGGCCTCGCCGTCGTCCTCTGCATGCTTTGTTGCGCTCTCCGCGGCGCCGCCCTCTCGCGTTGTCAACATGGTCAACAAACAAGAGGAATCGGCAGAGGACTCTACGTGGAGAGGATGAGAGTAGGGGCCCACCATGTCCATGGCCGGACACAAGGAAGTTCCTCATTTTTTGTTATATATATATACTCCATTGTCAGCGTATGGAAAAAGAAAATGCTTCCTGCTAGTGGTTTCCTGACATCTGGGACCCACGACATTGTCAGCGTATATAGTCAATAGACAAGAGAACAACACAAGATCGGCTGGCACCTGGGCCGTAGCTACTCGAGCAGTATTTTTTTGTTATTGTTGAGACGGAGCAGGGTTTCAACTGCGCTATGGCCCATTTAGCCCAGGCTTATATTTTATGTTCACCACATGATCAGCCTAGCTATTTTTTGTTTGTGAAAATGAGCCCAGTTTATTTTTTCTGAAGAATACCCAATCCAGGCCTACTTATTTTTCTACGCCCTGATGGGCTGCAACTCTTTCAAGACGCCTGCAAATCTTGAAAGTAATATGAAATGGGCTGTAAATATAAAAAACAGATGACAAATTGGCAATTACTTTCTAATTTCTGAATTTTTTCACATTTTCAGATTCCAATTTCACTTGGCTTTAACCTAATTCAAATATATATTCAAAGTACTTTAATTCTGGCTCGACATTTCGGTATTAAAAATAGTTTGGAACCCACAGAAATATGCAAAATTTGGTTTAAATTTTTAACCCTGGCCCTGGCCAACAAAAAAACGGACTGCAATAAATTGCATAAGAAGTTGCAATGAGCTAAATATAAATTGTTAAAAAAATAGGGAACGGCCTGACTTGTGGGCCTATTAAGTTGACGCGTATGCAAGATTTTTTTTTACTTATTATATACGACAACAAACGATTCTAGCAGACGTAACCGTTGGATTTCAATCCAACGACCGTCGTGTTTCTTCAATCTCTGATCTTCTTGCTCCAGCCGCTAAATCCAGCGCCAAGGGACCGCTTTGCCCCCGCCTCCGTGGCGGCTGTCTTTGCTGCTACCGGCCTCACCATCCCCTACTACTCCCACCACTGGCCAGGCCATCCCTCTACTCACCCACATCCCTCCACTATTGTGGCTTTGCCACCTTCGGGTCATTCCCTTCCTGGGTCTCACCGTCGTCCATCGCGCTGGTGTTCTCGACACAGCGTGGTCAACGTTGTCAACAAACGACAACATCGGAAGAGGGACGTACATGGAGAGGCTGACAGTTAGGACCCACATGGTCCATGCCGCACGCAAGCAAGTACCTCCTTATTACGCCAAAAAGAATGAATACTCCCGCTGACAGCTCGGACCCACTAGCTATATCTTCGCACGCAAGGAAGTGCCTCCTTATTACGCACAAAAAATGAATACTCCCCTGCTAGTTGGGACCCACCATAGTGGGAGGCTAACTTGTGGGCCTACTAAGTTGACGAGGATGGAGGGCTTTGTCTACTTAGTCAATAGGAATGATTCTAGCTCCAGTGACCGTACGGTGTCCATCCAACGGTGGTAGTGCTTCTTCAACCTCTGGTCTTGTTGCTCCAGCCGCCCAAACCAGCACTGGTCGTGCCGCGTGCTCCTGCTTCCCGTGGCTGGCTGTGATTGCGCGGAGGCCTCACCGCCCCCTACTACGTCCACCGCTGGCCAGGCCCTGCGGCGACGGCAGCCTCACACCGCAGCCGAACCAGTGAACCCTCGTACTCCTGTCTGCGTGCGCATCCACTGCTGCATCTTCCCCGGCTCTGCATTGTCCCCTTCCTAGGCCTCGCCGTCGTCCACCGCCCTGGTGCTCTCGTTGCGGCGTGGTCAACATGGTCAAGGAACGACTTCTCCATCGGAAGAGTACTGTACGTGGAGAGGCTGACAGCTGGGTCCACGGTGACAGCAAGGAAGTGCCTCCTTATTTCACGCAAAATAATGATTCCTCCACCTGACAGCAGGGAACCACCGGATGGGCCACCGTATTTCACAAAAATAATGTTTCCCCCCGACTGCTAGGACCCAGCAGCTACATCTTCGCACGCAAGGAAGTGCGTCCATATTACGGGCAAAAAAAATATTCGCCCCCCTGACTGCTGGGACCCACCACCTACATCTTCGCACGCAAGGAAGTGCATGACAATCGGGACCCACCCGGTCGAAGCATATGTAGCATTGTCATTCTGGTCGCGAACGTGTACGTACATACTGGTCCATGTAGAGGCACGCACGTGTGGTAGTAGAGGCGCACATGTGTGGTAGTAGAGGCGCGCACGTAGCATGTACACGTACGTACAATGGCCAGGGTGCAAGAAAGTAAATCGCCACGCACGCATATACGGGCGGGTCTCAATGCCTACTACATGATCGAACGGCCAGGGCTCATGTACATGGCTATGGCTGGATCGAAACGGAGAAACTGCATCGTCGTCGTGTTCATGGGGAGGCAACAGAATGCGTCATGTTCATCGGGAGGCAATGGAACGCGTGCTGTTCATTGGGAGCCAACCGGCTTGGACGGAACAGGCGATGAAAACGAGGCCTGGCGTACCACAGAACAGAGGAAACGGCCTTGTGTTCGACTGGCCATGGTGGAAACGGGATCCTGTTCATTGGGAGGGGTCTGGCCTACCGCAAAACGAAGGAAACGGACCTCCTACGGTCCGAAACGGGTCCCGCTGATTGGGAGGGTGTGGCGATCGCAAAACGGAGGAAACGGACTTGTGTTGGGCGCCATAATAAACGGGGTCCTGTTCATCGGGAGGGGTGTGGCGATCGCAAAACGGGACTCCACGGGATATTGTTCATCTCCACCGTCGACCTCCTCCAGCCTCCACAGGCTCCTGTTCATCCACCGTCGACCTCCTTCAGCCTCCACCTGCGACTGTTCATCCACGGGCTCCTGTTCATCCAGCCTCCACCGGCTACTGTTCAACCAGCCCTCTCCACGGGGGTCCTATTCAACCACCCCTCCATGGGCTACTATTCATCCAGCCCTCCACCGGCTACTGTTCATCCAGCCCTCCACCGGCTACTGTTCAACCAGCCCTCCATGGGTCCTGTTCATCCAGCCCTCCACGGGGTCATGTTCATCCACCGGCACGATCGATCGGGGTACTGTTCATCCAGCGGCAACGGCCTCTACTACCACGGGGTCCTGTTCATCCAAACCCCCTCAACAACACTCAATGTTCATCCAAGGAAGGAGGCAGCAGTGTTCGATCGGCTTCAGTTAGCAACAATAGCAAAAGAATCACACTCGGGTTCAGTTAACAGCAAGGGATCGATCGATCGCTCGGGTTCAGTAACGCGTAGCCTGCAGTGCAATTTCTCGGGTTCAGTTAGAGCCCAACGCCTCGCTCGGGTTCGAGCCCAACACCTCGCACACACGCGCGTACGTACGGGAGAAACGCGCATCGCTCGGCCCCCGACCACCCACCGAAACCGGGAACTCCCCGATATTTTCCTCGCCCTTGCTTCTACCATGGTTTTTTCCGTCATGGACGGCCCAAAGAATGTCATGCAGCTGCGTCTCCGGCCCGCCCAGGACGAAATTCCCATTTTCTGTCATGATTTTTTGTCATAGAAGTAGGACCCCACCACATCTATGATGATACCGGGTTTTGTCACAACTATCGTCATAGAAGTGTCATAAGTATGACAGAAAAAAAAATCGTTCGGCCCAAAATGTCACGGATGTGTGTTTTTTTGTAGTGTATGCCCTAGAGGCAATAATAAAATGTTTATTATTATATTTCCTAAATCATGATAAAGGTTTATTATTCATGCTAGAATTGTATTGACCGGAAACTTAAATACATGTGTGGATACGTAAACAAATACCGTGTCCCTAGTGAGCCTCTACTAGACTAGCTCGTTGATCAAAGATGGTTAAGGTTTCCTAACCATAGACATGTGTTTTCATTTGATAATGGGATCACATCATTAGGAGAATGATGTGATGGATAAGAACCATCCGTTAGCTTAGCATAATGGTCGTTCAGTTTATCGCTATTGCTTTCTTCATGTCAAATACATATTCCTTCGACTATGAAATTATGCAACTCCCAGATACCGGAGGAATACTTTGTGTGCTATCAAACATCACAACATAACTAGGTGATCACAAAGATTCTCTACAGGTATCTCCGAAGGTGTTTGTTGAGTTGGCATAGATCGAGATTAGGATTCGTCACTCCGAGTATCGGAGAGGTATCTCTGGGCCCTCTCGGTAATACACATCATAAGCTTGCAAGCAAATGACTAAGGATTTAGTCACAAGGTGATGTATTACAGAATGAGTAAGGAGACTTGCCAGTAAAGAGATTGAACTAGGTATGAAGATATCGACGATCGAATCTCGGGCAAGTAACATACCGATGGACAAAGGGAATTACGTATGTTGTCATAACGGTTCGGCCGATAAAGATCTTCGTAGAATATGTAGGAGCCAATATGAGCATCCAGGTTTCACTATTGGTTATTGACCAGAGAGGTGTCTCGGTCATGTCTACATAGTTCTCGAACCCGTAGGGTCCGCACGCTTAAGGTTCGTTGACGATGTAGTGTTATATGAGTTATATGGTTTGGTGACCGAAAGTTGTTCGGAGTCCCGGATGTGATCAAGGACATGACGAGGATTATCGAAATGGTCGAGAGGTACAGATTGATATATAGGATGTCATGGGAAACCATGGCCACCTATGGGACCAAGGGCCCTTGCTGGTTCGGGGGGGGGGGGGGATGTTGATACGTCTCCAACGTATCTATAATTTTTTATTGTTCCATGCTATATTATATTCTTTTTTGGACATTATTGGGCTTTATTATACACTTTTATATTATTTTTGGGACTAACCTATTAACCGGAGGCCCAGTCCAGAATTGCTGTTTTTTTGCCTATTTCAGAGTTCCGCAGAAAAAGAATATCAAACGGAGTCCAAACGGAATGAAACCTTCGGGAACGTGATTTTCGGAACGAACGTGATCCAGAGGACTTGGACCATACGTCAAGACATCAACCAGGAGGGCACGAGGTAGGGGGGCGCGCCTACCCCCACTGGGCGCACCCTCCACACTCGTGGGCCCCACGTTGCTCCACCGACATACTTCTTCCTCCTATATATACCTACGTACCCCCAAACTACCAGATACGGAGCCAAAAACCTAATTCCACAGCTGCAACCTTCTATACCCGTGAGATCCCATCTTGGGGCCTTTTCCGGAGCTCCGCCGGAGGGGGCATCGATCACGGAGGACTTCTACATCAACACCATAGCCTCTCCGGTGATGTGTGAGTAGTTTACCTCAGACCTTCGGGTCCATAGTTATTAGCTAGATGGCTTCTTCTCTCTTTTTGGATCTCAATACAATGTTCTCGCCCTCTCTTGTGGAGATCTATTCGATGTAATCTTCTTTTGCGGTGTGTTTGTTGAGATCTATGAATCGTGGGTTTATGATCAAGTTTATCTACGAACAACATTTGAATCTTCTCTGAATTCTTTTATGTATGATTGGTTATCTTTGCAAGTCTCTTTGAATTATCAGTTTGGTTTGGCCTACTAGATTGATCATTCTTGCAATGGGAGAAGTGCTTAGCTTTGGGTTCAATCTTGCGGTGTCCTTTCCAAGTGACAGTAGGGGCAACAAGGCACGTATTGTATTGTTGCCATCGAGGATAACAAGATGGGGTTTATATCATATTGCATGAATTTATCCCTCTACATCATGCCATCTTGCTTAAAGTGTTACTCTGCTCTTATGAACTTAATACTCTAGATGCATGCTGGATAGCGGTCGATGTGTGGAGTAATAGTAGTAGATGCAGGCAAGAGTCGGTCTACATGTCTCGGGCGTGATGCCTATATACATGATCATACCTAGATATTCTCATAACTATGCTCAATTCTGTCAATTGCTCGACAATAATTAGTTCACCCACCGTAATACTTATGCTCATGAGAGAAGCCACTAGTGAAACCTATGGCCCCCGGGTCTATTTTCCATCATATTAATCTCCCAACAACAAGCTATTTCTGGCGCCGTTTTTATTTTGCTTTCTTTACTTTGCATCTTTATCATAAAAATACCAAAAATATTATCTTATCATATCTATCAGATCTCACTCTCGTAAGTGACCGTGAAGGGATTGAAAACCCCTTTATTGCGTTGGTTGCGAGGATTTATTTGTTTGTGTAGGTGCGAGGGACTTGTGCGTGGCCTCCTATTGGATTGATACCTTGGTTCTCAAAAACTAAGGGAAATACTTACGCTACTTTGCTGCATCACCCGTTCCATTTCAAGGGAAAACCAATGCAGTGCTCAAGAGGTAGCAAGAAGGATTTCTGGCGCCGTTGCTGGGGTGTCTATGCAAAAGTCAACATACCAAGTACCCATCACAAACCCTTATCTCCCACATTACATTATTTGCCATTTGCCTCTCGTTTTCCTCTCCCCAATTTCACCCTTGTCGTTTTATTCGCCCTCTCTTTACCGTTTGCCTCTTTTTCGCTTGCTTCTTGTGTTGGATTGCTTGTTTGTCATGATGGCTCAAGATAATACTAAATTGTGTGACTTCACCCATACCAACAATAATGATTTTATTAGCACTCCGATTTCTCCTCTTACCGATACTGAATCTTGTGAAATCAATGCTGCTTTGTTGAATCTTGTCATGAAAGATCAATTCGCCGGCCTTCCTAGTGAAGATGCCGCTACCCATCTAAATAGCTTCGTTGATCTATGTGATATGCAAAAGAAGAAAGATGTGGACAATGATATTGTTAAATTGAAGCTATTTCCTTTTTCTCTTAGAGATCGTGCTAAAGCTTGGCTTTCGTCTTTGCCTAAAAATAGTATTGATTCTTGGAATAAGTGCAAAGATGCTTTTATCTCTAAGTATTTTCCTCCCGCTAAGATCATCTCTCTTAGGAACGATATTATGAATTTTAAGCAACTTGATCATGAACATGTTGCACAAGCTTGGGAGAGGATGAAATTAATGATACGTAATTGTCCTACACATGGTTTGAATTTATGGATGATCATACAAAAAATTTATGCCGGATTGAATTTTGCTTCTAGAAATCTTTTAGATTCGGCCGCGGGAGGCACTTTTATGGAAATCACTTTAGGAGAAGCCACTAAACTCCTAGATAATATTATGGTTAATTATTCTCAATGGCACACTGAAAGATCTACTAATAAAAGGTGCATGCGATAGAAGAAATTAATGTTTTGAATGGGAAGATGGATGAACTTATGAAATTATTTGCTACTAAAAGTGTTTCTTCTGATCCTAATGATATGCCTTTGTCTACTTTGATTGAGAATAATAATTTAGAATAAAAATTAGAGATCATGAATGCTATGCTTTGTGTGATTTGGGTGCTAGTGTTTCCACGATTGCAAAGACTTTGTGTGATTTGCTAGGTTTTCGTTATTTTGATGATTGCTCTCTAAACTTGCACCTTTCCGATTCCACTATTAAGAAACCTACAGGAAGAATTAATGATGTTCTTATTGTTTCAAATATGAATTATGTACCCATAGATTTTATTGTTCTTGACATAGATTGCAATCCTTCATGTCCTATTATTCTTGGTAGACCTTTCCTTAGAACGATTGGTGCAATTATTGATATGAAGGAAGGGAATATTAGATTCCAATTTTTGTTAAGGAAAGGCATGGAACACTTAACTAGAAAGAAAATAAAATTACCTTATGAATATATTATGAGAGCCACTTATGGATTGCCTACCAAAGATGGCAATACCTAGATCTATCCTTGCTTTTATGCCTAGCTAGGGGCGTTAAACGATAGCGCTTGTTGGGAGGCAACCCAATTTTATTTTTAGTTTTTTTGCTTTTTTGCTTCTGTTTAGGAATAAATATTTGATCTAGCCTCTGGTTAGATGTGGTTTTATTTTTAAATTAGTGTTTGTGCCAAGTTAAACATATAGGATCTTCTTGGATGATAGTTATTGATCTTGCTGAAAATTGCAGACACTTTCTGTTCATGAAAATAATTGTTAAAAATCACCAAAACGTGATAAAATATTGATTACAATTGCTACTGATCAATAAACAAATTGTATAGGTCTTCCTATTTTGGCTGAAGTTTTGGAGTTTCGGAAGTTTGCGTTAGTTACAGATTACTACAAACTGTCCTGTTTTTGACAGATTATGTTTTTCGTGTGTTGTTTGCTTATTTTGATGAATCTATGGCTAGTAAAATAGTTTATAAACCATAGAGAAGTTGGAATACAGTAGTTTTAACACCAATATAAATAAATAATAAGTTCATTACAGTACCTTGAAGTGGTGTTTTGTTTTCTTTCGCTAACGGAGCTCACGAGATTTTCTGTTAAGTTTTGTGTTGTGAAGTTTTCAAGTTTTGGGTCAAAGATTTGATAGATTATGGAACAAGGAGTGGCAAGAGCCTAAGCTTGGGGATGCCCATGGCACCCCAAGATAATCTAAGGACACCAAAAAGTCAAAGCTTGGGGATGCCCCGGAAGGCATCCCCTCTTTTGTCTACTTCCATCAGTAATTTACTTGGAGCTATATTTTTATTCACCACATGATATGTGTTTTGCTTGTAGCGTCTTGTATGATTTGAGTCTTTGTTTGTTAGTTTTCCACAATCATCTTTGCTGTACACACCTTTTGAGAGAGTCACACATAAATTGGAAATTGTTAGAATACTCTATGTGCTTCACTTATATCTTTTGAGTTATATAGTTTTTGCTCTAGTGCTTCACTTATATCTTTTAGAGCACGGTGGTGGATTTGTTTTATAGAAACTATTGTTATATCATGCTTCACTTAGATTATTTTGAGAGTACTACAAAACAGCATGGTAGTTTGCTTCAACAATGATAGGCATTCAAGATTAGTAAAAAAATATTCGTATGAGTGTGTTGAATATTATGAGAAGTTTGATACTAGATAATTGTTTTGAGATATGAAGATGGTGATATTAGAGTCATGATAGTTGAGTAGTTTTGAATTTGAGAAATACTTGTGTTAAAGTTTGTGATTCCCGTAGCATGCACGTATGATGAACCGTTATGTGATGAAGTCGGAGCATGATTTATTTATTGATTGTCTTCCTTATGAGTGGCGGTCGGGGATGAGCGATGGTCTTTTCCTACCAATCTATCCCCCTAGGAGCATGCGCATAATACTTTGCTTTGATAACTTGTAGATTTTTGCAATAAGTATATGAGTTCTTTATGACTAATGTTGAGTCCATCTATTATACGCACTTTTCCTCCTTCCACCATTGCTAGCCTCTCTAATACCGCACGCTTTTCGCAGGTATCATACACCCACCATATACCTTCCTCAAAATAGCCACCATACCTACCTATCATGGCATTTCCATAGCCATTTCGAGATATATTGCCATGCAACTTACCACCGTTTCATTTATTATGACACGCTCCATCATTGTCATATTGCTTCACATGATCATGTAGTTGACATCGTATTTTTGGCAAAGCCACCGTTCATAATTCTTTCATACATGTCACTCTTGATTCATTGCATATCCCGGTACACCGCCAGTGGCATTCACATAGAGTCATATTTTTTCTAAGTATTGAGTTGTAAGTAAATAAAAGTGTGATGATCATCATTTTTAGAGCATTGTCCCAAGTGAGGAAAGGATGATGGAGACTATGATTTCCCCACAAGTCGGGATGAGACTCCGGACTAAATAAAAAAGGAGGCCATAAAAAAAGGCCCAAAAAAATGAGAGAAAAAAGAGAGAAGGGGCAATGCTACTATCCTTTTACCACACTTGTGCTTCAAAGTAGCACCGTGATCTTCATGATAGAGAGTCTCCTATGATATCACTTTCCTATACTAGTGGGAAATTTTTCATTATAGAACTTGGCTTGTATATTCCAATGATGGGCTTCCTCAAAATGCCCTAGTTCTTCGTGAGCAAGCGAGTTGGATGCACACCCACTTAGTTTATTTTGTTGAGCTTTCATATACTTATAGCTCTAGTAAATCCGTTGCATGGCAATCCCTACTCACTCACATTGATATCTATTAATGGGCATCTCCATAGCCCGTTGATACGCCTAGTTGATGTGAGACTATCTTCTCCCCTTGTTTGTCTTCTCCGCAACCACCATTCTATTCCACATATAGTGCTATGTCCATGGCTATGCTCATGTATTGTGTAAAGATTGAAAAAGTTGGAGAACACTAGAAGTATGAAACAATTGCTTGGCTTGTCATCGGGATTGTGCATGATTTAAATATTTTGTGTGGTGAAGATAGAGCATAGCCAGACTATATGATTTTGTAGGGATAACTTTCTTTGGCCATATTATTTTGAGAAGACATAATTGCTTAGTTAGTATACTTGAAGTATTATTATTTTTATGTCAATATTAAACTTTTGTCTTGAATCTTTCGGATCTGAATATTCATACCACAATTAAGAGGATTACATTGAAATTATGCCAAGTATCATTCCACATCAAAAATTCTGTTTTTATCATTTACCTACTCGAGGACGAGCAGGAATTAAGCTTGGGGATGCTAGATACGTCTCCAACGTATCTATAATTTTTTATTGTTCCATGCTATATTATATTCTCTTTTGGAAATTATTGGGCTTTATTATACACTTTTACATTATTTTTGGGACTAACCTATTAACCGAAGGCCCAGTCCAGAATTGCAGTTTTTTGCCTATTTCAGAGTTTCGCAGAAAAATAATATCAAACAGAGTCCAAACGGAATGAAACCTTCGGGAACGTGATTTTCGGAACGGACGTGATCCAGAGGACTTGGACCCTACGTCAAGACATCACTACAAAAAAATACACTTCCGTGATGATACGTGTTTGTCATAGTAGGTCGCGTTTTTTGTGATGCATGTACATCCATGAAGATTTTATGAATGAATCAAGATAGTCATACATGTGCTGTCGTAGAAGTGTTCCATGACATTACCAAAATTATCATCACGGAAGTGTGCACTTCCATGACGATAAATCGCGCATCACAGAAGTGCTTTCGTCAAGGGTGACCGACACGTGGCATCCACCGTAACGGAACTCCGTTAAGCTATCGGGTCGGGTTTTGCATCCAATAACCCGTTAATAGCCCCGACCAATGGGGATTTTCCACGTGTAAAATCATCATTGGCTGGAGGAAACACGTGTCGACTCATCGTTGGGACAAATGTCATCCACTCATCGGATGTATACGCCTATGATACGTCCGCCAGTGGCACGCCCAACAGAGGCCCATTCTCGTGAAAAGGCCGGCCCGTTTGACTTGGTCAAAAGGTGGCGGGCCGGCCCATGGAAAGCCTATTAACGGCCTGTTCGCATATAGCCCATTTACAGCCTGCTAACCCAAGGCCCATTACGCCCTATCTAAATTAGGCCCAGTAGCGTCATCTGGGCCATCCAATATGATTCCAGCCCGTTTTCACTCCTGGCCCATGTATGGCCCATGACGTCTTTCGGCCCATATGAGGTCCTATGTAACTCTTGGCCTATTAACGGCCGTGGTGAAACTGGCCCGTAATGAACAGTGTATCACTTTACACCCATTAACAACCCGTGGTGAAACTGGCCCGTAATGAACAGTGTATCACTTTATACCCATTAACGACATGTTATTCCGTTGGGCCGTTTCCAACCCATGTTATCTTTCGGCCTTCTCAGAGCCCATTTATTCTTGGGCTCATTTCAAAGATCCGCTTACTTATTGCTCGTTATCGCTATTTTACGCTTGGGCCAAATTCAGCCTGTGGTTACAGTCGGCCCGTTTGTGGTCCGTTAATACGTTGGGCCGTTTTCATAGCATCATCAAATACGGCCTATTAACGATGGCCCATTACGGTCGGCCCATGAACCGACGATTCCAACTAGCCCGTTTACGGCCATAATGCGTCCTGTTATTGGCCCATGTTTGGCCAATCGATCATACGGCCCGTATAAGGCCCATTGATGATACGGCCCATAGAAGGCCCATTGTTTCTATGGCCCATAGAAGGCCTACTCTTTCTACGGCCTATAAAAGGCCCACTGTTTCTACGGCCCGTAGGAGGCCCTGTGTCACTACAGTAAATATTAGCCCATGGTTATTGTGGCCTAGTTTTAAAAAATAGGTTATTGCAGCCACTAGCAAACCGCGGAAAGAACTACACTGACTACAAGCAAACAAATAAACAAGACAATAAGGGATAAATAAGCAAGCAACTTATGCTAGGCTATGACGGCTATTACACATATTACATCCACTAGGCATCAAAGTTCGCCACCAGTGCAAATATAGGGAACAAAGCAGCATATAAACGCCACAGCAAAACAAGTCCAGAACTGAAACCACTTCAGAAGAGTTCAAGAAACAATATCCTGGGTACCCATAATGCTGGCAAGATGCTTAGCAAGCTTATTAACTTTCTCTTGTTTGGCGCTTAAATCCTCCAGTATTTGTTGTTGCACAAGAAAGTACGATCTGAATTCTGCAGGACTTCCTCGGTCCTTCGACTTCTTGCCGCAAAGACAGCCGACCGATGCCTTTTAGCTTGTAGCTGAGACTCAAGAAGTCAAGTGATTCAGCAGCGAGTTCAAGAGCTTGTGCTAGCGGTGCTGGCTAGTAACTCTAACACTACATCAACGCAGGATCGTGGGGTTTTCTCACTATCTACAAGATCGCTTTTATCACCTTTCTTGGAGACCAACAGGTTGTCTCACTATCTTGAACCTTATCTGCATTACTTTCTCTACCATTGCATAGTGGGGTGCTCTTCTCCAATATTCTGCTTGCATACTACAAGAGAAACAAGCGCATACATCACAGGTTTAGCTTGTATATACGAAACTCATTTTGGTAAACCGGTTCAGAGTAAGGTGGACAGGATAACAAATGAAACAAACATATATCTATATACTATGGTCATCAGATTGTCCATATCATTCTAGTTTATGTTCCCTAATCAAGATAGAGACACAGTTCAACTCATATATTTTAAGACACAACAGATAGACAGAATATAAGTGTGAGAAACTACACAAGATTGGCAAGACTTGTAATGTGCATCACATGAGAACATAACTGTTTATACAACTTAAACTGAAATCAACATAAAGCAAGAAGTTAGAACATCAATCTAGTTAAAGAAAAGGTTTAAAACATACCTGCTATGCGCCATTGGAGTTTCAATGGATCCTTCAAATTCGAAAGTAGTTGGTATGAGTAAATACAGTGATGCAACAAAGAAGGAGTATGGACCTCAGCCACGGAATCGACCCGAGAACAGCTTGTTCTTCCGCTTTAAACGTGGAGTTTGGGTTAGCTGTGGTGGTCTTCGTGCTTTGAGCACTCGCAGAGCTTTACAAACTGCTCGTGTGGGGGTACTCTATGGTGGACATGGTGCTTTGTCAACTATAAGTGGGTTGCTATACGCTGGGGTTGCGGTTAGATGGGTTGTAGCTGGTGTCGGTGTCAAAACCGGCGGATCTCGGGTAGGGGGTCCCGAACTGTGCGTCTAGGCGGATGGTAACAGGAGACAAGGGACACGATGTTTTTACCTGTGTTCGGGCCCTTTCGATGGAGGTAAAACCCTACTCCCGCTTGATTAATATTGATGATATGGGTAGTACAAGAGTGGATCTACCACGAGATCGAGAGGCTAAACCCTAGAAGCTAGCCTATGGTATGATTGTTGCTCGCCCCACGGACTAAAACCTCCGGTTTATATAGACACCGGATAGGGTTAGGGTTACACGAGTAGGTTACAATGGTAGGAGATCTACATATCCGTATCGCCAAGCTTGCCTTCCACGCCAAGGAAAGTCCCATCCGGACACGGGACAAAGTCTTCAATCTTGTATCTTCATAGTCCAGAGTCCAGCTAACGGTAATAGTTCGCTATCCGGACACCCCTAATCCAGACTCCTCAAGAGCCCTCAACTGCACTTCAATGACGACGAGTCCGGCGCATATTGTCTTCTTTGCATTGCAAGGCGGGTTCCTCCTCCGAATACTTCATAGAAGATTTTGAACACAAGGATTGTGTCCGCTCGCAAAACAAGTTCCACATACTATCGTAGAGAGAATAACCTTTGCACTGATCTGCTGACGTATTCCGCGGGCGTGACATCACACCACGGCCAGGCCTTTATACGAATCGCTTTTACTGTTCCACCTCAGCGTTTAGCGAGGCGGTTTCGCTGGCACGCCTTATCGAGTGGAGATCGTGCCCCTTATTCCGGATTCCCATCAATACGGACGTGGGTAACCCAACCGCGCCATTGATTACGACGCTTGGGAGATAAGCGAGTTTTACCAGTCAAGGGGACGATAGCTTCGTCCGTCCATATAAGGATAAGGATCCACCTTTTCACCCACGCCTTCTTCCTCCTTTGCTCATCCATTTCACAAGACTCGAGCTCCAGCGCCCAAGTCCGCACATCCCTCCTCAACCTCCTCCAGCCATGTCCGGAGCGGGAGGCAAGTGGATGGTCTCCTCCGTCATGGAGGGACAAGTCAAAAAGCTGCGAAGGCGGATACTTGTCCAAATGACATCACAAGACCGCTCCCCAACGAGGGGCAGCTCATTCCCACCCCTCAGCCCCATGAGAGGGTGGTGTTCTCACCCACTTCCTCCATGGACTAGGTTTTCCACTTCACCCATTTGTCCTGGGGCTCATGTTCTACTACGGCCTGGACTTCCATGATCTGGCCCCAATTTCATCCTCAACATCTCGGCGCTCATCGTTGTGTGCGAGGCCTTCCTTGCATCCAGCCCCACTTCGCTTATGGATGAAGACCTTCAATGTCAAGTCAAGGTAGTGGGCGGCCGCCAAGCGGAGTGCGGAGGTGCCATGGTTGGCAAGATGGCCAAAGTCCTATGGCTCGAGGGCTCCTTTGTGGAGACCATAAAGGTGGCAATCGGGTGTTTCTACATCACCGAGCAGCGCGACCCTCAATGGGCGGGCGGCCCCAATTCGATCCGGCTTCCCCACACGGCTCACATCATGGAAAGAGACAGGCCTGACGTGGGGTGATTCGGAAGAGCTGTCCGGACTCCAAACCTGCCTCCGAACCTTGGTGGACAAGAATCTCAGGCTTGTCAATGTAGTCCAGGTTATGCTCATCCGCGGATCCTCCCATGCCAACAACGGGCCTTCAAATTGTGGGAGTTCGATCCGCACAACACCAACACTCTGAAAAGGCTCTTCGACACTACGCATTTAAGATGCCCGGGAGGTGCTGTTCAAGGCGCCGAGGTTCCCACATCCGCCACCAAGATCGCGGATTCAGCTCGCAGCGCCAAGCTACCGAGGTAAGCTATTTTTCCCTTTACGGGACTCTTGTTTTTCATAGTTTGACTCTATGTGGGATCTAAACTCCCTTACCTTTGACAGATCGGGCGAACACGTCCCGCAGGTTAACTATCCGCCCCTTGCCATAAGACTCCAACGGACGCCCGCTGATTTGGGCTGCTGGCTCCGGCACCTCATGTGGTGCCGGAGAAGAAGGCCACGGGACTCAAGGAGCGCCGATGCAGTGTTGTCGGACTCATCGTCCGATGACTCGAGGCGGAATCTTCCCCTGAAGACGGGGAGGAGGAAAAGGAAGCCTCTGCCCCAACGGGGGGAGAGAAGAAAAGGAAGGCTGCCCCGACCGGGAGGCCAAGGGTCCAAGAAAGGAAGGACCTTCCTCCGGACTTCTCCACCAACGCCGACAACGACGAGGAGGAGGGCCACCAAGGCCAAGCCTCTGGCGAGATCGTAAGTGTCCGGACTCGAATAGCTCATGACTTTTTATTTGTCGATAGTGTCTTCTAACCCCGAATATAACCATGTAGCCCGCCTAAGGGCGAGCTCGCCGCTTGCCGAAGCGGCTCCTCGGATTCGCCGGATGTGAATAGCACTTCACTTCCGACCGCCTCTTCTCTCGTGGCGCAGCGACACCACGGTGGAGTCCCAAAGGCCCAGCCAGAGGAGGTGGTCTGGAGGCGACGCAAGGCGACCTCCCGGACTCGGGCGAAGGGGCGAGACCCCAGGGCTCTAAGTCCGCCCTGTGCGGACTCCGCATCGAACCTTCAAAGTGGTTCCAAGTCCGCAAGCGACCCCTTCGTAAGAAGGGCAAGACTCGACGCCGGTGACCTCCGGCCCATCCGGAGGCACCGGATAGCTTGCCGGAGGCGCTTAACGACGCTCCATCGACGAGGAGCACTGCACTTATTATGAGTGTGGTGATCCGAGAAGTTCAGTCCGCCAAGAGCGGGCTGATCAAGCCTCGTACCAGCCTTCTAACAGGCTTTGAGGTAGGTTTAGAATATGTAAAAATATTACCGCATAGACAAGAGCCCTCGATGCTTAGTTCGTGTTCGGAAAGAAAAACCGGACTGAGGATCTAAAAGATATACGCAGGAGTCTAACATAAGTATGTCAATATGGGAATGCAGAAGCTGCGCTTGCTGACCTCTGCCGCATTGATCATGGAGGTCAGTGGATTGAAGCAGAGCCTCGAGCGGTCCGAGAACGAGCTCGCCTTGCCAAGAAGCAGCTTGAGGACAAGGAAGGTAAGTAATACCTTATTAAAGTAATACCTTATAGAAAGGATTTGGTTGCAAAATGACAGACTAACGTGGTATTGTAGGGGCCACGAACGAGGTGGCGACCACTGAAGGAAGCGGTGTCCACGGCCGAAAGCAAAGCGGCCGCGGAGCGCACCGAGCGAGAGAAGCAGGAGGCGCGGTGGCGGAGGCGCGGCAAGAGCTCCGTGCTCGTGGAAAACACGAGAGTTTGGGCGTGACTCAAGACTCGAGAGTCCGAGCTCGCCTCGGCTCTTGAGAGTGCCAAAGCCGCTAAGGCCGAAGCCCAAAAAGCCCTCCAGGAAATTGAATCATTAAAGAAGATAGCGGCGGGTAAGGCATTCTTTATGCAAAGCAAGCATGTGAAAGTGGATTATCTATTACTTACTCGAATCCGGAGCTCTCGAGGAGCATTCACAGATCTGCCCCATAGTGTGTCTGATGCTGCCGCGTTCTACCGCGCCAAGGAGGGGAGCTCGACGGAAAAGGTGTTCTGGTCTCAGTATGCTAAGGCCGGACATCCGGTGCCCCTGAGCGACCAGCTGAAGCAGCTGGTCGAGCTCCACAAGGTCGCCGAACAGGCCATGAAGGGCATCATAATTCGGCTGTGGCCATTGGAAGCCATGCCTGGGAGCTACTTCGGGCTAGTGTGGCAGCTGGTGGACGCCTGTCCATGGATTGAAGTCATCAAGCGCTCCGTCTGCATTGAAGGTGCCCGTCGGGCCCTTGCCCGTGCTAAAGTGCACTGGGGCAAGCTGGATGCTGAGAAGCTTGTGACGGACGGGCCACCGAAGGGCAAGGAGCATCGCAAGCCCGAAATGTACTATGAGGGCGTCCTGAAGGGTGCCCGCCTTATAGCGGGTGAATGCTCCAAAGATGTAATTTTTGAATAGACTCTCATTAGTTATCCTGTACGCTGAAAACTTGTTCATATGCGCTAAACAACGCTTGTGAATTTAAAATATTACCTTCTGTGCGGCCGTTTATCAAATTTGAGAGATGGCAAGTCGTTGGCTTCGGCCCCCATGCCACGAGTGCTGGGGTATTCAGGATAAACTTGAGCGCTCTTGTTCCCATTCTTGGGTCCTTCGAGGGAGGCGCTCAACGCAACAAACAAGGCAACCGGACTATAGTGCTTGAACATCTCACTTAGCCATAGTATTCTATAATTTTAAATTTCGGCGAAGCCCCTAGTATTCGAAAGACCGAGTTCGGGGCGCTATCCACGCCTTGGCCGGACAATGCCGACTCCTCGCTCTAAGCGGCATAAGTCTTTAGGGACCGAAAAACCTCTCGAACAGGACCGCTCTCGCCTCTATCATGACGGTCAGTTTTAGCTTTCTCCACTGAGGTGCTCAACCCAGCTCAACCGGGGCACAATCGCAGTGGTTCTCCCAGCGCTACCTTAGCCGACATAACGGAACGTAAGGTACCAAAACATGGGAGCCGGGCAAACCCAACTATTGACCCAAGACATGATTCGGAGCCGATGCATATAATGCTAAAGTTCGGGGTGCCGCACTTGTGGAAGTGTTCGGACTTATCACAACATACTTTTGGGGTACTTAAGCCCCTGGTGTATTGGCCGTACCAAAGTGTACGGGTGCAACATGTCATGAATGAACATATATATAGATAAAGAAAGGAGTGCATTAATAGGCAAAAGCTATGTATTGTTTCTTCAAAAAGGTACTGCAATGAAAGCAGAACGATACAAATAGTGCGATAAGCAAGGGATGGGACTATTTAACATGTCCTCTCGAGGGTAAGCTGCGGGATGGTATGTAAAACAGGTATAATGCTCGTAGTAGAGACCACCGACACTCGATGTAGTTTTCGCTTCCACGGCTGTTGCATCGTGAGTTCGGCAATTTAGTGCCGGACAGACTTCGAAAACGGAGTCCTGAAAGTAAGAGAAAAGAAGAAAGAAAAGAATGACACAATCGGAGCCCCCAGTGCGGTTGAGCCGCATGCAGGCGCAGCCGTGGTCGTGCCCCTCCCCTTATGCCCATGGTATCTCCAGAGCGTAATTATGTACGCGTAGTACTGGCTTCGCAATTTCGCGAGGGCTGGGGTTGGGCCTGGATTGCTACGTGTGCTCAGATCGTGCCAGGCGGTCTTGTTGTATGTTACTCCGGGCGCGGTTGACGATGTCCAGATGTTTAATAGCCGGACTCGAGAATTGCTGTGAGAGGTTGCTTTGCACCTCCGCCGCGAGGGCCGCCGTGTGCTCCTCCGTTCGGAGAGAGTGTTCGGTGTTTCCATTGACCGTGATTACTCCTCGGGGGCCTGGCATCTTGAGCTTGAGGTACGCGTAGTGCGGCACCGCATTGAACTTTGCAAATGCGGTTCGCCCAAGCAATCGCGTGATAGCCGCCCGAACGGGACTATGTCAAGATTAACTCTTCGCCGGAAATTATCCGGGATCCAAGACCACTTCGAGTGTAATCGAGCCTGCATAATTGGCCTCTACACCTGGTATGACGCCTTTAAAGGTCGCCTTTGTGGGTTTAACTTTGAGTGGTCTATGCCCATTTTGCGACCTTGTATCCCGATAGAGCAGGTTCAGGGTGCTGCCGCCATCCATCGACTCTAGTGAGGTGGAATCCGTCGATGATTGGGTCAAGAACCAATGCGCGAATCCGCCGTGGCGGATGCTAGTGGGGTGTTCCCTTTAATCAAAGGTGATAAGGCAGGAGGACCATGGGTTTAACTTCGGGGCGACTGGCTCCATCGCATATACGCCCCTTAGTGCACGCTCCGCTCCCTTTTGGGTATGTGGGTTGCGATATCATGTTCACCGTCCGCACTTGTGGGGAAGCCCTTCGCCCTCTATTATTCGTGGCTGGGCTCCTCCTCGCCATCGCTATGCCGCCTTGTCATTGAGTTCGGTATTTAACTTGCCTCGCTTGTTTGAAGACCCAACAATCCCTGTTGGTGTGGTTGGCTGGTTTTTCGGGGTGCCATGTATTTGGCACGAGCGATCGAGTATTTGGTCCAGATTGACGGGCCTGAGTATTTCTTTTGAATGGCTTTTTCCGCTGACCGGTTTAGAGCCTCTGAATCCGCATTGACCGCCAGATCTTCAGATTATCGCCGTTACGCGGCGCTTGTGCTTGTTGCGACGCCGACCTGCCATTGCTGTCCTTGGTATCCGAACTACCAGGGTTTTTGGTCAAGTTGTTACTACGAGCTAGCCAGCTGTCCTCTCCGCAAAAGCGGTCATGAGCGCTGTGAGGACTGCCATGGATTTCGCTTTTCCTGTCCTAGGTGCCGGGCAAGCCACTCATCGCGGATGTTATGTTTGAAGGCTGCAAGGGCCTCTGCATCCCACAATCAACGATTTGATTTTTCTTGGTTAGGAACCGTGTCCGTAATTGTCCGCCGATTCTTCCGGCTGCTGAATTATGTGGCTAAGGTCATCGGCGTCTGGTGGTCGCATCGTATGTGCCCCGGAAGTTATCAAGGAATGTGGCTTCCGTGTCCTCCCAACAACCAATTGATTCTGCTGGCAAGCTGTTAAGCCAATGCCGAGCTGGTCCTTTAAGCTTGAGTGGGAGGTATTTGATGGCATGTAGATCATCGTCGCGGGCCATGTGGATATGGAGGAGGTAGTCCTCGATCCAAACCGCAGGATTTGTTGTGCCATCGTATGATTCGATGTTTACGGGTTTGAAACCCTCGGGGATTTGATGATCCATCACTTCGTCTGTGAAGCATAGTGGGTGTGTGGCGCCTCTGTATTGAGCTATATCACGACGTAGCTTAAATGAGCTTTGTTCATCGTGTTCGCCCGCCGAATTGCTGTATCCGCGTGACGGTTATCATCACGTGTCGTGGGGCGCCCACGCGATCCGTAGATCGATCTTGTTTGCCTTGCCTTGTCCTCCAATATGTCTCGCAGGTGTGGCGCGTTTCCCCGTGCCTTGGAACTTTTCGAGCGACGCCGGGGAGCGGCTTGAATGGAGGGCCCAGAGGACTATCTGTCATGGCCACGGGGTGACCGGTCGGCCGCATCATGCGCTGGTGATGTAGGTTTGGGTGTTGCTTCCTCTAATTGGGGTAGCAGCCTGCGTTTTGGGTATCTCTTGAAGGGGCGTTCGAGTTCGTACTCTTCGGCTGCAAGGACTTCAGTCCATCTGTCAGCTAGCAAGTCTTGGTCAGCTCTAAGCTGCTGCTTTTTTTCTTGAGGCTGCTTGCCGTGGCCATAAGCCTGCGCTTGAAACGCCCTGTTCAAGCGGGATCCTCGTGCACGACAAATTGCTGCCGCCGAGGCTTGCCTCATCTTCGGAGGGAGGCATATAATTATCGCCCTCCACCTCCCCGCCCGCCGCCTCTATCATGAGGGCTGGCTTCTCCTCCTCCGTGCTGAATCCTCCTAGAGGGGTTGTCTTCGACACTTTGTCCGGGGTGTTATTATCTCCGTGCGGAATCACCATTTTTGCTGTGGCGGATTTTGAGCGGCGCCACCGACGCCGGCGCTTGGGCTGTTTCTTGAGGGTCATCCTCCGCTGTTCCATCGCTGCTCCCATCTTTTGGGATGTCCACCATGTATATGTCGATGACGAGGTGGCCTTCCAAAGCGTGCCTGTAGGCGCTGGTTCTTGGTCGCTCTCAAAGATCATCGCCCATACCATCGATGTCTTCGAGTCAAGTCGAGCATGTCGGTTAAATCATCGACAGTGGCTACAAAGTGGGTGGTGGGTGGGCGTTGAATTTCTTCGTCGTCCGCATCCCAACCTTCCTGACCGTAGTCCGGCCAGGGCTATCCAGATAAAGAGAGATACTTTAGCGAATTCAGGATGTCGCCGAAGGGCGAGTGCTGAAAGATGTCCACGGCAGTGAACTCCATGACCGGCGCCCAATCGGATTCGATTGGCCGGGGCGCGGGAGGTTCGGAGTCCGGAGAGGAGTCCGGCACCTTGGAGTCACGGGATTCGCAAAGGAGAGGGATGGTGTTTGGCTCAATCACCGTAGAGATCGTAGCCCCCGAGGCGGTGTCCAGCCACTCATCCTCGATCGGTGGAGTCGGCTCCGAGCTAAGGGTCGGAGCGGACGCCGGTGTGGCCTCCAGGGAACTGTTCGGCGGCAGAGCTAGATCGTGCCCATTGAGACAGTGCGGTGCGCTTGGCTGTGGCTCGAATCCGTCGAAGATCAAGTCTCCGCGGATGTCTGCCGTGTAGTTCAAACTCCCAAATCTGACTGATGGCTGTGGCGAGCTTCGATCTGCTCCAGATGGCCAAGTGAATTGCCCGCAGGCAAAGCCGCCGAATCGAAGATCTGTCCGGGAGAAACGTCTCACCTTGGACCACATCGTTGTTGATGATCAAGGAGCCATCGGGCCTAAAGATGACGACAGCAGGAACTCTCAATGAAAGCACCAATGTCGGTGTCAAACCGCGGATCTCGGGTAGGGGGTCCCGAAATGTGCGTCTAGGCGGATGGTAACAGGAGACAAGGGACACGATGTTTTTACCTAGGTTCGGGCCCTCTCGATGGAGGTAAAACCCTACTCCTGCTTGATTAATATTGATGATATGGGTAGTACAAGAGTGGATCTACCACGAGTTCAAAGAGGCTAAACCCTAGAAGCTAGCCTATGGTATTATTGTTGTTCGTCCTACGGACTAAAACCCTCCGGTTTATATAGACACCGGATAGGGTTAGGGTTACACTGAGTCGGTTACAATGGTAGGAGATCTACATATCCGTATCGCCAAGCTTGCCTTCCACGCCAAGGAAAGTCCCATCCGGACATGCGACGAAGTCTTCAATCTTGTATTCTTCATAGTCCAGGAGTCCGGCCAACGGTGATAGTTCGGCTATCCGGACACCCCCTAATCCAGGACTCCCTCAGCTGGTTCTCTGCACAAGGGGTGTAAGTGTGCAATCTGGAAGAGTCTCTATTATGTGTGGTGGGGCTAGTTTGTGGGCCAGTAGAACCATGGTTCTATCTGCATCGACGGGTAGCACTGTCTTTTGTGAAGAACGGGTTTTTGCTCCCTTAGATACTGCCATCCACTACAAAAAAATACACTTCCGTGATGATACGTGTTTGTCACAGTAGGTCGCGTTTTTTGTCATGCATATACATCCATGACAAATTTATGACAGAATCAAGATAGTCATACCTGTCCTGTCGTAGAAGTGTTCCATGACATTACCAAAATTATCATCACGGAAGTGTCCACTTCCACGACGATAAATCGCGTGTCACAGAAGTGCTTTCATCAAGGGTGACCAACACTAAGGCATCCACCGTAATGGAACGCCGTTAAGCTATCGGGTCAGATTTTGGATCCGATAACCCGTTAACAACCCCGACCAATGGGAAATTTCCACGTAAAATTCTGATTGGTCAAGGGAACACCGTCACCAAGTTAGTGGGCGATGTCGCCTCATCCATTGGAGGAGACATGCCTATGGTACGTCGACACATGGCTGGGCCCAACAGAGGCCCATATAGGTTAAAAAGGTCGGTCCAGTCAAAGGCCCGTAGAACTTAATCAGGTATTAGTGGGCCGGCCCAATAATGGCCTGCTTAATAAAGGCCCATTTACAGCCCAAAACCAGATCTGGCCCGTTAATTGTTGGCCCAATATTTGGGCCCATTTACGGCCCAAAGCCAGATCTGGCCCGTTAATTGTTCGCCCAATATTTGGGCCCATTTGCGGCCCGAAGCCAGATCTAGCCCGTTAATTGTTTGCCAAATATTCGGGCCCAACTACAGCCCAGTGACTTTGGGCCTGTTAGAGGCCTGACGTAGACATGGGCCCATTTCAGCCCGGTGTGACTTTCGGCCTGGGAATGGCCCGTGCTGCCCATGGGCCATATATGGTCCGACGGGACATCGGGCCCACTAACGGCCCGTGCTAAAGGTGGCAACAGTTAAGCCCAACGTGACTTTGGGCCTGTTAAAGGCTTGTTGCGTAATTCGGCCCGCTGATACCAGATTAAGCTTTCGCCTCTTAAAGGCCCATGATATCGATGGGCCAACTAAGGCCCGAGATATGTTTCGCCCGTAACGGCTCGTGAGCTAATCGCCCATAACGCCCGGCTACATTTCGCCTGTCAAGGCCCGCCGACGACTAGTGAAAATTGAGGCCCAACATGCATTTTGGCCTCGCTAAAGTCTGTGGTTTCATCTCGCCGTAATAGCCAAGACAATATTCAGCTTCGTTAATGGCCCAACGCTACCGGGCCAAACTAAGCTTCGGGTCGATAAAAGGCCCAACTAAAATATAGGCGGTGTAAGTTTGGGCTGGCGCAATGTGTGAAGGCCCCAATCATTCGGGCCCAAGAAAGACGCAGTCGGCCCAATTGTGGCCCGCTAAAACCTGGCCCGTTATAGAATGTTTCGCCCTATCGACTACATCTGATTTTTTTCAGATAGCTAATGATGGCAGAATTAGTAGGAATTAAGAACAAACCTACTCTATACAATAAAGAAATTACGGTAGTAACTAAGAATAAACCTACACTATACAATAAAGGATTTAAGGTATATTACATCCATCGGGCATCAAGTTCGCCACCAAAGGATCATAAAGCGCAACGAAGAAGCAGATTACAAAAACTGGGCACCATTGCAACAGAACAAAATAATATCGAACCGAGACCACTTCCAAGACAGTTCAAGAAAGGTTAGCCTTATGGGGAACTGCTGCGCTGCCGAAAGCAAGGCTGTGAGACCGCCTAGCATGTCGGTCATAGCTTCCGTGTGTAGCTGTTTAGCAATGAGGTTCTCATTGGTGTTCTCCGCAATCTTTCTTAGAGATAGGACTTCAAGTCGAAGTTGAGTTGCGTAATGCCTTTCGCTAGAACTTGGGACCAAGAAGTCAAACTGATTCGATAACAAATTCGTGAGCTTGTCTCGACCGTTAGTCTCAAGTAACTTGAACACCGCATCAAGACAAGACTTTGGGGTTGTCTCGCTATCTTCAAGATGTTTTGCCTTCTTTGCTGCAATATATGTTGGGTTTGTCTCACAGCCTTCAAGAGACTTGTGCATGCCATCAGCATATCACCCTCAAACAAAGCAGAGAGATGACAGGTTTTGCACGTATAAACAAAGATGATAACTGTTCATCAATTCTATCCAATTTCAAATTAGAAAATAAAGAGTAAGTTCAAAATATCAATAGCATAATTTGGCATTGTTCATAATGCGGGAGCTTCACCACACTCATCGGATTACCATGTCAACATAACAAGCATAGATGAAGGGCAAAGAAAATCATTGTATCTATTTTGGATAATGTGCATGGCATGTTGTTCATATCATCACCACATCAGAAGATAAAACAGAGATGACAAGGTGCAAACGTGGGCTGCTTCACCACACACCGGATTATAGATCCACAAAACCAAGCATACATATAGGGAGTATTAAGTAATGTGCATGGTATGAATAAGAAATTTGGTTTTACAAGTAAAACTTAGAACTTACGGTTCTTACTTAACATGCATTTTGGTAGAAACAACAAACTAAACAAAGAGTAAACGATAGGGAGTATGAGCAAATTAAACAGCAGTTGAGGATAAAGGCTTTAGAAGGACTGACTTACATTAACAGCTAACACCGCTTTATAATGCCCTTCTCCATGTCAAGGAAGGATAACTCAAGAATTTCAGCACGTAATCTTCTTCATAAGCATTGCTTGTACTCTACATTTTGTAGAGAGTAATTATAGATATGATAATACCGAAGGGATAGAGGATAATGAAGATAAGATGCAGATTGATGCTACATAATCAACTACCAATACCGGAAGTACAAGCGTTATAGGACAAAATGTAATCGACAAGAGCAATGGGCTACACTTCAGACCGGCATTGTCATGTATTCTACTTGTTGGTAAGATTAAATATAGATCTGATATTTTTTAGTAAATGGTGGGCGAGGAGATAAGATGCAGAATGCTACAATGAACTATCTTCTTCCCATAATACAAGAGTGTTTTGAACACTTGTGTACTGTATAAAACGCTCTTATATTATGGGACGGAGGGAGTAGCTGTTAATGTAAGTACAAGGATAGACCACGCTCAGTCCTTATAAGAGGACTGCAGAGCTAAACCTCTTCAAAAGCATTGGGTTGATTCTAAATTTGTGTAAGAGTCCATACGGATCTTATAATGTCCACCAAATGGACGATTACGAGGCTAACATGTGCAAAGATGCTACATAATCAAACAGCTATGAAAGTAAGTATGGTCATACAGGCAAGAGGTACTCACAAGAGCAATGCAATTATGCAGATAGTTGTGAGATTCTGTGGTCCCTTGAGAACAAATGTTCTTCTCGCTAACAGTTTTCGTACAAGTGAGACATTAAGGCAAATGCAGAAATGTAGTTCAAATTGTGATGTGATATCATAGACAAGACCTTACGCTGCAGCCGAGACCAATGTGTAACAAGATTATTCCAGTCACCGTTAGATAAATGTAGCACCGAGACTTTACAGAAATTTCATTCAGAGGCTTGCCATCGGTGCGCTTGCCTCGTAGGAACGATACTTCATCAACGAGTGCTTGAAAAGCGCAACCAACTCTTGCTCGTCATCACAATCCAGTTTGCTCCTCGCCTATTTAAAAGAATGAAATCTTGTGTCTTCGTCACAGAAAACATATGCAAGAATGACCATGAATAACATTAGTACATTACTTACACGTAAGTTGCGGAGGAAGACTGAAATTGTTCTGTGTTCATGTATAATCTTTCCATGAAGGAAAGATGCGCACAAAGTTCTTGACAACAACATAAGCTTCGCTTTCTAAACTGGGAAGAAATGGAACAGGGTCCTATTTGCTGCAATTGGGGCTCTCTCCGTTCAAAAGGGATTTGGCAACTGGTTTGGTGTACTCTTTGCTGGAATGGGGTTTTGCGTCAGACATACTGGTGCTATGTCAACTGGCATAATCATACTGTTTGCTGCAGCTTGGGGTCTCATGAGTTGGGGCATCGAAATGACCAAAGGTAGTAGGGCTAGAGTCTGCTAGAGTTGGGGTATTTTGTGGGTCGTGATATTGCAACTACACCTAATGGGCTATTTGATTTATCAAAGCCACTACCTTTTCCAAATACTTTGCTTGTGCTCCTCCATGATCAGCAATCACCCTCTTCCTTTTGAACGCCTGATACACAAGAACAACATTTGAATGGATAAATATGGTATGATGACAGATGGAATATGTACTGAAAATGGATAGGCAGGGCGTATTCACATACACGATGTGTAAACTAAGCTAATGGCAGTTCAACAAAGTAGAAGCAATGCAAAGCATCAGTTGCAAGATATGTGCGAGCAATGTAACCTTGGAAAGTTAGAGCAAGTACCTTGATGGGTGAATAAGATAGGGCATCTTCCTCCGACTCCTCCACTAGGGAGCTACATTGACTTAGGTCTCCTCTAGCTCGTAATCACTGTTAGGATCATATTCGAGCATGAATCAGAGGTGGAGAGCGCTTGCATTGCATTGCATCCAGACTTGATTTCAGTCCCTTAATGCCAAGTTTGACAGCCATGGCATTGTTCTGCTTTATTCTTTTCATGCGCGCAAGCTCATAATCATTATGATGTTGTTCGAATCTGAGATTCATGAAAACATAAAAGTAGTCAGATTATCTATGGAATGCATTGCGGATTCAACTCGGAGAGTGTCTCCCTATAAACCCCTGCATATGCAAAGTTCACCTCCCCAACCGTGCTGAATAGACCACACACAGAAATACAAACCCCTTATGTCTCTATAACAGGCAGGCACACATTTCAAAACTGAAGTAGGAACATTAGAATCATATGAAATTCATATTTGAACAAATAAACTAAGCAATTATGAGTGGCGAATGTTTAGCTTCAAGGGTGGAGTGTTGGAAAGTGCGACACAAAGCAAGTAGGCAGATTGTATTCCATGTAAAAGATCGAAACCTATGTAAAAGCTGGAAATGACACTTTCTTTCTATACAATGCAAGTGTTCGTTACCCACACATGATGGAAGAGATCACATAGAGAAATACTATTCACTCATGTCTCGGTTCCAAAGATTTAGAAACAGGTGGTCCACCCTAAAAGAATATTGACAACAAATATGACAAGGCAAGCATAGATGTAGTGAATCAATCATTTACTTGTGAGCTTATTAGGACAAGTATGCAGAATTGTAATCGCAGAAGAGACCGCCCAAAATCTGAATGAAGAAGTTTCTCTAGCACTTATTGTTTGCAACTAATCGACGTGAATAATTGGATATTATATCGAATGAGTAAGAAAGAGAAGTAAAATTGTCAACAAACCTGGCTTGCAGTAGTAATGTGGGTCAATGTCACTACGACCAACAATCCAAAATGACTTGTTTCTGTTTCGAGGGCCGGAATTTCGAAAACCCTGTGAACTTTAGAGTTACTAAAGATTACCGAAATACATCTGAACCATTAAGTGTAGGTAGCACTGAGCACACAACAAACCCTAATGACAGTCCTGCCTAATGAGTAATGAATCAATTAGAAAATGGGTGATGAGGAGTGGCTGCTGAGTGTTGAGGATAAATCGGGTTGGCTTGGTGGGTGCTGCACGCTTGAGCCCTGAACGGTCTGGGAAGGTAGGCACGGCGGCGAGCCCGGGCAGCGGTGACGCTGTTGGGCGAGCGGCTCCTGGCCTCCTGTTAGTCCGGCGTCTCCTCCTAGAGTCATGCCGTCTGGGACGGCAAGTCGCCAAGCGAGGCAAAGCGGTAGGGGTAGTAGAGATTGGAAGCGCGCAGCAGAACAGAGGGGAATCGGGGCCTGGGACGACCCAAAATCCTAGGGTGGGCCAGCCCACCATGGGCACCCTCTAGAGATACACACCCGAGCGGCGTAACATGCATTTTCAAACTAATTTAGGAACATTTAGTGACCAATTAAACAACTCTGTTTTAATAATATCAGATTCAGATTTGAACATCTAAGCTTGTTTAGCTTGATGCGTGGAGCAGTGTTATTATGACACGAAGCACGATTCTGATCAGATAGTGATCATAAAAGGGGAAACTCTAAGCATATTTTTTAGCAAAAGAGGGTTTCCTCCGATTTCTATTAAAGAAACCACCACGGAACCAACATGATCAATTAAACCCTAAGCATGATCAATTAAACCGATATGGTTGTGCCATGGCAGATTTGAAGCTGCAAAACGGAGAAATGATATTTAGCATCCATTGTTTGCTTCAACTAAGAACTAAATTCTAAGAGCTGAAAAGAAAGTAGAGTAACCAAGTTAAGATCTATTTTCTGGTTGAGATCAAAAAGTTGAGGAGATATGAAGTACCACCTCTCTTGCGGCACCGTGTAGGAATCGGTGGTGCGATGGCTGTTGGTGGCGTTGAAGCAGATCTACGACGGTAGACGGGTGCATCGGGGGATAAGTCCCGTTGCGGTGGAAGAGAAGGTCGTGTGAGCGGCCCCGGCAAAGAGGACGACAACACCAATGAAGCGAGAGGACGAGATGCAAGGCTATTGGTCCATCGCCGTGGATGAGAAACATCCATCTCTAGCAGTGGACGACGCGGTCATGGTAGGCCCTCCGGCATGGTGGAGGACGGTGGCGATGGATGTGGTGGAGGACGGCGGCGAGATGGGGTGGCGGATGGAGGCTGGTGTGAGGATGGGGTGTTCTAGCGCGGAAGGTGTATGAATGGGAAAATGGAGGGAGAGGTACGGGGAACCATGTTTTGGGACGCTACCGTCTCAAATATGGGAAAGTTATGAACTTAGCCCCGCTTAAAATTTGGACGCCTCGTCGGTTGGGGATAGGACGGTAATCTCGATCTCGCCAATATTTGCCCAGAGCGATTTCGGCGAGGAGAGGGTGGTTGGCGCCCATGGTTGGCGCCACGGTGTATGAACGGGCTGACAGGTAGGGCGGTTGTGTCACGTCCGAGTGAAGTTACAAACCTGCCCCTATTGAAAATATTTGCCTACATCGATTTCGCCGAGTCGAGTTTGTTTTGCCGCCCACCATGTATGAATGGGGAATGGAGGAGAAACAGAGGTCTTTCGACGAGCTTGAATCAAATGTGTTTTGCGCCCATGTTTGACGCCCACCGTGTCGGAATGGGCTCAGAGGCGGTCGTGTCACGCCTAATTGAAGTTACTAACCTACCCCTATTTAGAGCAAAGGAAATCGGGCCGATGGATTGTCCGTAATGGGTAGACAGTAATTTCCATCTCCCAAACACTTGGCTTCGGCAGCCGACGGGGAGTGGACATTTTGCTGCTTCTTTCAATTTTGGGACAATAAGCATCCACGCTACCCCGGCAACTAAATTGAATCCATTTTGTATTCCTATATGAATCTTTATAAATCATTCTATGTGTTTTTATATATCTCCACTGTCATATATGAATATGGTTTACAAATGCCGATACTCAAATTCAGAAACTAGTATCCAATTTAAGGTGAATTCGAATATTTGGAACACTTCATGTCCAACTCAAATGTCACACGCAGCATAATGTGTACTCCCATTTAGATATGTACACAAGCGATGTATCAAGATTCAAATACCGAGTCAATCAACCAAGAATGTACAGAACTAATGACATATAAACACTTATAGAGTATATGGATCAATAATATCAACTAACATACATAAGCCGGACATCATGTACTTTTTTTGGCTACAACAACATCCTTTTTTTAGCCAACATCTTGGCCCTTTCCGATGCGTGCCACTTATGGTCCATCTATACTACTACTATTGCTGAATGCACATTCAGCCCGATTGGCATATTTGTAGGTCTGGCACAGCAATCCAAATGAAATGTCTCCGAGTCTTATCAATTAATACAGACTTGTGCTCAAATAAAATTACAAACCAAAAAACAAAAAAAACAATTATTACATGATCTCTAAAACAAATGGTTTGATTGATTACATGAACAGACAACACAAAGGTTATTCAACTATGGAAAGAACATTTCACCTATGATTTACCAAGTAGGAATTTAATTTCCTTTTTCCTTCAGGACCTTAACAATCTGGTCAGTCTCAGCTTGCTTCGTTTTGAAATCCACCAAATATTTAATGGTTGTCTTGAGTACCGCTTGTGATTGTGCTGTTTGCTTCCTCAACATGTCAACTTCATCTCTAAGTGCGTATGTAATCTCTTTCTACCACTAGTTTAGCCTCTAGAGCATCAGCAGTTGGCAATTCATAATGCACGATTGGGCCGTGCCATGTGTGGGATGATGCAACGTCCATGGGGACCTCGCTTTTGATCTTGGGCTAACCTGTTTTGCCATTAAAGTTCCGACTGGATTCAGAAAAGTTGAAGTTAGCAAAACATCTCAACTGGGAGTTATAACAGCAAACCAGTTAAACAAACAAGGAATTAAAGAGTTTTAATTGGATGCTGAAAAGTAGTTATTAACATCATTGTAACCCGGTGTTGCAGCAGCAAAGCAGTTAAACAAACAAGTAGATATTTAAGTTAAGGCACACAAGTAATTCTTAACAGTAAGTATCAAACACATAGATAGGCGCAGTCTACAATATGATTTAACAGGTTGTGCCATTATGTAATCAGTAGCAAACTAAATTAAGCCAAGCAACGTAATTGAACAATTTTGCAATAAGTGGCTAACTAAAATTCCGAGAAGCAGGTAAATGAACTTATGCTAGTTCTTTGTACAGCACACCGCAACTTCTTTTTCGCTTACAAGGTTGTACAAAGGAGTCCATGGCATCAATTGCTTGGATACGCAGTCCCAATACTTCTTTCTTCCCACACCGCATGGGTAAGTCGAATGGTTAATCTGGTAAGATGGTGCGCCCTTGATATGTTATATGAGGACGTGTAGTCGACTAGTTGTAGCCAAACACATCACATCGGCTTTTATCAGATATTTCATGCGATTACTTTTGGCATATCGAGATCTAAGCAATCTACAATAGGATGAAAAGACTGGCATCCTTCACATTATTGGCGAACTCAGTTCATAGAAACAAGCAATTCAACCATTCTGTGGGTAAATCAAAAGCGCCACTAGAATATTTTTCACTATCCAATCATACACGCAAAAGGGGCGACGCCACCATAGGGGCTGGTATGGGCGGCCGCCTCAGGTGGCTGGAAAGTGTGCACCTAGTTTGAGTCGTCCAGGTTGGCCCATGCTAGTTTTGTTCGTCCCAACGCACGAGCAGGCAATGTAAAAATGAAGAAAATGTTTCAATTTGATGGGCCAATAACATAAGTGCAAGGCAGGCCCTATAGCAGGCTCATGCCCAAACGAGCGCCTCCCATATCGATCGACAGCAGGAAAAATCCCAATTCATTCGCTCCACCTCCATCTGTTCGCTCCTAACCTAGCCGCACCGACAGACCGACACAGCACTTCCTCGCACCTCGTTGGAGGGCGGTCGCCGGGCTTCAAGCTTAACGGAAGGACAAGAAGATGAAGATCCAACCCCAGGTGTAGCCTCGTGGGAGGCAGCGGCGGCAAAGACGGGCATGGCATCGAGCTTATGCAAACGGACAATCGCAGCTTGCAAGAGTAGCATGCGCAACGAGCAGGTACATCACATCCCTGATTATATCTAATTCAACTCTTCAATTTCTGGCCAATAGTTAAACTCGACGGTGTTGTAAAACTGCTTGTATGTAGGGAATCTATGAGAAAATGAAACCAATTTCTACTTATTTTATAACTCCCCAATCAATACCGAATCGATGAATCTGATGTATCTAATCAAGTTTCCGTGCAAACATACAAGCTCATGTTGTTCTTGAGCTCAAGTGTCTAATGAACAGATCGCTAATGAAGGATTTGATGCAAACATTTTACATGCTCCTGGTGATGAACATATAGTGTCTAATGAGGGATCTAATGCAAGCATTTTGCAAGCTCATTGAAGGATTTAGTGTCTAATGATGATCTACTATGTTGAGAGAGACAGAGATTTGCGTGCATTGATGACAAGCAAATTATAGTGCATTTTCATAGCTTGAGGAAACGCCGAGGCCATCTACCGAAAGTCCTCAGTATCATGACAACATAGCATAAATACTTTTCTAATCTGTTGTTTGAAACTATTGGCATACTTGTGCAGGATAGATATATTGATATGCAGTTTATGACCGGTTATACGTGCAATTACACTTCGATATTTTCAGCCGAGAACGAATAATTCAAGCAGTACAGCACCATGTTTGTAGTCCTTGTACACCATGTTGCATTTTGTGTTTTTGGTGCTTGCATCATTTAGTGTTTATAATCTGAACTACTTTGGATCATTAGCTGGTTTTCAAAGTGCATGTAGCTTCACATTTCTCAAGTTATGTTGATTTCGGAGTGCAAGTGCCTTCAGATTTTTAAGTTAAATGTTCGCCTCGTAACTTGAATTCGTGGATCAGCCACTTCACACAAATCATACACGAATGCTAGTACGAATTAAATGAAATGCAGGGACTTACGCTAGCTCACAGGCTGTGCTCACGCAGCTCGCTTGCGCTTGGGATGTTCCATGTACAAGTCCATGTTACCACTTGCTTGGATGTGCAGGCCTTGTGCTCCTTGCATCCCCTCTGCATTTTTGACACGGCTAATGGTTGATCAAATAAGAGGAATCGACCTTGATGTTGTATCGGAGGACAGATACTTACAAGGTTATACGGTGTGTGATGTGTACCAGATCCCGTAGCCTCGCCATGCTTCGCTAAAAATGGATTTGCTTGTTTCAGATGATATCTCCGTAAGAAATAAGAGTTAAAGTCGAGTTGCATAGGCGTGTAAGCTAAGAGAGCAGTGAAAGGATATCCAAACATCGCCGGAACAAGGCACAAGGGAGTGATGTGGATACCTAGTTCGGGCGGCGCTTGGGCATGCTCGCTTAGCTAGAGTGCGGTCACTTCAGAGCCGTTGAGGGTGATGCGCTGGCTATTGGCTGGCAGCAGACGGATGCAGATCTTGAGTGGCAGCGAGCGCCACGATGCGTGGACGAGACCGCTGGTGAAGCCCCAACGGCCTCGGGGCGGAGGTGCGACGATGTGCTCGGTGAAGTAGCCCCGTGAGCTGGGAGACGGCGTCGGTGAAGCGCACTGATGCGGTGGAACTCGGTGTCTGTGAGGCACGCCGATTGTGGCGGCCGACGTTGTCGGTGGACCACCCGTGCAAAGTGGACGAGGGTAGATGAGGTAGCTCCGGTGCGGTGGTGAAGCGCGACCGCCGCTTCGCTGTCCGCACAGAGGTGGGGAACGGTGGGGAAAGAGATGAGACGAGGGGCGATTCGAGGGATGGCGGCGAATTAGGGATTTGAGCAATCTGGGCGCGAAGGGGACGGTGGAGAAGAGAGATTTTGCAGGGCTGGAATTGGGGCCGCCAGATATTTCAATCCGAAACATGGAAGCGAACTTATATTGTCGCCGCCCTTTTTTGGGGAGGGGGGGGGTGGCTGGGTGCTACGCCGTCCGTCCGACACACGCGACCACCCCGACAGATTATGCTGGTGCCTTAAGGCACCTGCCTTTGTGTCCATGACATGTGGGCCCAACAGGTGGCTGGCCCACATGTCAGTCACCCAAGGGCAGTTGCCTTTAAGGCACCGAAGCAGCGTCCACCCCGACACGACCCTGGTCTGCCTGGTGCGCCTACATTTGAGAATGCAAACGAATCTGTATGTATTACCATGCCCGTGTTTTCCTTGCAATAATTAGTCATTCGAAACGAGATACTCCATCCGTTCACTTTTGTAAGTCATTTCAGACAACTTAAAATGAACTGTTTTGCACATTGTCTGAAATGTCTTCAAGGTCTTATAAAAGTGAACAGAGGGGTACTATAAATTAATTAATGAGGAGTTATTTGAAAAAAATCGAAACGGTACCCACGCTAACGTGGATTAGAGTGTGTCACATAATTAGTTATTTGAATTAGAGTGTGTGTCACGTAGTTAGTTATTTGAATTAGAGTGTGTGTCATGTAGCGATCTCCAATTCTAACGTGGATTTCGCATTTCACTGTATCCACGCTACTTTTTTAATACAAATTCATATGTATATGATGAACACCATGGTAGTGAGAAAACTTTTGGATGGATTCAAACATATGACCTACAAAATAGCACAACAAATTGAGCCAATGTCAACTTTTCGAAACTTAGTATGGCACGAATTCGAAATAATTACCCGTATGCCTGGTCCTCGGTTCAAATCTTACAATGTACACCGAATTGAAACATCGATATTAAGTCTCGTACTATGTACATTCAAATGTTGTTTTTAGCCCCCTCTGCCAAGACAAACGCTACATACTTCCTGTATTGGTCAATCTTCCTCTCCTAACCACCTTAGCAAACTATCGGTTTCCAACACACGTTCATTCTCTCTCCCCCCTCTCCCTCTCACCCTCTCGCTTAAATACATGCATTGCCTATCTAGCCCCCAACCTCTCGTGCAAGACGTTGTATATCTAGGTCACTCCCTCGAGACTGTCTCACTCTTTCTTCCAAGACGGCGGGCCACACTCGCTCAATCTAGCTCTCTTTATCTCGAGTCTCGCTTAACCTCGCTTTTCTTTCACACACAAATGATATATCTCCTGTTCGGGCCTCGATCGACACACTCTATACTCTCTCACGCAGATTGTCTATCTAGGTCAGTCCATCCAAGCCGCCGCCACTCTTTCGACCTCATGGTGGGCCACGCCACTCAATCTCTCTCTCTCTCTCTATCTATCTATCTATCTATCTCTCTCTCTCTCTCTCTCAGTATGTCTCGATTTACCTCGCTCTTTCTGGACAAAACGATATATCACCATGTTTGAGCCCAATTCGACCTATTCACATTGTATACTCTCTCACGCACATCGTCTATCTAGGTCACTCTCTCCAACCCGTCTCACTCTTTCGGTCGCACGACGACCCTATGTGATCGGTTGACCTTGCTTCCTCCCACGCACAAAATATATCTACACGTCTGTGACTGGATCATCTCTCAAGCTCTATCTTACAGCCCTCACCCTTACTGAGGGAGTCCTAGATTAGGGGGTGTCTGGATAGCCGAACTATCACCGTTGGCCGGACACCTGGACTATGAAGACACAAGATTGAAGACTTCATCCCGTGTCCGGATGGGACTTTCCTTGGCGTGGAAGGCAAGCTTGGTGATATGGATATGTAGATCTCCTACCATTGTAACCGACTCTGTGTAACCTTAACCCTATCCGGTGTTTATATAAACCGGAGGGTTTTAGTCCGAGGATCTAACAACAATCATACCATAGGCTAGCTTCTAGGGTTTAGCCTCTCCGATCTCGTGGTAGATCTACTCTTGTACTACCCATATCATCAATATTAATCAAGCAGGAGTAGGGTTTTACCTCCATCGAGAGGGCCCGAACCTGGGTAAAAACATCGTATCCCTTGTCTCATGTTACCATCCGCCTAGATGCGCAGTTCAGGACCCCCTACCCGAGATCCGCCGGTTTTGACACCGACATTGGTGCTTTCATTGAGAGTTCCTCTGTGTCGTCATCCTTAGGTCCGATGGCTCCTTCGATCATCAACAACGCGCGGTCCAGGGTGAGACTTTTCTCCCGGACAGATCTTCGTGATTCGCGGCTTTTGCAATCGCGGGCCAATTCACTTGGCCATCCGAGCAGATCGAAGCTACGCCCGCCATCAGTGTCAAATTTGGGAGTTTGAACTATACGGCCGACATCCGCGGAGACTTGATCTTCGACGGATTCGAGCCACAACCAAGCGCCAAGACTGCTCCTCGATGGGCACGATCTAGCTCGTCGCGAACAAAGGTGCCTCGAGGTCAAGATTGCTCCGCCCGACCCCTTAGCTCGAGCTGACTCCCGATCGAGGACGAGTGGTTGGACACCGCCGGGGCTACGATCTCACGGCGATTGAGCCAACACCATCCCTGCCCTTTGCAAATCCCATGACTCCAAGGTGCCGGACTCCTCTCCGACTCAACCTCCCGCTACCGCCAATCAATCCGATTGAGCGCCAACATGGAGTTCACTCGCCATGACATCTTCCAAAGACTCGCCTTTTGGCGACATCCTGAATTTACTAAAGTCTCTCTTTATCAGAGAGCCTGGCCGACTACGGCCAGAAGGTTGGGATGTGGACGACGAAGAAATTCAACGCCCACCCACCACCCACTTTGTAGCCACTGCCGATGATTTAACCGACATGCTCGACTTCGACCAAGACATCGACGGTATGGACGACGATGCCGAGACGACCAAGAACCAAGGCTTACAGTGGCACCGAAGGCCACTCGCCATACGACATATACATGGTGGACATCCCAAAAGATGGGAACGGCGATGGAACAGCGGAGGATGACCCTCCAAGAATAGCCCAAGCGCCGCCGCCACGCGCCGCTTAAATCCCGCCACAGCAAAAGTGGCGATTCCGCACAGAGATAATAACACCCCTGACAAGGCCGAAGACAATCCCTCCAGCAGGATTCAGCACAGAGGAGGGAGAAGCCAGCCCTCATGATAGAGCGGCGCAGGGGAGGTGGAGGACGATAATTATATGCCTCCTCCAAGATGAGGCAAGCCTCGACGATGACGAATTTTTTCATGCCTAAGGATCCCGCCAACAGAGCTGCTTCAAACGCAGGCTTATGGCCACGGCAAGAAGCCTCAAGAAAAAGCAGCAGCAGCTTAGAGCTGACCAAGACTTGCTAGCCGACAGATGGAGGAAGTCCTTGCAGCCAAGAGTACGAACTCAACGCCTCCAAGAGATACCCAAAACGAGGCTGCTACCCCAATTAGAGGAAGCAACACCCAAACCTACATCACCAGCGCATGATTCGCCGACCGCCACCCCTGTGGTCGCGACAGAGAGGCCTCTAGACCTCCATTCAAGCCGCACTCCGGCGCCGCCGAAAAGTACCAAGGCATCGGGAAACACGCCAGACCTGCGAGACATACTGGAGGACAAGGCAAGGCAAACAAGATCGATCTACGGATCGCGTGGGCGCCCCACGACACGTGATGATAACCGTCACGCCGGATACTGCAATTGTGGCCGGGCTAAACACAGTAGACAAAGCTCATTTGAGCTGCGTCGTGATATAGCTCAATACAGAGGCGCCGCACACCCACTATGCTTCACAGACGAAGTAATGGATCATCAGATCCGAGGGTTTCAAACCCGTAAACATCGAATCATACGATGGCACAATAGATCATGCGGTTTGGATCGAGGACTACCTCCTCCATATCCACATGGCTCGCGGTGATGATCTACACGCCATCAAATACCTCCCACTCAAACTCAAAGGACCAGCTCGGCATTGGCTTAACAGCTTGCCAGCAGAATCAATTGGTTGTTGGGAGGACCTGGAAGCCGCATTCCTTGATAACTTCCAGGCACATACGTCGCGACCACCGCACGCCGATGACCTCGCCATATAATTCAAGAGCCGAAGAATCGCCAGAAAATTCTGGACACGGTTCCTAACCAAGAAAAATCAAATCGTTGATCGTCCGGATGCGAGGCCCTGCGCCTTCAAACATAACATCCGTGACGAGTGGCTTACCCGCACCTAGGACAGAAAAGCCAAAATCCATAGCAGCCCTCACAACACTCATGACCCGCTTTGCGCTGAGAGGACAGCTGGCTAGCTCGTAGCAACAACTTGACCAAAACCCCGTAGTTCGGATACCAAGTACAAGAATGGCAGGTCACGCCGCAATAAGCACAAGCGCCGCATTAACGGCGATAATGTCAAGATACGGTAGTCAATGTCGGATTCAGAGGCTCTAAACCCGTCAACGAAAATCCGCTCAAAAGAAATACTCAGGCCCGCCCAATCTGGACCGAATACTCGATCGCCAGGCCAAATACATGGCACCCCGAAAAACCAGCCAACCACACCAACAGGGATTGTTGGGTCTTCAAACAGCAGGCAAGTTAAATGTCGAACTCAATGACAAGGCTGCATAGCGATGACGAGGAGGAGCCCCGCCACGAACAATAGAGGATGTATGGGCTTCCCCCACAAGTGCGGACGGTGAACATGATATACGCAACCCACATACCTAAAAGGGAGCGGAAGCATGCACTAAGGGACGTATATGCGATGGAGCCAGTTGTCCGAAGTTCAACCCATGGTCCTCCTGCCCGATCACCTTTGATTGAAGGGACCACCCCACTAGCATCCGCCACGGCGGATTCGCCGCATTGGTTCTGACCCAATCATCGACGGATTCCACCTCACTAGAGTCCTAATGGACGGCGGTAGCAGCCTGAACCTGCTCTATCGTGATACAAGGCGCAAAATGGGCATAGACCCTCAAGGATTAAACCCACAAAGACGAGCTTTAAAGGCGCTATACCAGGTGTAGAGGCCAATTGTACAGGCTCAGCTTACACTCGGCGTGGTCTTCGGATCCCGGATAACTTCCGGCGAAGAGTTAATCTTCGATATAGTCCTGCTCGCAGCGGCTATCACGCGATCGCTTGGACGAACCGCATTTGCAAAGTTCAATGCGTGCCGCACTACGCAGACCTCAAGCTCAAGATGCCAGCCCTTGAGGAGTAATCACGATCAATGGAAACACCGAACGCCTCTCCCGAACGGAGGAGCACACGGCGGCCCTCGCGAGAGGTGCAAAGCAGCCTCTCACAGCAATTCTCGAGTCCGCTATTAAACGTCCGACACCGCTGCGCCCGGAGTAACCTACAACAAGACCGCCGGCACGATCCGAGCATCGCCAGAGTAATCCAGCCCCAACCCCAGCCCGCAAAATTGTGAAGCCAAGACTACGCGCACATAACTACGCCCGAGATACCATGGGCATAAGGAGGGGCATGACAACGGCACGCCTAGAATGCGGCTCACCGCACTGTGGGCCCTGATTGTGTCATTCTTTTCTTTCTTCTTTATCTTACTTTCAGACTCCGCTTCCGTAAGCCCCGTCCGCGCTAGAATTGCCGAACTCACGATGCAACAGCCAGGAAGCGTAAAGCTTACGCCGAGTGTCCAGTGGTCTCTACTACGAGCATTATACCTGTTTTACATACCATCCCGCAGCTTACTCCCGGAGGGGGACATGTTAAATAGTCCCATCCCTTGCTTATCGTGACTATTTGTATCGCTCGCTTTCATTGCAAAGACCTTTTGAATAAACAATATATAGCTTTTGCCTATTATTGCACTCCTTTTTATCTATATATATGTTCATTCATGACATGTTGCACCAAGACACTTTGGTACGACCAATACACTGGGGCTTAAGTACCCCAAAAGTATGGTGTGATAAGTCCTAACACTTTCACAAGTGTGGCACCCCTCAACTTATTGCATTATATGCATCGGCTCAATCATGTCTTGGGTCAATAGTTGGGTTTGCCTCGCTCCCATGTTTTGGTACCTTACGTCCGCTATATCGGCTAAGGTAGCGCTGGAGAACCACTGCAATTGTGCCCTGCTGAGCTGGGTTGAGCACCTCAAAGGACAAAGCTAAAAGTGACCGCCATGATGGGGCGAGAGCCGGTCGCTGTTCGAGAGGTTTTTCGGTCCCTAAAGACTTATGCTGCTTAGAGCGAGGAGTCGGCATTGTCCGCCAAGGCATGGATAGCGCCTCAACTCGGTCTTCCAATACTAGGGCTTCACCAAATTTAAAATTATAGAATTCTATGGCTAAGTGAGAGTGTTCAAGCACTATAGTCCGTTGCCTTGTTCGTCGCGCTGAGCCTCCTCAAGGACCCAAGAATGGGAACAAGAGCGCCAAGTTTATCCCGAACACCCCAAAGACTGTGGCATGGGGGCTGAAGCCAACGACTTGCCATCTCTCAAATTTGATAAACGATCGCATGTAAGGTAATATTTTAAATTCACAAGCGTTGCTTAGCGATATGAACAAGTTTTTAGCATACAGTGATAACAAATGCGAGTCTATTCAAAATTATATCTTTGGAGCATTCACCCGCTTATAAGGCGGCACCTTCAGACGCCTCATAGTACATTTCGGCTTATGATGCTCCTTGCCCTTCGTGGTCTGGTCTGTCACAAGCTTCTCAGATCCAGCTTGCCCCAAAGGCACTTTAGCATGGGCAAGGGCCCGACGGGCACCTTCAATGTAGACGGAGCGCTTGATGACTTCAATCCATGGACAAGCGCCCACCAGCCACCAGACTAGCCCAAGTAGCTCCTATGCATGGCTTCCAATGGCCACAACCAATTATGAGGCCCTTCATGGCCTGTTCGGCGACCTTGTGGAGCTCGACCAGCTGCTTCAGCTGGTCGCTCAGGGGCACCAGATGTCCGGCCTCAGCATGCTGAGACCATAACACCTTTTCAATCAAACTCCCCTACTTGGCGCGGTAGAACGCGGCAGCATCAGATACACTACGGGGCAGATCTGCGAATGCTCCTGGAGAGCTCCGGATTCGGGTAAGTAATAGATAATTCACTTTCACATGCTTGCTTTAAATAAAGAATGCCTTACCCGCCGCTATCTTTTTAATGATTCAATTTCGGAGGGCTTTTTGGGCTTCGCCTTAGCGACTTTTGGCACTTCTCAACAGCCGAGGCGAGCTCGGACTCGAGTTCGAAGTTACGCCCAAACTCTCGTGTTTTTCCACGAGACCGGAGCTCTTGCCGCACCTCCGCCACTCCGCCTCCTCGCTTCTTCTCGCTGGTGCGCCCATGCCGCTTTGCTGCCGGACACCGCTTCCTTCAAGGTCGCCACCTCGCTCGTGGGCCCCTACAATACCCACGTTAGTCCTGTCTTTTTGCAACCAAATCCTTTCTCTAAGGTATTACTTAATAAGGTATTACTTACCTTCCTTGTCCTCGAGCTGCTTTGGCAAGGCCGAGCCTGCTCGACCGCCGAGGCTCTGCTTCAATGCATTGACCTCCGCAGTCCAAGGCGGCAGAGGTCAACAAGATCCTACATTCTCATATTGACATACTTATGTTAGACTCACAGATATCTTTTAGATCCTCATCCGCTTTTCTTTCCGAAACCGAACTAAGCATCGTGGGCTACTATCTATGCGGTAATATTTTTACATATTCTAAACTTACCTCAAAGCCTGTTTGAAGGCTGGTATAGCTTCACCAGCCCGCTTCTTGGCGGATCGAACTTTCTCGATCACCACACTCATAACAAGGCGGTGTCTCGCTGATGGAGGCCCTGTTAAGCGCCTCCAAAGAAGCTATCCGGTGCCTCCGGATGGATTTGAGGTCACCGGCGTCAGTAGTCTTGCCCTTCTTACGAAGGGGCCATTGTTTGACTTCGAACCATCTGGTTCCGCAGACAGTAGTCCGGCTACAGGGCCGGACTTAGAGCCCTCTCGAGGTCTCGCCCCTTTGCGCCGGAGTCCGGAGGTCGCTTGCAGCCTCCAACCACCTCCTCCCTGGTTGGCCCTTTAGGGACTCCACCGCAGTGTCGCTCAGGTCACGAGGAGGAGGCGGTCGAAGTGAAGTACTATTCACATCCGACGAATCCAGGAGCCGCCGACGGCTTAACGAGCCTGCCCTTGGGTGGGCTACATGGTTATATTCGCGCTAGAAGACACTATGCGACAAATAAAAAGTCATGAGCTGTCTCGAAGTCCGGCACTTACGGTCTCGCCAGGGCTTGGCCTTGGTGTCCACCTCCTCGCCGTTGTCGGGCGGTGGAGAAGTCCGGAGGAAGGGTCCTTCTTTCGGGACACTCCGCCTCCCGGCCGGGCGGCCTTCCTTTTTCTCTCTCTCACTGGGAGAAGCTTTTTCCTCCTCCCGCCCTCGTGGGAGGATTCTGCCTTAGAGTCATCGGACGATGAGTCCAACAACACCTGGCGTCGGGCGCTCCTTCGAGTCCCCGTGGCCTTCTTCTTGGCCTTCTTCTCCGGCACCACGTGAGGTGCCAGAGCCAGCAGCCCCGTCAAGCGGGTGTCCGCTGGGTCTTCTGGCAAGGGAGCCGGACAGTTAACCTGCCCGGACGTGTTACGCCAGTCCTGTCAAAGGTAAGGGAGTTTAGATCCCACATAGAGTCAAACTATGAAAAACAAGAGTCCCGTGAAGGGCAAAATAGCTTACCTCGGTAGCTTGGCGCCATGAGCTGAATCACATGATCTTCGTAGCGTATGTGGGAGCCTCGGCGCCTTGAACAGCACCTTCCTGCATCTCGCATTTAGTGTCAAGAGCCTTTTCAGAGTTTCATGCTATGCCGGATCGAACTCCCACAAATTGAAGGCCCGTTGTTGGCATGGGAGGATCCGGCGGATGAGCATAACCTGAATTACATTGACAAGCCTGTGATTCTTGTCCACCAGGGTTCGGACGCAGGTTTGGAGTCCGGATAGCTCTTCCGAATCACCCCATGCTAGGCCCGTCTTTTTCCATGATGTGAGCCGTGTGGGGGAGCCAGATCGATTGGGGCCGCCATTGAGATTCGCTGCTCGGTGATGTAGAAGCACCCCGATTGCCACTTCTTTATGGTCTCCACAAAGGAGCCTCGAGCCATAGGACTTTGGCCATCTTGCCAACCATGGCACTCTCCAAGACTCCGCTTGGCGGCCGCCCACTACCTTCGCTTGACATTGAAGGTCTTCAGCCATAAGTCGGGCGGGCTGATGCGAGGAAGGTTTCGCACACCACGATGAACGCCGAGATGTTGAGGATGAAATTGGGCCAGATCGTGGAAGTCCAGGCCGAGTAGAACATGAGCCCCTGGACAAATGTGTGAAGTGGAAAACCTAGTCCCTGGAGGAAGTGGTGAGGAACACCACCTCTCATGGGGCCCGGGGTGGAATGAGCTGCCCCGCCGTGGAGCCGGTGCGCTGGCGTCCCCGGACAAGTATCCGCCTTCGCAGCTTTTTGACTTGTCCCTCCGTGACGGAGGAGACCATCCACTTGCCTCCCGCCCGACATGGCTGGAGGAGGTTGAAGAGGATGTGCGATTTGGGCGTTGGAGCCCGAAAAGCGTGGAAATGGATGAGCAAAGGAGGAAGAAGATGTAGGTGAAAAGGTGGATCCTTATCCCTTATATGGACTGACGGGTTATGCGCCCCCGACAGCCTCGGTAAAACTCGCTATCTCCAAAGCTCAGAATCAATGGCGCGTTGGGTTACCCACGCCGTATTGATGAGAATCCTCGAATAAGGGGGCACGATCTCCGCTTTGATAAGACGTGTTAAGGAAACCGTGATCGCTAAATGCGCTTGAGGTGGAACAAGAAAAACGATTCGTATAAAGGTCCGCCGTAGTGATGTCACGCCGCTGAATACGCCATGAATACATCGAGAGGGCCCAACTGGGTAAAAACATCGCCTCCCTTGTCTCCTGTTACCATCCGCCTAGACGCACAGTTCGGGACCCCTACCCGAGATCCGCCGTTTTGACAATCGACACTTACCAAAAGCTCAATCGGACAATATCTCTCCGAGCATATATATTTGTTCAATGAATGTCGGACCACACTCACTTTGTCTCTATCTATATGTCTCTCGATTGACCTCGCTTTTCATACCGTATCTTCCACGCTGAAGCTACTATTTCCATCCTCGCAAAGCCGGAGCTATTTACATTGCGAGGGGCACTCCAACCTTGGATTAATTTGTAGGCATTTATTCCGGTCAGTTTATATTATATTTTCGTAGCATTCGCCCACAACTACTCCAAACGCCGTTGCAACCCACGCAAATCCCCTAGTTGATTTCCCTTTGGCTCGGTCATCGCTCTCTCGCACGTCCTTTCTCTCCTTCAACGTTGCACCATGGTATTATTGAAAAAACTATGTTGTTCTCATTAATTATTATAAATTAGCTACAAAACTACACACCGATAGTCCACTTGAATGGAACAAATTTTGACCCACAAATTAAAGTGCTACAAACTACACAATTTAGGGGCCCATATGTCATGAAACAAATTTGGACCCAGATACAAATTAAAAAACAAAGGACGAGGATCGAACATGCGATCGGGCCTTCAAGCCGACGTCAATAGGCAACATAATGAGAATAGCAATGTTTGTTGTACCCCTTTGTTCACATAATGTTTTATATTACCACAGCCTAATTAATGGATAACATGTAATATTATTTTTAGTACTATTCGCCTTCACTTACTAGTGGGTTCCATGTGTGCTCTCTCTCTCCCTTCTCGCTTAGACGCACGGCAAACAGGAAGAACTCATGGGCGATGTTGCCGCTGACCATATCTGGACGCTGCTCACAAGTCACGGCACCAGTTTTACGCATTAGCAGCACTAGTTAGTGTGTACGCGCAATGCACGTTAATTTGGAAGTATATTATGCATGCGGATATTAACTACTAGGATATTATTTGCGTGTTGTCATGTGATTAGCACTATTTTTGGTATGAAATTAACTGCACGCTAAACGTGTTGAGCGCTCGACATTGAAGCAGTCTAGGTCGTTGGATGACAAGGAATACAAGTGGCTTGATGACGTTTTATATTTAATTTGATACGGCTCTAGCAGAACATTCAATCGATCTAACCATACATTTCGTTCAGTCTGACTCCTACTTTAAATTATACGACAATCGATATAAAATAAATGGAAATGATAAACGTTCGTATTTTAATCATGGCAATCCGAACGTTTTTCATGGCAAATTTAGATTAGGCGGCGGGGCGACTTCGCATGTGGGAAGCGGCTCTTCCGCTGCAGCTTGTGTGTCGCCGCCCATCGACCGACGGCGGCGCTTTGCGCCTTTGTTGGCGCATTCCTGACGCTGGCCTAGCTTCAAGGAAGGCCAAAATGTTCGGACTTAGGAGCGAGTCAACTAGCGGGAGGAGGCGATCGGCGCGCAGGTGCAAGGAAGCGGTCGACGGTGGCCATCCATGCCGCCGAGGGGGCACGGCACCAGACGGGACAGGCGCTTGTCAACGGCACGACGGAGACATTCGTGGTGCACGGCATCGCACGGGCGCCAAGACGCTGCAGCAGCGCGAGCGCATGCGCCGGCAGGTGGGCGGCACCGCACAAAGCGCAGCGCAAGCAGCACGCGCAGAGGCGCATGCGCCGCAGGTGCACGGGCGCGTGAAAGTCGGCGGGACCTCGTGGAACCCCGTGGCATCAAGCTCGAGACAATGTGCGGCTCCCAGCCCATCAATGCCATGGGGATGGGCGCTGCACGCCGGGCGACGGAGCCGGAACGGAGCGGGACAGCGCGACGCCTTCCCGCAAGGCCGCTTCAAGCTCGCCCCAGAGCGCTTTATGTTCTTGAGACTCGCCAGGTGTCTTCTCATGAAACTGGAACACTAAGGGCAGACCATCGTGATGCGCATGGCGACGCTTAGGTCGCTGGTTGGAGGTAGACGACGGAGCCTGGTCAAAGGGCTCGCCTCCCGGTGAGTCTGCACAACGGTCTGCTCGCACGCCTCCCGTCGACTCACACGCTTGCTGGGACGACACCTACCGATGAGAAGCGGGACTCGTGGGCGGCACGTGAACGCCCACGGTTTCAATAGTGAAAGCGTCATTTTAACGTGACAGGTCTTTGTTCCAAAATACCTTGGCTCTTCATTTGTGCAACTTGTCATAAGCAGCTTGTCTCAATTGAAGAAAAGACTTACGAAGTAATATTTGTGCCATATCACGTGACCATGCTCGTTTCAAGAATTTATGCTCACTTTTGATTTTCTGAATTTTAAGATCCAGGATTCAAACAATATCATAACCTGCATCATGCAATAAATTTTCAAGCCGTACATCTGTCCTGTTGTATTTCTTAAGAAAGGATTTGGTCAAACATTTTGCTTAGTTAAACCTCTTTTCCGTTTATAGGGCTCAATTCAAAATCTCACCAACCAAGGTAGATGGTGAGTGGTGGAACAATTGTTGTAGTTTGCAAAACCACTCAATTAATGCGCTTTGTTTTCTCAAAATTGTGTCTACTTAATGCATTAATTGCAATGCATTCATGCATAAAGTACATGCATTGGTCAATTTTCTTAATACTTGCATGTAATGATTTATTGCACCTTGAAATCTGAACATGTGATGGGGAACAACCAAATTGAGACTTATAAAATGGGAAAACTAAAATTTTGAGATAAGCCCTATAAACCGAAAGGAGGGAGTAAAAGGATAATCCTTCCGCATCAAAGGCATTGCCTCGATATATTAACTCAAGTACTAGGCACGAACAAACGGGCTCAATTTCTGTGCTCATCCTGTGTAGTAGTAGTAGTAGTAGTACTAGGCAATGCAGTTGACGGTGACCTTGACGAGCGAAGCATCGAGGGAATTGAACTGCGTTTCGCACGGTAGGTAACGTTGTTCAGTTACTAAAGCATCCTCCGTTGTTCATCGGTAGTCATTATGGATCGGGACATGAGGGAATTTCCTAGGGCTGGAATTCTGGCTGCCGATATTTCGACTTGAAACGCCGAGGCTCGATCGGTTGGGGTTGCCTAATGTGCATACCACGACGCCACCGGGGACACGAGCCCGCTTTTTTAGGATCAACATGAGCCAAGGTCCGGCTGGTACGCTGGGTCCTACCATTTGAGAATACGAAAGGAACCTTTAAATTGCCGAACTAATCTATGTATATTACAATACCCGTATTTTCCTTGCAAATACTAATCTCAACGTGGTAATTGATTTATGACGAGTTGTTGAATTAGAGTGAATTTGTGATATAGTGATCTCAACGTGGATTTCACATTTCATGGTATCCCTAGTAAGTTTTCCAATGAAAATTCAAATTTAAAAGATGAACAATATGGAGGTGAGAAAACTTTTGTATGTATCAAGCATATGACCACACACACACAGAGAGACACACACGCACGAACACAACAACGGTCCAATAAGTATAGTGCATCTATTTTTCCAACCCATGCATGTATGACACGAAGTTCAAAATACTTTCTATTCCTAAATATTAGTCTTTAGAGAGTTCAACAAGTGACTACATACGGAGCAAAATGAGTGAATCTAGACTCTAAAATATGTCTATATACATCCGTATGTGCTAGTCCATTTGAAGCCTCTAAAAGACTAATATTTAGGAACTAAGGAGTAGAATGTAAGACATCCATGGTCCTCAGCTCAATATTTAAAATGAACATGAAACTGAAACATGAATATTAAGTCTAGTACTACAAGACATGCAAATGTTGTGTTTAGGCGGAGCTATGATTGTCGGGGTCAACCCTCGACCTTAGATAAAATTGTGGAGCTCGCTTAGGGTTGTTTAGATTATATTTGTCCCCACCCTCCCAACCACCGATTGGTTGTGCACCCCCACCCCTCCTCCCCGGAGAATATCATGTGCCCCATACCTTAGATGCTATATGCTGATATGAGTTGCTTGGAGCTTGTAGATCCGAGATATAGCAGCTCACATGATGTGTCTTAATTTTTTGCAGAAACCTTGATGAGTTTGAGAATTGCACACAATTTGTACAAAAACTACTTAGATGCCCTTTGATCCCATATCCAACGACTCAAGTCAGATCACCGTAGCATCTAAGATGAAGGATGACATCATATTCTCCCGTATGTAAGAATATCATGGGCTACCACACCTTAGATGCTTTGGTGATACAACCTCTTCAAAGGCGTTGGATTTGTGACCCAACACCTCCTCGGTGGTTTGAATGGTATTTTGCAGAAAAGCCCCAAAAGAGTTCGCCACGCCATAAGCACAAAGACTACTCAGATGCCATTGATCTCGATCAAACGACCTCTAAGCTCAGATCACCGTAGCATCCAAGCTGCGATAGCAGCTTATGTTTTCTCGCACGGAGAGTATGAGGTGCTCCCGCACCGTAGATTCTATGGTGATACGAAGTTCACCGAGATCTAACGCCCACAATAGGAGGTTTGAATGTTTTTGCAATATACGGTTGATAGAGTTCGGGAAATGCGCAGAAAGTACAAGTACTATGCATGTGCCATCTCGATCACCGATCATACGACCTAGATGCTCATATCACCGTAAGGGTAATTAAGCTACGGGAGCACCTAATATGAGCACCGGGAGCCGTTGATCAAGATGCAGCGCACACATGAGGCCTGAATGTTTTATTTGCAAAAAAACTTTGAGAGTTTGGAATTATGATAATTACAAAGACTACTCCCAACCCATTGGATCTCACTTCCAACGGTGTAAAAACTCGTATCACCATAGTATCTAAGCTGCGGGGTGGATGTGATATTCTATGCTGTTGTCATTTGTTTGTAAATTTGCAAAATACGTGTAACTCGTGCCGTTACTTGTCTAATAGCGCAAAGTGTTTGTAAAAAAAACATCCTACATTGAAATATCAGAACAACACACGGGGGTCCCACTTGTCATTAATTAAATTTGGACCTAAAACTAACAAATCTAAAAGACGAGATTTGAACTGGCAACCTGGACTACAAAGCATAAGTCGATAGGCTGAAAAATGAATGGTTGTTGGCTTTGTCCCATAACTTGATTTTATACAAGACTTGCGCTTGAGTAGAGTAGAGGGAGTGCCTCGTCAACACGCGCATGACCGTTGTCTCACTTACGGGTGGGTCCTGTGTCTGCGATCTCAATCTCTTCTCTCCATCGCCTAAACTTTGCACGGCACACACGAAGAGCGGCACTAGCTTGCCGTGGTGTTATTACAACTAAAAAAGCTTGGAAAGTAGAAGAATCGCCAGAACAAGAGACGCTGTGGCTGGTCGAGACGGAGCTAACCGCGCACGCTTGCATGATGAAGTTGTGTGGCTAGTGGTGTGTTTTCGATCGACCGGCTGGGTCCCGAGGTCGAACCATAGGTACTACGCTCACATGATATATTTTACACGCACATTTTTCCTCCGCGCCGAGACGGGCACACCCTACCACGCGTTTCGTGGTCCTCCCGTGGTGCACGACATATGCTTCCTATGGGACGCCCACCGCTGCTTTTCGGGTCCTCCTGTCAGAAGCGCCAAGCAAGTAAATGAGTCACAAATCACGAAGACCACCTTTCCCGCCGAAAGTACATCAAAGAAGCACGGTGGCTAGCTAGTTGGGCTAGTTCGACCGATTAGCTAGGCCGCCACATTTGTTTTTTCACCCCTTTTTATCTACTTGTCGGCAGTAATTTAAATATCCACCGCGCGCTTGTTCGTGTTTGGGTGCGGCAGGATTTTTAATTTTTGATTGACGGAGCAGGTGCGGCAGGATTTTTATTTTTGATTGACGGAGCAGCGCGGTAGCAATTAGTCACGATGACTACCGTAGAAACCCATCGCCCCTCGATGTGAGAAGTCGCCGACCGGTGTTTTACCGTGGTGAAACCAAAAGATTCCCCGCCTCACCGCTCCTCCGCCTTCCCCCAGATTGCATTGCCTTTCAGCCATTTCTCCCTTTGCTTCCTATCCCCATTGCTTCTACCGTGCCACGGCGGCGCAGCAGATCACGGAGTCCGAGGTGAGGCGCTCGACACAGAGCTCCATGCTAAGGATGCGGAGCTCAGGCTAAGGACGGAGCTCCGTGAGCTCAAGGAGGAGAGGAGTGCCATGCTCCTCCGTTATGTGTGGGAGTTCATGGAGCTTCAAAAGCGGCAGGCGTCCACCAGAAAGATGCTCGAGGCGTCGGCGACGTTGCTGTACAAAGCGGGAGATATGATAGGCCGTCAGGGGAGCCGGCTGGAGCGCGAGCGGGCCGATCGTGACGAGGTCCAGGATCGCCTCAGCCACTTGGTGAACCAAGTTGACATGCACGTGTTGCGGCTACGCGATGCCTACCGTCGTGCCAGCGCGATGATGCCGGCCGTCGGGCTAAACCCGTTCGACCACCCGGTCGACTTCAACAAGCTGCGGCTTCCTGACCTGGTCTCCTTCTTCACCTATATCTCCGAGGAGCTGAGCTGTCTCCACGTGATGGTGGGGGCTGAGCTGGACAAGGAGGGGTTCCGCGCTGCCGTCGCCGTTTCCGGGTGAATCTTTTCAGGGCTCCGTCACCGGAATCCATTCGTGCCATTGGACGCCGTCTTTGACGAGCTGGCTCCTGCCGACCGGGAGCGGCTCATGGGTGGTTGCACCTGCATCACCAATGTCGCGGCGCCGAGAAGAAGAGGGACTTCGTGGTGTTTAGGCGCCTCCGCATGGGCATGTCCATGTCTTGCGCAACATGACCGTCTAATAAACTCAGATGGTGCAGATCACCATCGTAGCACAAAGCGTGGGGTGTGTTTGGTTGCATTCTCATCTCAATATAGTTGTTTCCTCTTCGTATTTTTGTCAACCTACTAGTGTGGACTCATGCACCCTTCATGCACTCGCCAAACACACAAAAGTGGATCGAGAAGGAACTTTTGCTCCCATCCTGCACCCTTCATACACCCTGCCCAACACTATAGGATGTGCTTCATATGGTTCATGTTTCATGGAGTATCAGTAGCACCGCATTCTCCGTGCGGTGTGGACCTAGTTCTGTTAACATTGATCTCACTGCTCATTCTCGACCGGACAAATAAAAAGTGGTACTATGTTATATATAGGAGTAGTTGACATGCGACAACATCATTTGTTATCGCCATATCTTACTACACTAGCAACAAGATTGTGTAGTATCGACGATGAACCATCGCACATGCCTAGTAGTAGGAGCGCTGTATGTTCAAGTGGCTGTCGGTTTCGCACTCCTCCGCCATAAGAGTGGAAATGCTTGCTGTAATCATTTTTTCTTCGTAATGAAAAACAGTGGACACGCCTACCGTGGATCCTCCTCCGCCATGCACTAAATTACTCACTTTCACGACGCAGGGACAGCCAAGACTGGGTCCACCAGCCATGCACTAAATTACTCCGTAGTAGAGTGACGGTAGACTACCCCGATCGAACCGCCGCAGAAATGCCCAATGAGCCATCAAATCACAAAACCCCTCCTTTCCAAAGAAGAAGTTGACGGACGGCAACCATCATTTCACTCTTCTCTCAGCTTCCTCTCTTGAAGAAAACCCCACTCGCTTCGCTTCTCCCTCATCTCGCTCCTCCTTTCACTCTTCTCTCTCTTCTCTCTTGATGGACGCTGAGCACCGGCCGACGTGATGTCTATGGCTCGCCAAACCGCCGAGGCTCATGGTACAAAGAAGCGCAAGCACCCCGCCTAGACTACCGCAGACAAGCTCAAAGCCATCGCCCTGTCCAAGCCCCCCTCTCCGGGATCCCTCATTAAGCAAGTCTAGGTAATGTCTCTTGTTGACGATCTTTTTCTCGATCTTGATCGTGTTTTTATCTAACACGCAGTACGAGTACTGGTAGTACAATTTTTTGGGTGATCTTGCATGTGATTTTAGTGTGCTAAATGACTGTTCTAAATTCCTCTTTTGACCAAAACATGCGAGAGGTTGACACTGATTTCTTATAGATTAGTTTCAACTCATTTCTCTGTCCCAAATTTCTTGTCTTAGATTTGTCTAGATACGGATGTATCTAATACTAAATGTGACTTGATACATCCGTATCTAGAAAAATCTAAGACAAGAATTTTGGGACGGAGGGAGTACTTTATGAACATCAATGCTACCTTTAAGAGGGTATATTTGCCTCAAGAATTTGTGTTATGGATATTGCATGTAATCCTCTCCTCTCATGCCTTTGAAGACATGTTCTAGTGTCTTTGTTCACTCATTTCGTGCGATATGTAGTCATATATGGAGTATAATATTGAAAATCATCTTATATTTCTGAACGGAGGTAGTAATGAAATATGGTTTCGCTTGAATTAGAACCAGGTCCGCTGTGGAGATGAAGTTCTCAAAGTCATGCCGTGAACTGGAAGACCTGATGATGAGTTCTCATCGCTAAACTATCCAAATTGATGTGTCCTTGTCGCCACGTGTCCCGAACTAGTGTTTTCCTCAGAGCATTGTTGTCAGCGTGTTCTCGAGGCTGTACTTGACCACAACAATTTCTGGCTGTGCCTTCGATTACGAAGGGTGTGGTTCTTGTAAAGCTTCCCAACAAATCTGATGCGGCCTGTCTTCATCATCATGTTTATGAGTGGAAAGACCACTGTTAGGTTCTCCAAGGTTGACAAGATGGTGATGGTGCATGTAGACATCTCACACGAAGTCCATGGCCTAGTCGCTTATGCGGGTTCATCCCATAGTTCGGTGGCAAGAAATAATCTGCAGAGTTTAGTTAGTGCAACTTTGCTTGTCTGTAGTAAGTACTATTGTTCAAGACTTGATTTGTGTTTGTGAACCTCAGTATTGTTTATTAGTACTGCCGCTTTTGGTGTGTTGTCACCCCGAGAACGGTCTATGTTAATGTCTCATCCACTCAATTCAGTCTCAGACATTTTGAAGTATCCAGATCATATTTTTTGTGAGGACGGTTTATCAATTATGGTTAGACTCTAATATCTGTATGCATTGCAGGGTTTATCGCACCCACCAGGATTTCCAGTCCCATGGATGTTTGGTCCATACGATTTGTCACGACCTTTGGACTGTCATGCCTGTGGGAGTAGGCAGGGGCCCTGCATGCCACGAGTAGTTGGACGATCAATCTTCTGTTTAGTACTTCAACATAGTGATTTCCTGGTAAGGATTCACTCGTGTCACATCAAGTAAATCTTATTGATTTATTGTCTAAATCTTATTGATTTAATGCCATGTTCTCTTTCTTTTCCTGCAATTTTAGGATGCAGGTTTTGCCATGTGACATTCATCACGTAATAAACCGCTTGGTTTGTTTCTACGATGGCTACTTTTGTAGGTTTCACTTCTTATGTCGTGTCAAGAACGAAGGCACCGTCCATCACTTATATTATCGAAAAATTGATCACCGTTGTCCGAGTACAAGTCAACCCTATGATGAACTGCAGTTTGGTTTAACAACAACACCACAATTAGTCCTTCTCGCTTAAAAGAAATGAAGAAAAACTGGATCACGGTCACGGATCCTAGTCAAGTTAGAAAGCTGAGCATAGCAGATCAGACACGATCGCCGCTGTCTCGCACAGATCGAGCACCAGCAGCTGTCTAGCATCGACAATGCAACAGCTCACCGATCCAAATTGAGGATTGGGCACCAACCGCGTCAGCGGATCAGCCTGATCTACCGGAGGATCGGGCATCGACATCGGCACCAGCTCTACAAGGAGCACCACCTCCGGCAGCAGCAGCGGCTTCGCACCGCACCAACACTTGCACTTCAGATTTGGTCCGCCCGCAGTTGCACCGCAACAGATCGGGCTGCGTCAGACTTCATATACCAAAGTCCTACAAAACCGACATGTCCACCTTCTTGGTAAGCATTGGCCGCCCAAGTGCTTCGTTCTTTTTTCTTTCCATGTTGTTTCACATGATTCACTGTGTTGATCTAACTGTTTGGGTATGTCTTCTTGTTTGCAAACAGAGAATTCCTAGAGCAACGAGGGAGTCGCTCAACTACCCGGCATCATGCCAAGTTTCTCTTACCATACGCAGCCTTGGTGTGAATGAACCTGCTCAATATACCGTAAGTACAAAGGATGGTCGCATGATGATTGATGCTAAAGGATGGTCAAGGTTCAAATCTAAATCATATCTTGCGGTAGGGCATGATGTCAAAATCGAACTTTCTCGGGAAGGAGAGCTGGTCCAAATCAACTTTGAAATTCTTCAGTAGCAGCACGCAACTGCCAAATTGATCTATCTTCCGAGAGATTTTGATGTAATAATCTGGCATGGTGAAACAAGTGTCCTGTGTGTATAAGTAGTACGACAAGATTATTTATCACATGGTATATCGTTGATAGAATTGCAACTCGATTGCTGGTTAGGAACCGCTGCTCGATTTCATTCCAACATCTGCCGTGCTTTATTCAATTTTGTGTGTTCGCTTTGCACAACATCTAAAACCAGGCAGACCGATCGCTTGCAATATGAAAAGCACCGAGGTAGAACACATGGGCCCCCAAACATGCGGGTCGGCTCATGCCCAAAGTCCGTAACCGTGAGCCTATCTCGAGTATTATATTCTCAGCTGAACCCCATAAAAATGATGAACCCCATAATGCCCGTGGCGCTGCGAGGGAGTATATTTCTCGGCAAGGTGAGCTGTGATATAAAGATCTGTATATTTCTTTACGAGGGAGTATCTCTCACAAAAATATATTTATGTGTAACTAGTTACTCCTGTCTTTCTACTTCCTTTCGCTGATATGTGGGCAACCGACAACGGGTCCACGTACATATGCACAAATTAGAGTGCACAACTTCACGGTAGACACGCCCCGGACGTAGCGCCGCAGTAATGCCCAATAAGAAATCAAATCACAACCCTCCCCTTTCCAAATTTTAGCAAGAAGCTGACGGACGAGGCGGCAATATTTCACCGGGCCTGAATCCCTTCTCCTCGTCTGCTTGTTGAGAAAACCCCGCTCGGCGATTGCATAGGGTTTTCATGGAGAACCAGGTACTAATTCTTCATCCATCCCCGATAAATCCAAGTCCCTTGGTCGCAGGTAATCCTAGGATGGCAGCCGCCGCTGATGCATTTTTCTTCAGATCAATCTAGTGTGTTTCAGCTTGCAAAAAGGCCCAAAGTGCGTAGTACCCTACAGATTTATGTGCCCTCAACGAGACGCCACACTTGTTCCTTCTCATCCTACCACAGCATTTTGAAACGCGCATAAGATGTTCCTAGAATCCTCTTCTCTATTCGGAGGGTGGGGTTTTTTGAACATGCTGTGTTGTCATATTATTTTTCTTGCAAAGGTATTATTTGCTCGCCGTAACACATGTACTCAAGATGCTCGGCCTTGCCATAACTGAATACACTAGTTTAATGGTCACAGTGAAGACAAGCCATGGATATTACTTCCGAGTTGGGTTCATGAACCAAGAAGATCGATGCTTTTTTATGGCCGAACTTTTTTCTCAAGTGTTACGGACTGAAAGTTAGCGCACGAATGTTGATGGAAATAGCAGAACCTGCTCTCATCTTCACTGCGATCTTCCACCCCGACGTCATTCCAATTGTTCATCCATGTTAGTTTTGTATCTGGTTCTTGCTTGTTGCCTCGATTACTTCTTAATCCACCTATTCTATCTAACTAATCACAATTTAACTTTAGAAGTAGCAACGAATCTCTCACGAAGATGCTACTTCTAACTAATATTTTCTTATAATTGGTGGCACATGTAGGTTTTTTCAGAGTTAAGCAGTCGCTTCGCTTGTTACTCGTAATAACTCGGCTGTTACTAATGGCACTGGTTGATCGGATCGACATCCACAAGTTCCTACACTTTATTGATTGTCTTGAGGTCCTTGTGGGCGCCTCAATGGTGGAAGGCCACGGGATATGTGTGCCATCGCTGCACTCGCTGAACAGGTCCAACTGTGTCGAGAAACTTATGGTACGAGTTGTTTTCTCGTTATATATGTTGTTCATAAACTATTGCTTATACACAGTTTTACAGCTGTGTTCTTCTTGAAACAGAACTGCCGAGTTCTATTGTTCCTATACGATGCCCGACCATGGTCGGGTCGACTTGGCGCTTGGTCAAAGCATGATGTTTATGTCGACCTACCAATTCCCTTGGAGGTGAAAAGATACTTATTCATGGGTGGTCTCAGATAATGAAGGCCGGTCCATCTTGGAGAATAGGATAGAAGATTATGTTCATGCTTTTCCATGGCTCTAAAGCTAATATCCTGTTTATTGACCATGTTATGTAGATGAAACCGCTTTCAGAAGGTTGTGGATGCGTGGGGTGGCGCCTGGGCCTTGGCGGTCTCACCCTTGGTTAACTGTAAGCAAAGTAGCACTGTTCGAGGCGTGCTTTGTACGGTTGAACCTGTATAAGTACTCATACTGCTTTCAGCTTTGGTTGTTAAGTGCCCCTGCTGGTTTTAGTTAAGGTTGTTAAGTACTCTCGGTGCTTTTACAGCCTATCGCTCAGTCCTGCCTTCCTCCACCGCCAAACCAAACCAACGCCACTGGGCCGCCTCGCTCCGCCTCCCACGGCTGGTTGCGCCTCGGCACGACGCCGCCCCACCGCCTCCTAAATCGTTAACGCCGACGTCCTCCGCTTTGGTGGCGCACAAGGCCCGCGCTCGCGTTGTCAACATGGTCAACAAACAACTGAATCGCGTAAGTACATGGAGAGGATGACAAGAGGGGCCCACCACGCCAACAGATGGAAAAATAAAATGCTTCCTCCTAGTGTTTTCCGACATCCGGGACCCACGACATTGTGAGCGATATAGTCAATAGACAAGAGAACAACACAAGATCGGCTGACACCTGGGACGTAGCTACTCGAGCAGTATATTTTTTTGTTTGGTATTGTTGAGACGGAGCAGGGTTTGAACTAGGATGTGGCCCGTGTAGCCCAGACTTATATTTTATGTTCACCATGTGACCAGCCCAGCTATTTTTTCTTTGTGAAAATGAGTCCAGTTTATTTTTTCTGAAGAATACCCAATCCGGGCCTACTTATTTTCTACGCCCTGATGGGCTGCAACTCTTTCAAGACGCCTGCAAATCTTGAAAGTAATATGAAATGGGTTGTAAATATAAAAACAGATGACAAATTGGCAATTACTTTATAATTTCTGATTTTTTTCACATTTTCGGATTCCTATTTCACTGGGCATTAACCTAATTCAAATTTATCTTCAAAGTACTTTAAATCTGGCTCGACATTTCGGTATTAAAAATAGTTTGGAACCCACATAAATATGCGAAATTGGCCCTGGCCAACCAAAAAAATGACTGCAATAAATTGCATAAGAAGTTGCCATGAGCTATATATAAATTATTAAAAAAAGAGGGAGTGGTCTGACTTGTGGGCCTGTTTAGTTGACGTGTATGCAAGATTTTTTGGTTATTATATACTACGTCAACAAACGACTCTAGCAGACGTAACCGTTGGATGTTAATCCAACGGCCGTCGTGTTTCTTCAATCTCTGATCTTCTTGCTCCAGCCGCCAAAGCAGCGCCGGCGGGACCGCCTGCTCCCGCCTCCCGTGGCGGGTCAGGTTGCCGCAGAGCCTCGCCGCCTCTACTACTCCCATTGCTGGCCGTGGCATCCTCTACTCACCCACACCCCCGTTATTCTGCGGCGACGGCAGCCTCACACCGCAGCCGAACCGTGAACCCTCGAACTCCTCTCCGTGCGGGCTTCCACCGCCGCGTTTTCCCGGCTCCGTCGTCCCTTCCTAGGCCTCGCCATCATCCACCGCCATGGTGCTCTCGGCGCGCGTGGTCAATGTGGTCAACGACCGACTTCCATCGGAAGAGTATCAGACGAGGAGAGGCCGACACCTGGGTCCACGGCAGCCGCAAGGAAATGCCTCCTTATTACGCTGAAAATAATTATTCCTCCACCGACAGCCGGGACCCACCGGACGGGCCACCAGATTTCGTGAAAAAAATTTCCCGATCGCTGGGACCCACAGTCGGGCCACCGATTTCGCGAAAAAAATGTTCCCCATTGTCACCGACCCACGTGAAGTGCCTCCTTATTACGCACAAAAAATGAATACCCCCGCTAGCTGGGACCAACCTTGGTGGGAGGCTGACTTAGGGCCTACTAAGTTGATCGGGATGGAGGCCTTTGTCAACTTTAGTCAATGTATGAACGATTCTAGCTCCAAAGGACCGACGATGTCCATCCAACGGCCGAGTGCTTCTTCAACCTCTGGTCTTCTAGCTCCACCGCCCAAAGCAGCGCGGTCGTGCCGCTTCCTGCCCGCCTGCGTCGCTATGATGCCGCTGAGTCCTCACCGCCTCTACTACTCCCACCGCTGGCCAGGCCATCCCTCTACGCACCCACACCCTCGTTATTCTCAAGGCGACGGCAGCCTCACACCGCAATGAACGAAAGTGAACCTCATACTCCTCTGGCGCTGGGCATCCACTACCGCTGCTTCCTCGGCTCCGCGTCGTCCCCTTCCTAGGCCTCGCCGTCGTCCACCGCCCTGGTGCTCTCAGCGTGACGTGGTCAACATGGTCAAGGAATGGCTTCCATCGGATGTGGCCTGTACGTGGAGAGGCTGACAACTGGGTCCACGGCTGCAGCAAGGAAGTGCCTCCTTATTACACGCAAAATAATTATTGCTCCACCTGACAGCGGGGACCCATCGGACGGGCCATCATATTTCGCGAAAAAATGTTTCCCCCTGTCTGCTGGGACCCACCAGCTACATCTTCGCATGCAAGGAAGTGCGTCCGAAAAAAAAATGATTCGCCGATCGCTGGGACCCACCAGCTACATCTTCGCACGCAAGGAAGTGTGTCCGCGCAAAAAAAACCAAAACGATTCGCCCTCCATACTGCTGGGACCCACCAGCTACATCTTCGCACGCAAGGAAGTGCTCGATACCGGACCCACCTGGTCGAAGCGCACGAAGCGTTGTCATTCTGGTCGCGAACGGTACGCACATACCGGTCGCTGTAGAGGCACGCACGCGTCGTAGTAGAGGCGCCGCACATAGCATGTACACGCACGCATAAGGGCTGGGTGCAAGAAAGAAAATACGCCACGTATGTGTACATACGGGCGGGTCTCGAACGCCTACTCGCGATACGCACGGGCGAGGGCTCGTACATGGCTGGGTCGGAACGGAGAAACAGCGCCGCCATCTTGTTCATGGGGAGCCAAACCGCTGGGTCGGAACGGAATGCGTGGTCGTGTTCATCGGGAGGGCTTGGACGAACAGCGATGGAACGAGGCTCGCGCATCGCACAACGGAGGAAACGGCCTTGTGTTCGACCGCCACGCTCAAACGGGATCCTGTTCATCGGAGGGGTCCGCGCATCACACAACAGAGGAAACGGACCTCCCACGGAAAAACGGGGTCCCGTTGATCGGGAGGGTGTGGCGATCGCAAAACGGAGGAAATGGACCTCCCACGGTCGAACGGGGTCCCGTTGATCAGAGGGTGTGGCGCATCGCAAAACGGACGAAACCGACTTGTGTTGGAGCGCCACGGTCAAACGAGGGTCCTGTTCATCGGGAGGGGTGTGGCGCATCGCAAAACAGACTCCACGGATACTGTTCATCTCCACCGCCGACCTCCTCCAGCCTCCACGGGCTACCGCCGACCTCCTCCACCTCCACAGTCCTGCTCATCCAGCCTCCACCGCTGCTACTCCATCGGCCACTGCTCAACCAACCCTCCACCGCTTCACTGCTCATCCAGCCCTCCACACCACGGGTCCTGCTCAACCACCCTCCACGGCCACCCTCCACCGCCCAATCGCTCATCCAGCCCTCCACACCACGAGTTCCTGTTCATCCAGAGGCAACGCCACCATTCACTGCTCATCCAACCCCCCGCAACGCCATCGCTCATCCCAAAGGCAGATCGATCGGCTTCAGCTTAGCAGCAGAGCGGCGAATCGCCCATCGGGTTCAGCGATCAACCATCGATCGATCACTGGTTCAATAACGCGTAGCCTGCAGCAGCAATCGCCGGGTTCGCCAGAGCCCAACGCCGCCGGGTTCGGGCGAACCAACGCCTTGCACACACGCTGCAGACGACGAGAGAGAAACACGATCGCCGCCCCGACCTCCGACCGTAACTGCAACTCCTGAAATTTTCCTCCCTCGCTTCTACCATGGTTTTTTCCGTCATGGACGGCCCAAAGAATGTCATGCAGCTGCGCTCCGCCCGCCCAAGACGAAAAGCCCATTTTCTGTCATGATTTTTGTCATAGAAGTAGGAGCCCACCACATCTATGATGATACCAGGTTTTGTCACAATTATCATCATAGAAGTGTTATATGTATGACAGAAAAAATTGCTCGCCCAAAATGTCACGGATGTGTCTTTTTTTGTAGTGATCACCCCTCAATTCAAATGGCTGGTAAACAAGAAAAGAAATTGAACGTATGACATTGTATGATAGATGATGTGGTAATTCACATATATGTTGTCTAACCAAACAGACACAGATGACACAATTTCACATATATGATGCCTAACTAAACAGGATAGCATGACACAGTTTCAGATATATGATGGATAACTTAACAGGATATAATGGCATAATTCAACATATGATGAGTACCTAAACAGGATGACATGGCAAAACTATATGATGTCTTTCTAAAATAGGTTGGGATGGAATAATTCACATACATGTTGTCTAAGTATAGAGGATGGCATGATATAATTGACATAATTGATTCATATACTAAGCAGTTGGCACTTGCATGTATGATCTCTAAACTAAGCAGATATAATTCAATATTGTGCATATGATGTCTAAACTAAGCAATGCAAGACACCATATGCATCATATGAGAAATATAAACATTGCAACTTAGAGCATACACCTCAAGTGGGATATAGGACTGGTCATATGTCTCTGAATCCTCCTCTGAGGAGCTCCTTGTAACCATCGAGATATATGCTTCAACAGGTACCATTGCCTGCTCTGAAGACCTTGTTTTCACTGCATATTTTTCCATAACCGCTCAAATGGTTGATACACATGAAGAGTAGTTCAATATACACAAATTGTCAACAAATGGAATACGTAATGAAAAAAAGATGGCATGAGATAATTCACATATATGATGCTCGCTCCATGGCGGTGCATAATTCACATATATGATAACTAGTGAAAAACATGGCATTGCATAATTCACATATCTGATATAGAAAGCAAACATGAGGCATTCACACAAAGCATGTGCCAAGTTATAGCATGCACCTCGGGGAGATACGACCGGTCATCTCTCTCTCAATCCTCCTCCGAGGAGCTATCTCAGAACCAATAAGAAATCGGCATCGACAGTAGCACTCGACGCTCGAAGACCTTGTTTTCACTCCAGATTTTCCCATGACCGACTCAAATGGCTGATGCACAGGAAGAGTAGATGAATGTATAAACATTGTTGACAAATGGAATACATTATGGAAAAAATATGGCACGATACAATTCACATATACGATGACTGGCTAAACAGGATGGCATTGCATGATTCACGTATATGATGCCTGGCTAAAGAAGATGGCATTGCATAATTCCCATATACTCCCTCCATTCCTAAATATTTATCTTTTTAGAGATTTCAAATGGACTACCACATACGGATGTATATAGACATATTTTAGAGTGTAGATTCACTCATTTTGTTCCGTATGTAGTCACTTGTTGAAATCTCTAAAAAGACAAATATTTAGGAATGGTGGGACTATGATATAGAAACCAAACAGGTGACATTCACACAAAGCAAATCGAAACTAAGCTAATGACATATAAGATGTATAATGTAAGCAATGCAAGGCGCCATATGCATGATATGACCAACATCAGCATGCCAGGTTAGAGCAAACGCCTCAGGTGGTAAACAGGCGTGGTCGGCTCCTTCTGAATCTCCATCTGAACAATTATCTTCCTCTGTTATACAATCTGGAAATGCAAGAGGGGGGGCACTTCGCCCACCATGGAGCGGCGTCTGCATGGCATTATATTCGCACACAATGGTCTTCTCTTTTTCTCTACATGTTCAGTACGATTGTGTACAATATCTGACATGCATAATAAAAAAATAGTTAGATTTTGTAAGGCCTAAGGGGTGCATGCAAAATCAAGACCGATGGTAGCAAACGAGTGGATGGATCCAAAACTAATGATAGCGTGTAGATTATAGCTTCAGCTTAAAAAGATAGACAATGGATCATCTATTGTTTGTTGCCCACCCAACATGAACCACATAGAAGACCCCAGATGAACCAGATAGTAGACATATACTATTTGTTGTTGGCTCGATATGAGACCCATGGGCAATTCAAAACTCAAGATTGAACGGTAAAGTCGCAGGTAATAATAACCGATGTATAACGTACGCAAACACAAAAGACTGTGACCTCTCTTCCGAACTGTAGTCCTCGTGTTCATCTGCTCACCGATGATGGTAATGCAGTTGGCGTGGCTGCCGCAACGGGAAGATGATCTCGAGGTGGCGAAAGGAAGTCTGCAGGGGGATCTCTGCTGTGAACGCTTCGTCGATGGTGCACCTCGTGGGGTGGATGACGGCACGGCAGAGCAGGACATAACACACGAGTTTTCTTTGACGCCTATCTGAAAATGAAGTAAATCTGTAAGGGCTCCTTAGAATTGGAGGATTCTATAAACGCAGTGACAGGAAAAACACAGGAATAGGATAGGAATGCACGTGCAAAACAGAGCATTTGGAAACATAGGATTTCGATCAACCTGGGTGTTTGGCTCACATGAATTGGAAGAACGGAGGAATGGAGAAACAAAGTGATGCGACGAGTGTACAACCTCTTTGGCATAGCCTTGTGGACCCCAACATCATTGGGTTGGATGTGGAGGATGGTGATGATGCTGGTGTGACTGTTGGAGGCGGGGAAGAAGATCCGAGGCCTCTGGAAATGGCGCCGAGGGTACTGCTCCGCTGTGATGGACGGTTCCGTCATTGGAGCAGCTCTGCTAAGGTGTACGGCGACGAGGCTGAAGCATGACAAGACAGATAACGTTAATCTGAAGTGGGACCCTAATATCATCTGCAATAGATGATGTAAAATACATCACCAAAAAGTGCTAGATGTAAAACGCATCAGCCGCACCACGGCCGCTCCGACAGATGATGTAAGTACTGTTCACTCTGAACTTAACTGAAGAAAAATGAACTTCACAATCAAAACTGAATTTTACTGTCGAAACTGATTGCACTAGTAAAAGAGCATTGCAATAGATGTTTAGGGCGTTCGAGCACTAGTAGCAGAGAAGCAGTGATCTAAATTAGCAAAGGCTCGAGCAGGGAACGCACTGGCAGAGAGCAAGTCGTGCAGTAGCACCGCGAGCGAGTGCTAAAGCAGCAACTCCTGTAGCTGCCGGATGTCGTGCAGCAGCAGCAGAAGCGCAAGCGAGAGCAAGAGCAGAGTAGCAACACGAATGAAAGCAGGAGCAGTGCAGCAGCGCGACCGACAGCAAGAACAGAGCCGTAGCGCGAGCGAGAGCCGGAGCAGTTGCAGCTAGTGCAGTTGTGGAAGTCGCCGCCGAGGAAGCAACGACATGGGGGAGAGACGCCGTGGATGATGTGGCCGGCGACGGCGCCGTCGATGGAGGCACGCCATGTCTGCTCGGTATCGAGCACCGGCAGCCCCGTGAGATCGAATAAAAGATAAAATGCAGCGGTGAGTGCAGAACCTCCTTGGTGGCGCCGAGTTGGCCTCGGCTTCATCGGAGGAATTGGTGAGGGTGTTGCGGTTCCGGTGGGGCAGTTCAAGACAGCGCTGTGGGGATTGAGGTGGCGCGATAGACGAGGCGAACATCGGGGCAGCTCCTTGGAGGTGGAGGACGGGGCGGCTGATCCGGCGGGACGACGGGATCAACAACGGATCCTCATCCGGTGTGGTGGATGAGGGACGGCGAGCTGTTGTGGTGGACGATTAGTCGAGGAAGAGTCTCCGGCTGGACGGCGGTCGGGAGGCCGACGGAGGAGCGTGGGGTTTCACGGGTTTTGGCGGCCTCGGTGTACGAATGGGGGGCGAAGGGGGAGGGGGCAGCCAAGCTTAGGGACGCGCTTGTCCGAAATGTAGGGTAAGTTACCCGCGTACCCCCACCGGTTTTGACACCGTGACGTGGAGCTTCATTTCCGGCTGAGGGGTAGAAGGGGGATTTCGCGTGTCTGGGCTGCGGGAGCGATTTCGGATGATGAGGGAGTTCTCACGCGCATCCAAATTTCGGGATAACAAGATGACGCGGGTTGAAGAAGCGGAGTTTCAAAGCAGTGAGACAAAAGATACTCGAGCTTGAAAATTTTGGGATAACAAGGTGCGGATTCCTTGTTCGCAGAACAAACTTAACGTGTAAAAAACAATTCATACAAGACACAAGAGAGTCATGTCCCTTTACTATATTGCTATAGATGCCATTGAAAAACTACAAGAAAATGTAAAAAATCGGGAGAACAAGATTACCCTACATAGTACCAAATCGATTTGCACTTCCCTCAACAACAAGAAAAAACAAATCAATTCCCACCAAAGAAGAGTAATGTCCCTTTTTATATGATTACAGATGCCATGATCGAATTTCAATTTTGAATCCACGTTATGTTGAATTCAATATATCCTTAGGTGACCTTGCGGTTTATAATTGATGTAGTCGTACATTTTGATCTTCCATCATATATGAACATTTTACTCCACCATGTGAACATATATATTGTCGCTCACCATATGGACTAAATTTGAATCAATTTTCCTTATTTGAATACGATTGTTGTCAAGTTATACAATAATTTAAATATTATCTTGATAACAAAAAACATACATATAGCAGTAATCATATTTCACTATGAACTACATGTTCCATACGCTCTCCAATTCAAATATTTGTATCCATTTTATGTTGAATTCAAATCATAGTACATTATTGGTCTAGGTAGCGAGATGTTTGGGATAATATAAACCCTGTTTTCATACGTATAATTTTTGGCTGAATTGGGACAAGTTTTGGTATAAGCCTCTTGCAAAACCGGAGATTATCTCAACAAGCCTTGTGGTTCCAAGAGGGAACGTGCCACCTTTGTGTGCGAAACGATATATGATGCCTCCCCCCTAATTTTATTTATAGAGGCAACATAGAACTATATGAGTGCCCTGTTAAATTTTGGAATTATTTCGGGTTCATTTGGCCTTTTTATACATTAATTGAGTTTCTGGACTTTTAATGTGCATAATCTAAATATGAATTGCATGCACATGCTCCGGTGCACCAAAGTGGGTTGAAAAATCGTCCTTGGTTGAATTTCTAGGTCCCATGGAAGAAATGAGAATGAAATTCAAACATCTGGGCGTCATGACTCGGCCGAGAACATCGAGAAACTTTGATTTTAAATTCATGTAAATCCAAAACTTGCCTGGAAATCATGAAACTTGGCATGGTGTCATGTCATGGCACTAACATGTTGTGGTAAAAAATTGGGCCGATTTGGAAGCTCGTGGTTCTAAGAGGGAACGTGCCACCTTTGAGTGTGAAACGATATATGCTGCCCCCCCCCCTTGAGTTTCTTAACAAAGGCAACATAGAACTACATTAGTGCCCTGTTAAATTTTGGAATTATTCCGGGTTCAATTGTCATTTTTTATACATTAATTGAGTTTCTGGTCATTTAATGTGCATAAGTCAAATTTGAACTACAAGCACATGCTCTCGTGCACCAAAGTTAGTTGAAAAATCACATTTGTATCCTCGGGTGAATTTCTAGGTCCCATGCAAGAAATGAGAATAAAATTAAAACATCTCGGCATTGTGGCTCGGCCGAGAACATTGAGAAACTTGGTTTTAAAATTCTTGTAAATCCAAAACACATCTGAAAATCATGAAACTTGACATGGATGTCATGTCATGGTACTACCATGTTGTGGTAAAAAAATTGGCCGAATAGGAACAGATTTTGGTATAAGCTTCTTGCAAACCGAAGCTTCCCTCAAGAAGGCTCGTGGTTCTGAGAGGGAACATACCACCTTTGAGTGCGAAACGATATACGTTGGCCCCCTTGAGTTTATTTACAAAGGCAACATAGAACTACATGAGTGCCCTGTTAAATTTTGGAATTATTCCAGCTTCGTTTGGCCTTATTTACACATTAATTGAGTTTTTGGTCATTTAATGTGCATAATTCAAATTTGAACTACAAGCACATGCTCCCGTGCACCAAAGTTGGTTGAAAAATCACATTTGTGTCCTCGGGTGAATTCTACTCCCTCCTTCCATCTATATAGGTCCTAATGCATTTTTCGAGGCTAACTTTGACCAAACATTAGAGCAATAATATAAGACATGCAACTTACACAAAGCATACCTTCAAATTTGTATGTCAAAGGAGCTTCCAATAATATAATTTTCATAGTATACATCTCATGTGCTATTAATCTTGTCAATAGTCAAAGGTTGTCTTGAAAAACACATTAGGCCCTATATAGATGGAAGGAGGAAGTAGGTCCCATGTAAAAAATGAGAATAAAATTCAAACATCTGGGCATCGTGGCTCGGTTGAGAACATTGAGAAACTTGGTTTTAAAATCATGAAACTTGGCATGGTGTCATGTCATGGTAGTACCATGCCGTGATAAAAAAATTGGCCGAATAGGAACAAATTTTGGTATAAGCTTCTTGCAAACGGAGCTTCTCCCACGAAGGCTCGTGGTTCTGGGAGGGAACGTGTCACCTTTGTGTGCATAATTCAAATTTGAGATACAAGCACATGTTCTAGTGCACCAAAGTTTGTTGAAAAATCACATGTGTGTCCTCGGGTAAATTTTTAGGTTCCATGCAAGAAATGGGAATGAAATTCAAAATTCTGGGTGTCGTGGCTGGGTTGGAAACATTGAGAAACTTAGTTTTTTAATTCCTGTAAATCGAAAACACGCATGAAAATAATGAAACTTGGCTTGGTGCCATGACATGGCACCAACATGCTGTGGTAAATTTGCAGTCCGATTTGTGAAGGCGCACACATTAACAATCAACAAAGTCATTTTGGAACAAGTGCTGTCACGTTACAATCGGAAACACAAGTATTATTGAAACCGTGGGTGTTCTACTTACTAGTACCATTTACGTGCCGCCACGCGTCCCCATTTTTTATTAGCTAGGAGGCGTCGTGCAGGGTAGCTATTTGAGTACGAGAGGCGTGCGATCAGACCCCTGCGCGTGCTTATCGGGAGGAGAGCCCTTTGACCTCCATCTGCCGTCCACCTCTCTCCCATGAGCGTGGCGGCTGGCAAGACTATGAGAAGCTTTCGCTACATGCTCTCCTTCCCGCACGCGGTGGATATGCAGCAGTTCAATCGGTGTCAGATGGCCAGAAGCGTACTGTAGTACTCCTCCAATGCAGTAGTACTCCATCATTGTTCGACTTCCCGAAGAGGCGAAGAGCCAAGACGCTCGTGTGGCAGTTTCATGTGTAGAGTAGCCTAGGATAGTGTGTACCGTGCCTGTAAGCTTAAAATCGTTGGGGTCGGCTCGATGCTATGTGGCCGTCTCGAAGTTTTTAAAAAAAATTAAAATAGTCTTCTGGCCCTACCTGACACCCTGGTGATTGTAGTTTGCACGCTCATCTGGTCAAGACAGGAATATATATTTTAATTTGTTTTTTTTTTGAAAAGGGGGAACTCCCCGGCCTTTGCATCAGAATGATGCATACGACCACACATATTTTAATTGTTGGTGGGTAAATGTTAGAGGTTGCAGCAAATATATTGTACACTGCAGGTCTTTCAGCCAATTTTAGAGGCAAGCATGTGGGGCCAGTGCTATGATGTGTCGCGTCAACTCGTACAACGAGGAGAAGCTTGATTTTACTACACGCCTTCTCCCTCACCCATGCACGCGGTTGCTCGCAAATGAGGACAGGCTTTTGCTTAGTAGTACTTCTACAACAAGCTATCTGTCTCTGGCCATGTGGACGGACATGCAGCAAAGGATTCGACATCTGAGAAGCAATAGTAGTAACATCATTGTTCGCCTTCTCTAAGAGGCTAAGAGCCAAGCACAAACCGAACATTGCAGTTATGTAACATTGGAGCACGATATAGCCGTGCTCTTGCATGAGATAAAATTGCTATGTGAGCCCACTATTGTACTAGTACGTACAACTACTTGCTAGTATAGCCCTGTAAACCAGAAATGAGTATTGGCCCTTCTAGAGATTTCAACAAGTGACTAGACTACACCGAGACGGAGTACATATGGAGCAAAATGAGTGAATCTGCACCGTAAATAAATACGTACCAGTTCTATCATTTTCCTCTCTGAGGTGCACAATATTGAGTATACTAACTAGTCTCTTTTTGACACACATTTACGTTTTTTTACACAAGATGACGTAGCGCCATATACACGCCGCATACACTCACCCCTATGAACGCATTACACACGCACGCACTATCATCTTGAAATTTACGGTCACCATAGGCACCTCGTCGTCGACGGGTCCATAGGTGCTTGAATGCCAAGGAGGGAGAGGGTAGCGGTTCCCGAGACGTTGAACGGTCAATGATGCATCCTCAATTACATGCAGAGGAATTAATTGGAGAAGCGTAATAGAGCCAAGACGATGTGAATGCAACAGAGTTTGACTCTCATATAATAAAGGTGCCCCACCACTCCAATCCATCTACTCCCAAGTCCTCGCACAACACCGCTCACTCCAATCCAAGACCAAGTGACCGTAAGCAACAAGCACCTATGGAGGCGATGGACGCGAGCGGCGATCGGCTGTGCCAAATCATCCAAGGCCCGCCCTGCGGCCGCACCGCAGCAGTGTTTCCAGACGGTGTTGGCGATCGTAGGCATCGTAGTCCTCGCCGACGCCGGCTTCGCCTCGCATGGACGACATGATGGTCTACTCCATCCGCAAGTTCACCGCCGCCAAGAAGCGCCATGGACGACCTTCCCAGATTACTCCAGCTCGCGCCCAGGCTCCTCATTGCCTGCCACCTCGCCGGCCTCCATGGTGACGAACTCTTTCAAGCCCTGGTGGCCCTGCAGGTGCCGGAGGTCGCGACGAAGAATGTGCACCTCGAGGCCGTGCTCGCCGTGCAGCGCCTCGCCATGCAAGAAACCGTCGACCTGCACATCCACGTCTATGAGGAAATCGTCTACATAGGCCACTACAAGGCAAGCAAGGACAGAAAGACGTTGGCCTTCTTCCAGCGGCTGGAATCTTTGGACGCCATTGTTCAGAAGCACGTCGACCTGGCCACGAAAGCCGCTGCTACTTAGGCACCGTTCGATGGGCCGCGCTACTGAGTCGAGGAGGTGGACGTCGTCGATGGATGCATCTCTTCTTGCCTCCTGTAACCAGCACTGCATCGCATCGTGGCCTTAATGTTTTATTAGTATAGTACTCCCTCCGTTCCCAAATATAAGTCTTTCTAAAGATTCCAGCAAGTGACTACTACATACGGAGCAAAATGAGTGAATCTACACTCTAAACTATGTCTACATACATCTGTATGTTGTATTCCATTTGAAATAGTATCTAAAAAGGCTTATATTTATGAACGGAGGGAGTATATGGCATTTTTATTCCAGTCATAACGTTTTCACTGTGAGGTGGGGCCGCAGTTGAGCAAACCCGCCCCGCCCACCGGTCGTTGACCGAGTTTAGAATTAGAAGAGAGAAACGAGGGAGGAGAGCTAGCTGTAGCACGGATGTTGTTGTCAGATGGGACTCGTGTTTATAGAATAGGAGTACTGAGCACTCGTGCCTCTTTTTTTTGAGGAAAAAATTAGTCGTATGTCTAGTACCACTAGTTGGGTGCGTGCGACCTATAGCTGTCATCACTTTAGGTCTCCTTTTCGAACCGCGGCTACGCTTCACAGTACATATTATTTCACGCATTTATCCTCCTATATGTACTCCTAGGCTATTTCCACGTGCTCCCATTCGGCCGACATGTGGGACATAGAGCATCTAGGTCGAGTGCATGCACGACCGGAGCATATGCCGGGTACTTTACATTTCAGACCTCACTTAATTACATGCAAACCCCCGAGAAGAATAAATAAATGAATGAATTACTACATGAAACCGGATTATTTTCGTGAAAACCGAAGCACGCTCATTAAATTTTGGACATAACACGTTTATAAAAATGACCGGACCGAAACCAGTCTAAGGGCCTCTTTGATTTTTCCCGCAAAAAAAGGGCCTCTTTGATTCGCAGGATACTGAAAACACAGGAATGGGGAAAGTATGATGGCGATGAACCGAGACGAGGAGAACTCTAACTCGCTTAGAGGTTAGAGTTAGATTCTAACCTGAACTAACTCTAAACCAAAGAGGTGTATGGATGGCAGGGTTAGATTGACAATAAATGATCTATCTCAATCATTTGACTACTTTGGACCCTATTTCCTGCCGGATTTGGAGGGTGCTTGGATACGTTTTAGTTCCATGACTAAAAGTAGTGGGACTAAAACTTGCTAGCCTCACCCAGCTTGGATCCAAATACTAAAGAGACTAAAATCAAGTTAACGAGCATTTATTATCCTCCAAACCCTCCAATCCAGAACTCGCCTGTGCTAAAGGAGAGGAGTTAAATGAGGAGAGAGAGGACTAATCCACATTTTAGTAGGGGTACCCCTGACTAAAAAAATTTAGTCTCAAGACTAGTTTCAGCCCCTCTTTAGTCAGGGGTGCTTGGAACTTTAGCCTCTTAAAGAGACTATTTTTAGTCAGAGTAAAATAAGTCCCTTGGATCCAAGCACCCTCTTGGTGTGGCCGGCTCTTCTGTGGCCTCCTCCCGCTCACAATTGACATAAACGAACCATCTATACAAATCAAGCATGCAAAACATGATAAATTTTACTTTGTCCATACAAATGAGATATCCCACTTAAACATACAAGTCGTCAATCAAGCTTCAAAAATAAAAAACACTTCATGAAACAAAGATTGAGCTAACTCATCACGGAAGTCATTCACGATAGGGAGGGAGCCCGAGCCCTCACGCACCGAGGGAGGAGCTCGCCATCATCGCCTCGGAGGAATGCTCAGAGAGCCCAAGCCCCGAACCCCTCCGACGCCTGCCCTTGCGAGTTGAGGTCGACACCGCATGGGTAGTAGGGCCGCTTGTCAGCCAACTAGGAACTTAATCTTTGGGCCTCTAGAAATAATGCAAGCTCAGAATTAAAATTCCTAGAAAGGTGAACTGAATCTTTGGGCCTCTAGAAATAATGCAAGCTCTAAACTGAAATACCTAGAAAGGTGAACTGAATCTTTGGGCCTCTAGAAATAATGCAAGCCTCGAAAGTGAAATACCTAGAAAGGTGAACTGAATCTTTGGGCCTCTAGAAATAATGCAAGCCTGAAACTGAAATACCAAGAAAGGTGAACTGAATCTTTGGGCCTCTAGAAATAATGCAAGCCTAAAATTGAAATATCTAGAAAGGTGAACTGAATCTTTGGGCCTCTAGAAATAATGCAAGCCTGAAATTGAAATACCTAGAAAGGTGACCTGAATCTTTGGGCCTCTAGAAAGATTTATTACCTCCTCAAGCAGCATCAAACAATTACATGCGTGCACCACAAATCTATACCAAGTTTGATCAGGATCTACTTTTCCAAATCAGAATTAGCGCTAGAGCAAGCAAGATCAATGATATGGCCGTGAGACAAAGAAGGAACGAACAAACTCACCCCTATCGCGACCCCTGGTAGATGCGCCGCCGCCGCGCACGACAGAGGGAGAAAAACGACTGGTGAAGGGGGAGCGGGGCGACCTTCGAAGGCCGGAGGGAGAGGGCGGCCGGAGTAGGGCAGCGGAGGCCCGAAGGAGAGGGCGACCGGAGGAGAGAGACGGTGAGCGGCCCTATGGGGAACAGAGAGGAGTCGTGCGAGAGGGGGGGAGCGATCTGGTGCGGGCAGGGGAGATTTTTTTTAGTTCTCTTTTAGTAGGCCCGAGGATAACTAACCCAATTAGAGCCTCTCCACCGGGCTAGTTTTTTTAGCTGGGTTAGAGCAAACTAGCTCAAACTAACCCCTCTTGTTTCTATAATTGGAGGCTATTTCAACCAAAACTAGCTCTAACTCAAGGATCCAAACAAAGAGGAGTGTTACTGTACATGCTACAGTGTGGACCATAGCACATTGTTTTTAATGGCCATATCACCACATTGTTTTCTACTTCCAATGGGCTACCGTGGTTCGCGCTGCTGGTTCACTGGGCTGCCGTGGTTCGCACTCCTCCGACCTGAGTAGTACTCCCTCCGTTCCTAAATATAAGTCTTCGTAGATATTTCACTGTGGACCACATATGGATGTATATAGATGCATTTTATCTGTAGATTCACTCATTTTTCTCCATATGTGGTCCACAGTGAAATATCTCCAAAGACTTATATTTAGGAACGGAGGGAGTAGTATAGTACTAGCATATACCGCATCATTCTTTGCTCCTTCTTACTACTCCGACATGTGGGAGAGCCATCATCCGTGTCGATGTGTCATGCACCAGATTAGAGCGTGGAACGGAAGGGGGGTGTCGGTGTCAAAACCGGCGGATCTCGGGTAGGGGGTCCAGAACTGTGCGTCTAGGCGGATGGTAACAGGAGACAAGGGACACGATGTTTTTACCCAGGTTCGGGCCCTCTCGATGGAGGTAATACCCTACTCCTGCTTGATTAATATTGATGATATGGGTAGTACAATAGTAGATCTACCACGAGATCAAGGAGGCTAAACCCTAGAAGCTAGCCTATGGTATGATTGTTGTTCATCCTACGGACTAAAACCCTCCGATTTATATAGACACCGGATAGGTTAGGGTTACACAGAGTCGGTTACAATGGTAGGAGATCTACATATCCGTATCGCCAAGCTTGCCTTCCACGCCAAGGAAAGTCCCAACCGTACACGGGACGAAGTCTTCAATCTTGTATCTTCATAGTCTAGGAGTCCGGCCAACGGTAAGAGTTCGCTATCCGACACACCCCTAATCCAGACTCCTCAAGAGCCCCGAACCAGGCTTCAATGACGATGAGTCCGGCGTGTTGATTGTCTTCGGCATTGCGAGGCGGGTTCTTCTCCAAATTCCATATACTTGTCGAATAGTGTCCGGCTTCTGATAAATGCTGCGCTCCTCGGCTTCTATGCCCAATAATGGCCATCTTCCACGTGTTCGGATGAATGCGAACAGCCAGGGTATTTTTACAATTACCCCGCTAGCCGCGCAAATGAGCCGCCTATAAAAGGGGCAAGGGTCTAGATCTGAGTCACACCGTCCCCCCTTTGCGAGCTTTCATCAGAGCGCCTCTGACCAAAGCCCATTCCATCATGGACAGTCGACGCGGCTCCTCTTCTCGCGCTCCCAGCCCTCAGCCAGGAAATTGGGAGAGATGCTTAGTCCCGCATAGCGAGCTAGTTATACTCCAAGCCAAGGGATTTCTCCCCCCGGCCTTCATGGTTCCCGTTTGAGCCGGACTTGCCACCTACAAGGGTGGAAAGCAAGTGGACAGCGTCCCCGATCCCTCTAAAGGAGAGCGGGTATGCTTCATCTCTTATCTAGTAAGAGGCCTCGGATTTCCCATCCATCTGTTTCTCCGGGGGCTCTTGGAGTTCTACGGTCTCCAATTGCACCACCTTACTCCTGCCTCCATCCTGCACATCGCGGGCTTCGTGGCCCTTTGCGAACTATTCTTGGGCGTCGAGGCTCATTTCGGACTGTGGAAGAGAATATTCTGCCTAGTACCCCGTTCTCATGAGGGGTCAATATATCAAGTGGGCGGAGCCGAGCTATGGCGCATCGCCGGGACCGGATACTTATCCAGAACCCCAAAGAAGGCGTCCGAAGACTGGCCTTCGGAATGGTTTTATATGGAGGACGCCCCGCCACGGATCCTGTTCGGATTGGCCTTCCGGAGTTCAGCAATGCTCCTCAAGAAGCGCCTTGCTGGCGCCTCGGAGCCCTCGGAGAGAAGATGACCGGATGTCCGCTATTTGATGAGCCGAATAAGGTTATCGGCTCATGCCGGATTGACCATGACAGGAGTCATGGCAATCTGCATTATGAGGGGAGTGCAGCCGCTCCAATACAGGGGCCACCCCATGTGGGACTTCAACGGGGAGGACGATGCCACCCGCCATGGCATAAAGGGCTGGGATCGGTCACCGAACTGGTGAAGATCTTGTCTGCCATGTACAAAGGAGAGGAGGAGGATTTCCTCCGTGTCAACCTACTGAAGGAGTTTTCTTCAAATAATCCTCGAAGCTGGGTAAGCAAACATCTTTGTGACCTTTCTGATCCATGTTCCCGTAGTAAAATATCTCATTTCATGGTTTTTGCGCAGGAACTAAGCCGGACTGTGGAGAAGATACACAGCCCGCCCCCACAACCCGAGGATCCGGAGCGGTCCCTCGATCCGACCTCCGAAGAGGATCCGAATATAACGGTGGAGTTGATCGACGGGGTCTTCTACCAACTTAGCATCGACAACGCTTTGGTAGCCATTATGGCCGATTACCCCGGAATACTTCCAGCCCCACAGGTAATCTGAGACCAAGATCCCAAAACCCTGATAATGACCCATCCATGCTTATTTTTTATCACCGTATACCAATGGTGTTTCGCAGGGGGTTCCTTCGAGGTGGGAAGCCGAGCCTGCGGCGGCTGGCCAACAAGGAGCAGCGCGGCCCCGCGGGTTAAAAAGAAGTGCGGTCCGGATCGAAACTCCGCCGCAACGGTATAGCGTGTCACCATACTCCCCGGATTGATTCCTGGAAGGCGTACTAACGCTGATGCTCTTTTCGTGAAAAAGCGCCGCGGACCGAGTCCGGAAAGATTGCCAATCGAACCTTCACCGCCAAGCTTCAAAGCCAGGTCCGGAGGCTGAGGCGAAAGACGAGACGCGGCGTCGGATGCTCCTCCGACGAGGATGCCGACAGGTTGTCCGCCACCAACTCCGAGGTGGAGAGCGCCAATCACAAAGCGCCGCCGACAGTTCTTCGTGACGATGTTTCTCCCAAGAGGCCTTGAATGCCTTTGATTCGGGAGATGCGCACTGCGTGCCGCCAAGATGGTCTAGCCAGAGCCACGGAGCAGTATGTAAAGGACATACGGTAAGAAAATCTGACAGCTTATACATGCCAAGAGCCCCGAGACTTAAAAAGTTAGAATAACTGATTTAAGGATCATTTGTTATGCAGATCTTACGTAAAAGAATACCCGATCGTCCCAGAGCTTGAAGAGTGCAAGGCCCAACTTGAGGTCGCACTAGCCGCCATGGGGGAGCTACAGATGCCCCTATGGTAATATATTCTTCTAAAAATAAATAGTTTATAAAGTGCGGCGGTGTGTAAATCGACCAAAACATTGCAGATGGCGCCGACTAGATCCGGACAAGCAACAGCTCTTACGCCAGCTTAAAGGTCGGCGAGAGCGTGCTTACGAGGGTGCGGCAGAGAAGAATAACCTCCAAGACGCCAACACCAAGCTGGGTGAGGAACTAAAGGACGTTCGTGCTCAGCTTGTCCGACCAGAAGGAGAATCGGCGGCTTCACCACGGCATTTTCAGAAGTGCTTGAGCGAACTTTGAAAAGAGTTCGCGAGGAAGGCCACTAACATAAACATGTTTGTAGGTTTGCTCACAGTCGCCCCGAGGAGGAGATGCCCAGTTCTTCGGGTGATCTTCTTCCCGAATTGCGTCGCTACCGCACGAACGAGTCCGGCAGTGATGAAAGACATCGGCCAAGCTTTGTGGCTATCTATCTCCCCGCCTAAAGGCATTGGGGAGCTGGCGGAGCGGCTTCAAGGAGCACGGCGGCGCTCCGCTATGGAAGATATCGGCCTGCCGTCAAGGCGCCAGGAGGCTCGGGCCATGGTGAAGACGCGACACGGTTGTTGACCCAAACCACATGGCCGTGGTCGGACTGTGGGGACGGATGGGATGGAGATCCTCAGAAGTTAGTGTACGGCCAAGTAGAATTGGCCGCCAAGTATTCCCAAAAAGATTGTAAATTAGATAGCCTATTAGATGGCATTGAGGAGGAATACAATGAGTCAAATTGACTATGTAAAAATATGACATGAAAAAATGTCTTCTAGCTGGATTGTAGATCGTTTGTCGTAGCGGACCTTTTCGCTTAGACCTCCGGACCCAATAGTCCGGAGTGTGTCCGAATACCTTCGTGGTTATATAAGAACCGTGGTATGCATGGAGACAAGGCGTAGGGGTCATTGTTGCTGTATCATACAAGTGCCCAACTAGTTATGTTATATTACATGGGTAGTAAGAAACATCTTCCAGGGAGAATAGTTCCGTTAAGGGTTCCGTTTTTGGGATGCATGCCCTAAAGTGCATGTCAAAGCTGCTATGAAAGCGAAAATCATCCGGGGCAGATGGGTAAATAGTTAAAAATCATCTTTCAGTTCACCAATCGAATATTCCCTTAAGAACGCTTAGCTTTGGCTTCACCCACCGAGGTACACATCCGCTGACCCGGCAAGAGTAATCGCAGAGGTGCTCCCTTTACCACCTAGCCGAACAATCGGGAACGTAGGGGTAAGCATGAGCCAGCAACCCAGCTTGGCCAAAACTTAAGTCATATCGATGCATATAATGGTGAATAAAAGGTACATGCGGAAGTTTAACACATGTGCTGGGCATGAAGCTCAGATAAATAAGCTTCATTAAAGAAGCCCCATGTATAATGAGCGCGACAGCGCGTTAAGTGTGTCTTGAAAAAAGCGCAAACGAGCCTCTAGAGGCTACAAGAAGAAGAAGGAGGAAGGAGAGAAATAAAAGACAGCAAAAGCAAAAATAAAGAATGCGGACGGAGGAAGGAGACGAACTTGGAGTCCGCACTTAGGCGAGAATCTTCGTGAGACGGGCTGCGCTCCATGGGTTCGCTCGAGTCGGTTATCCGATGCGTTTGCAGATGGTATGCTCCGCCGGTCGACCTGGTCGATGATGAAGGGACCTTCCCGCTTGGGCTTGAGTTTGTCCTTTTTCTTGTCCGCAGCGAGAACTAGTTCGCCAACGTTATAAGCTTTGGCCCGCATTTCCTCGCTTTGATATCTTCGAGCTGCTGTTGATAGAATGCGGAACGAGCTTTTGCCACGCCGCGCCCTCCTCCAATGCGTCCAACTGTCCTGCCGATCGAGCTCGGCTTCTCTTTCTTCATACATGTGTACGCGAGGTGAGTCATGTATTATGTCGCAGGCAAGACTGCCTCTGCCGCATACACCATGAAGAATGGTGTGAATCCGTAGTACGATTCGGCGTGGTCCGCAGCCCCAGAGTACGGAGTCGAGCTCCTCGACCCAAAGGCGTGTTAGATTCCTTGAGGGACCGCACTAGTCCGGGTTTAATGCCGCCATGATTAGACCGCTTGCCTGCTCGACTTGGCTGTTGGTTTGAGGGTGATAGATCGAGGCGAATCGAGCTTGATGCCCATGTTTTGCACCATTATTTGATCTCATCGGCCGTGAAGTTGGTGCCATTGTCGATGATGATCTTGTGGGGACACCGTAACGGTGCACTACCCCTGATATGAAGTCTATCACTGGTCCGGATTCGGCCGCTTTAACTGGTTTGGCCTCTATCCATTTGGTGAATTTGTCCACCATGACCAATAGGTATTTTTGCTTGTGGGTTCCTCCCTTGAGGGGTCCAACCATGTCGAGCCCCCAGACCGCGAACGGCCAGGTGATGGGTATAGTTTTAAGGGCGGTGGGTGGCATGTGGCTTTGGTTAGCAAAAGCTGGCAACCGACGATCGTTGGACTAAGTCCTCAAGATCTGCTCGGGCCGTCGGCCAATAAAATCCTGTCGGAAGGCCTTGCCTACAAGGGCCCTGGCTGCGGCGTGGTGCCCACCCAGTCCGCATGAATTTCAGCCAGGAGGTTTCGCCCTTCCTCTTTGGAGATACACCTTTGAAGGACTCCGGTAGTGCTTTTCTTATAAAGCTCTCCCTCATGGACTTTATAGGTTTAAGAGCGTCGTACTATGCAGCGAGCCTCATTTTGGTCTTCGGGGAGTTCCTGCCTAGTTAGGTAGGCTAGGAATGGTCCCGTCCACGGGGCGATAACCGCCATTATTTCATGAGCAGAGGGTGTTATCTCGGGGGCAGAGCCTCCGGTTATGTCAGAGTGTTCGGCGTCAGGCAGTGCGGTTGGGTCCGGATTGATGTTGTCGGACTCCCCTTCCCATAGTATGGATGGCTTGAACAGCCGTTCCAGAAAGATATTGGGTGGGACAGCATCGCGTTTTGCACCAATGCGCGCCAATATATCCGCTGCCGGTTGTTGTCCTGTGCTATATGATGAAATTCGAGCCCTTCAACCGCGGCCGACATTTTAGGACCGCATTGCGGTATGCTGCCATTTTTGGATCTTTGGCATCAAAGTCTCCGCTTATTTGAGATATTGCGAGGTTCAATCCTCGCACCTCTAGGCGTTGAATGCCCATGGAGATGCCATCCGGAGGCCGTGCGTAAGGGCCTCGATTCGCCGTGTTGTTGGAGTCCGTATACATTATCTCAAGGACGATTGGACTGTGTCCCGGTTGGGGACGTCAGACGACGCCAGCCCCAGTGCCGCCAACACTTTGGAGCCGTCGGGTGCATGATCCAATTGAGTATGCGCCGCACTTTTAGGGAGTTCGGCCGTCCATTCGCCACGAAGTCGGCCAAAACCTGCGACTTCATAGCTCGTCGTGGCTTATAAGTTATATCGAATGGAAGGATCTCTATGGCCCATTTAGCAATCCGCCCGTCGCGTCGCGTTGTTTATAATGTCGTTAAGAGGTACTTCGAGGCTACCATTATCGAACACTCTTGAAAGTAGTGTCGCAGCTTCCGGATGCCATGAACACCGCGCATGCTATCTTTTGATAGTGTGGGTACCGGACTTGCATGGAGTTAGGATAGTGGACACATAATAAACCGTTTTTGAATAGGGAACCGTGTCCGTCCGCTTTCGCTCGACAACGAGCACCGCTACCGACAACTTGATGTGTTGCGGCAATGTATAATAGCATTGGTTCGCCCGTTGCTACGCGGCCAGACCGGATTTGTTGCCAAATGGCCTTTATTTCTTCGAGTCCGCCGTGGCGGCATCCGCCCACTCAAGTGTTCGTGCGGCGGAGGAGGCGGTAAAGAGGTAATGCCTTTTCTCCTAGACAGGAGATAAAGCGGCTTAGAGCCGCTAAGCATCCCGTCAATTTTTGTATTTGTTTGAGGTCTTTTGGAATATCCAATTGTGATAGAGCTCGAATCTTGGCTGGTTTTGCTTCAATTCCTCTACCGGACACAATGAAGCCCGGGAGCTTTCCGGCTGGAACGCCGAAGACGCATTTTTCCTGATTGAGCTTGATGTCATATTTTCGAAGATTGTCTAATGTGAGCCTCAAGTCATCTACTAGAGTTTCGACGTGCTTGGTTTTGACGACCACGTCATCTACATATGCTTCCACCGTTTTGCCGATCTGGTTTGCCAGACATGTCTGAATCATGCGCTGATATGTTGCGCCAGCGTTTTTGAGCCCAAAGGGCATTGTGTTGAAGCAGAACGGGCCGTATGGAGTGATGAATGCTGTTGCAGCTTGGTCTGCTCCGCCATCTTGATTTGGTGGTAGCCGAGTACGCGTCGAGGAAGCACAATGAGTCGTGTTCTGCAGAAGGCCAATGATTTGATCAATTCGAGGGAGGGGAAGGGATCCTTTGGGCAAGCCTTATTAAGGTCTTTGAAATCAACACATAGGCGCCAGGATTTATCCTTCTTTGGTACCATCACCAGGTTCGCTAGCCAGTCCGGATGTTTTATATCTCTCGATGAATCCGCCTCCAAAGTTTGGCTAGCTCCTCTCCATGGCATGTCTCTTGGGTTCTAAAAGCGCCAAGAGCCTGTTTGACCAGCTTGAATCCTTTTAGGATATTTAGGCTGTGCTCGGCCAGCTGACGTGGGATTCTGGCATGTCTCAAGGGTGCCAGCAAAGATGTCCCAGCTTTTCTTGTAGAAATTCTCGAGTGCGCGCCTCGCATCGTGGTTTAATTGTGCCCCTATGGAGGCCGTCTTTGCGAGTCCGCTGGGTGGACTTGGAATTTGACTATTTCATCCGCTGGTTTAAAAGAGGTGGACTTGGATCTTTTATCAAGTATCACATCGTCCCTGTTCACCGTGGAGCGATCGCGGTGAGTTCCTCGGCCGCTAGGGCTTTGATAGTGCCTCGAGGGCTAGTGCGGCTGTCTTATTTTTGGCGCGGAGTGCTATGTTCGGATCACTAGCGAGAGTGATGATTCCGCTGGGACCGGCATTTTAAGCTTCATGTACCCATAATGGGGTATAGCTTGAAAAATTGTGAATGCCTCTCGCCTTAATAAAGCATGATATCCGCTGTTGAACGGGGCCACTTGAAATGTGACCTCCTCGACCTGTAATTGTCCGGCGAAATAACACTACGCCCAGCGTGATTTTTCCCTGCAGCATGCTTCCGGCCGGGATTATTCCTCTAAAGGTTGTGCTGCTTCGCCAATGCGGTTCCATCTATTTCCATTTTTTGAGGGTTTCCTCATAGATGAGGTTTAGTCCGCTGCCGCCATCCATGAGTACCTTAGTAAGGTGAAAGCCATCTACTATCGTGGCCGAGGACCAATGCGGCTGGTGCCCGCAGTTCGAATTTAGGTTCAATCACCGGCATTGAAGGTAATAGCCGTGTTACTCCATGGATTTATTGTTGCTACTTGGTAGACTTCGCAAGGTTATGGAGTTGTCGCTTTTCGCATGTTATTTGATGCGAAAGTCTCAAGACTGTTAACACCGTCTTGGTGTTGCTGGGCTGGGATTCAAGCTAGAAGCTCTTCGCCACTTTTGGCCACCGCCGTAGTATCCAACATGCTCAAGGCTATGAGTTGGAGTGGCGCCCTCGTGCTATGAATTTTGCAGTGTTCCGCTTAGCCAACCCTCCAAGACGGTTCCGCACTTTTAGGGGTTTTGGTTTTTGGTATTCAACCCTGTGCTTGATAATGATGCACCCTTTTGTTCCGGACTAGGGATGTATTCGGGCGGATTGTCCCAAAAATTACTTTTGGTTTTCTAGGCGCTCTCCATCGCACAGTACTTTTGTACGATGGTCACCAAGTCAGCAAAGCGTGTAATTTCGCGACGACTTATGGCGTTTAGGATTCCCTTGTCCGTGCAATTATTGCAGAAGATTGGTATTGCATCCTCCTCTCGGCAGTCCTTTATCCTGTTCACTACCAGGAGGTATCTGTCCCAGTAATGATGTACTGTTCCGGAGGGCTCTTGCCGAATTCGAGAGAGATCGCTAATGTTTGGGTGGGCGGGTGGCACTAAATCCGGAACCCCGTCCAATTTAGGACTCAAGGGCCGGGAAGTTTCCGAACTCGGAAGTTTGGATTTTTGAGTGCTATCCAATGAGTCCGACCCGCCGCCTGACTTTAAGTTCAGGGCTTGATCGACATCGGTCCCTCCGCAGGAATCCGCATGGAGGGATCGAATCGGACGTAGCTAGTCCTTAAGATAGGAGAAGAGTCGCCGCATTGCTCCTCTATCACAGCAACATGATGGGTAGCCTGGGGAGAGTTGATCTCTCTCAGATCGGTTTTAGGCCCGATCCGGTCGTAATTTGTGGCGACTCCTAGGGCGGTGATGCGATCCAAGAGCTCGTTTATGGAGGAGAGCTTGATCGGATCTAACTGTTCGGCAAGTTCCGAACTAACATGGAGATTGGTTTCGATGACTCGAGAGGTCATCGTTGGCGCGGCGGCCAACTAGCGGTCATGAGAAACCGCCTAGCCAAGAGTCGACCAGGGCCAAGGCTTCTTTGGCGATGGTATCGCCCATTAAAGACGAGATGACGATCCTACCCGATGGCGATGGCACGAGGAACTCTCAATGAAAGCACCAATGTCGGTGTCAAACCGCGGATCTCGGTAGGGGGTCCCGAACTGTGCGCCTAGGCGGATGGTAACAGGAGACAAGGGACACGATGTTTTTACCCAGGTTCGGGCCCTCTCGATGGAGGTAATACCCTACCCCTGCTTGATTAATATTGATGATATGGGTAGTACAAGAGTAGATCTACCACGAGATCAAGCAGGCTAAACCCTAGAAGCTAGCCTATGGTATGATTGTTGTTCGTCCCCACGGACTAAAACCCTCCGGTTTATATAGACACCGGATAGGTTAGGGTTACACAGAGTCGGTTACAATGGTAGGAGATCTACATATCCAGACGCCAAGCTTGCCTTCCACGCCAAGGAAAGTCCCATCCGGACACGGACAAAGTCTTCAAGCTTGTATCTTCATAGTCCAGGAGTCCGGCCAACGGTAAGAGTTCGGCTATCCGGACACCCCCTAATCCGGGACTCCCTCAGGGGGCATCACCCCGGTCAGAGCGCAAGTAATTCATGACTATAGTGAGTGGTCATATCACAAGTCTTTCCAGCAGAACGCCCACAAATCGCACAGCCCCACTCGCCACCCTCCTCGCCTCTCACAAACCGCCTACCCAAAACTGCCACGACTGCCTGGAAAAGCCCCGCCTCAACTTTTAACTACGTGAAAATAGTTCGAGCTTGTTCGTTTCTATATAAATACAGTACTTATCAGATGTTTATTCACCCATGGGGTTGTTCAATGAATGGAGGGGCGGGGAGCACAAGTGAACAATACTGTAGTACTACTAGTAGTAAGTAGGAGTCGTACAATAGTCACCTTAAATAGAGAGTTTCTTTTCTTTAATGTCACGTACACAAATTGAAACGCTTGTTGTGGAGAGAAAAAAGATAATCACTCCACTATATATGGACGCAGGGGCCTGAGCGCTTGCTTTACTAGGGTTGCTCTCTTCATTCTCTCATCCTCTCCAGATATAAACAAGACAGCGGTAGCGACATTTTCTCTCTGCTCACCGCTGGTCACAGATCCGCCGGATCCCTTGGCTGGTGTGTGTAGAGGACTAAAGGTGCATCGCTCACGCGGTCATCGCCGCGAGGGAGGAAACCCACAGCTGCGGAGGGGCCCAATCCTCTGCATGTGCCGCTCTCTCCGACACACGCTGGCTCGGGAGGTCCTCCGACCCTTCTTCCTCCTCGTCAGATTGTCCGCAGATCCGACCTGCCGCCGCCGACATCCCGGCGACCTCGGTATAAGTTCTTCGAAGCGGCCTTGCTCTACTACCCCAGCTCCCCACGTGTTCGCATGTGCATCTTTTCTACTCCCATCAGCTCTTCCAAAGCCACCTAATTTTTTAGTATTATTAGAGGTAAAGCTACTTCATGCATTCGAATCTAGGGCTTTGTTCAAACAATGAAGAAAGGGGGGAAAGTTGTAGCATGAATCTAGGACTTGATTCAAAGAGGAAATAATATGGTGAAAGTAGTAGAGACCGGATACCCAACGGGTCTCTTGGTTGAAAAGGGAAATAATGGGAAACCGCAGTACAAACTGGATAAGGAACAGATCTATTATTGGTTGAAAAAAGGATAGAAAGTGGCGGCTGGTGGACAAGTCAACATAGTATGTCCAGGATTAGATTTGCTGTCATCACATAGTAAAAGGTCTCCGGGATTAGATTTGCTGCCCTCACATAGTGAAAGGTTTCAGGATTAGATTTGCTGCCCTCACATAGTAAAAGGTCTCAGGATTAGATTTGCTGCCCTCACAGAGTAAAAGGTCTCCAGGATTATATTTGCTGCCCTCACATAGTAAAAGGTCTACAGGATTAGATTTGCTGCCCTCACATAGTAAAAGGTCTCTAGGATTAGATTTGCTGCCCTCACATAGTACAAGGTCTACAAGATTAGGTTTGCTGCCCTCACATAGCATGAACAAACTCGGCATCACCACTTTATGCCTCCTTGTAGGTACATTGTGCTGATGCATCCACTGTCGCATGTCCTTATACCAACCTTTTGCTGTTGTTAATGTAAGGGCGCATGTAAAATTAAGCAATCCCACTTTTACCTTAGGGACATGTCTAACCAGTGTTATTCTTAATCAAATGCCACCAGTGACAAGATGCAATTAAACTGTGTTACAAATGGCACTCCTGCTGTTTTCCCCAGTATGATAAGTAAGTTGCTCCTTTATGCTGCTGAGTGTCCTGGTGTCCCCACGGTCCCATGCCCTTAAACCAACTCTTTAGCTGTTGTTGATTTACTGTGTCTGGTAAACAAACAATGCCACCATTAAAGTAATCCCATATTTGAGGAATCTCATTGTTGGTCGTAATGCTTCTGGTAACATGAAGCATTGCTGACGTTTTAAAATTTCTACTGTCCTTGCATGATTGCCATGAACATAATTAAGATGCTTCTTTTCATTTTGTATGTGTTTCGTATATTCTTATTGACCAGCAATTGTTTACTTTCTATCTTTTTGTGCGGATAGGGATATCCATTTCACCTTGTTGCTATTGTGACCTTTTGGTGAACTGCACAAAACACTTTTTTTTGGAATGAGTGTCTTGTGCAGTTCAACTAAAATGTCACGTGGGCAACATCTCTCAATTTTGGTGGAATTGCACAAAATGGTGATTGGAGTTTCCAAAATCTCCGTCAAGTTCTGCTGGTAATCTCGTGCAACATTTTATTAGCCTTTGCAAGATGGAGCTGTCACTGTCACCACAATGGCACTTTATTTTAGTGGAACTGCACAAAAGGATAAGAAAATTATAGTTGCACCTTACATGAGCCGGACAGCCAACCTTAATGTTCCTCAATTTTAGTGCAACTACTAAAGAAGAACCTGCCAGCTCACAAGAGCAAGTACTTCTTGCTAGCTGAATGATGCAATCTTTGCTTCATTTCAGGTGAACTGCAGAAAAAGGCGCATGAATTGAATCATGGAACTCCAGGCAGACCTCATCCAAGTAGAGCTGGAGGTTGAGTTCAAGGAGGCCGCTATTAAAGCAAAATCATGCTCTCCAGTCTCCTTGTTTGTGATGTGCAAACATGATGTGCAAACAGGAATACTCAACTACAGATGTTGTGACGGTCAAGAGCATTTGCCAAGTTCTTAGATTGTATGACGTGGCTAGCCAAGATGGATTTAATCCCGATATTCACTTTATCAAAAGGATCTAATGGTTTGGTTCTGAATCTTGCAAGCTGGGAATCCGTGAGATGTGTAGGCATATTTGTTGTACTTATTATTTGAATCTTATTTGTTGGTTCTGAATCTTGCAAGCTGGGAATCAATGAGATGTGTAGGCATCTTTGTTGTACTTATTATTTGGATCTTATTTGTTGGTTCTGAATCTTGCAAGCTGGGAATCAATGAGATGTGTAGGCATCTTTGTTGTACTTATTATTTGGATCTTATTTGTTGGTTCTGAATCTTGCAAGCTGGGAAACACGGCATGATGATGCAGAGGACAACAACCATAACAAACAGTTCAAACTTGGTAGTATTATCTTTGTGAAAGTGCAAGAAATGTGATGATCCTGTGCGTCCTGAGAATAATAATTCTAATTGTTGTGCATGTTGATCCTGTGGCACTTATAGAACGAGCGAATACATTGCTTGTTTTAAGTATAAATTTCTATTAAAGCTAATTAAATTTAAGTAAAGTGACCACTAACTCCTATTATTACAGTACCAATACAGACCCGCTCGTGAACCGACGTGTGGCCGAGGGTGCATCTTCTGCCGGGCGTGCAGCGGACGAGGGAGGGGTAGTAACTATTGTCTCCTGTACACACTCAACTTACTGTTGAATCCAGTTCCCCAAGAGCTGAAAAACGAACTGTTGTCGCCGCCTACACACTCGTTCACTCGAAGAGACTCCAATGGCGATCCGAGGGGTGAGCCTGCTGGATATGGACTTCAGCAAAGAGTTCCCCTTTGAGTTTGCCATTCAGTCCTATGGCTGCACCAAGTTGAATGTGATGTACACCAATGATACGGACTCGGTGAAGCTCTGCCTCGCCTCAGTCCTATGGCTGCACTAGGTTCTGGAGCATTCGCCCGTTTCATCGGCAGCGCCGACTGCACCTTCACTACGGTGGAGAGAAGGAAGAACGCGACGATTCGGCCATCTGGTGCAACAAGCTTGTTGACATCCAGAAGCAATACAAGATCATCAGCAACGGGCAGGAGAAGGACTCGTGGTTGACCTCGCCGAGACCATCATCGACCCCGATCGCCAACATGAAAGAAGACGACCGACACGTGGGAGGTACCTCTGAATCTAGCCTACATAACCTACGCGGCCAAGGACGCATACGCATGCTACAACATTTACAGGCAGATCTTGGACATGAGGGCGTGTCTGCTTCCCGTAACCGACGAGTACACGGACAATCAAGGCCATGATCAAGCGTGCGTGAAGGTCTAGATGTTGTACTTTATCTATTTGTAAGCACCTTTATCATCTGAGTGTTTCATGCATTAGCCTATGTGTCGTAATTATCTGCTTTGTCCGAAATATTTCTTTTAAGAACCCATTAACCTAATTGTTTTTTTAGTGGCTATTTGCTTATGTATGTAAACTAGTTCACTTGTCCGTAGAAAAACTAGTTCACTCGGCTGCCGTGCTTTGAATCTCCTTCCTCCCAACATATTCCCCTCCTCAGTTGGACCCAGCAGGTCTCTGAATTTTCTCCCACTTTCTTTTTAGATGTAAACTGAGTTTTCTCCCAGTACTTTCCCCTAGAACCAACTCAATTGTTCCACGTCTAGCCTAAAAAACAATAATACCCCACATACTATTAACACATCAAATTAAAATGATATTTATTTTCGTAAGTTCAAAGTTCTTACAAAATAATAATAATAATTGTTTATATATAACTTGGCAAGTTAACTCCTAGTGATTGCGTACATAAGCTTGCAAAGATTTTACTGACGTGCAATCATGTGTTTATGTTTTTATAATATTTCTCCATCTAGCCCAACATGATATTTTCACCCAGCCCAGCAAGTCCGCGGATTTCGAGAAAAATGCAAATGGGATTTAAACGGGCTGCATAGATGCTACATCATTGTTTCACCCAGCCCACCAAATGGACTAAAAACAAATGGACTGGCTGACATGTGGGCCAGTAGGTCGAAGCCTAAGAAGGCGTTGGATTTACATCCAACGACCAGCATTCTTCTTCAATCTCTCGTCTTCTTCCCCCGGCGCTACCGGAACCGCCTGCTCCAGCCTTCGGCGTCCAACGACGTTGTTTTGCGCTCCTCAGCGAAACGCTACCCCGCCGACGGCCAGGCCATCCCTCCACTCCGCACCTCCTATTATTCTCTGCCGAGAGTAGGCCCACCCCGCACCCGAACCAGTCAAGTTTCCCACTCCTCTCCGTCTGTGACTCCACTGTCGTGTCTTCCCCATCTCCGGGTCGTTCTAGTCTGGGGCCTCGCCGTCGTCCACCACCTCAGTGCGCTCGGCGCGGCGTGGTCAACATACGAGAGTCATCGGAAGAGGACTGTACGTGGAGAGCCTGACGGCTGGGACCCGCGAGTTCCATGGTCGCACGCAAGGAAAGTTCCTCCTTATTACGCACTGTACATGCACTGTATGTGGGAAGGGCTTCTGTATTTCACGAAAAAAACGTTCCCCCCGCTGACAGGTCGGACCCACCAGCTATATCTTCGCACGCAAGGAAGTGCCTCCTTATTGCGCACCAAAAAATGAATACCCCCTGCTAGCTGGGACCCACCATAGTGGGTGGCTGACTTGTGGGCCTACTAAGTTGACGAGGACGGAAGGCTTTGTCAACTTAGTCAATATGAATGCTTCTAGCTCCAAAGGACTGTCGATGTCCATCCAACGGCCATAGTGCTTCTTCAACCTCTAGTCTTGTTGCTCCAAATTACCCAAAGCAGCGCCCGGTCGTGTCGCGTGCTCGACTCGTGGCGGGTGTGATGCCACGAAGGCCTCACCGCCCCCTACTACTCCCACCGCTGGCCCAGGGTATCCCTCTACTCACCCACACCCCCTGTTATTCTGCGGCGACGGCAGCCTCACGCCACAACTGAACCAGTGAACCCTCATACTCCTCTCCGCATGGGCATCCACTGCCGCGTCTTCCCCGACTCCGTGTCATCCCCTTCCTAGGCCTCGCCGTCGTCCACCGCTTTGGTGCTCTCGGCGCAGCGTGGTCAATGTGGTCAACGACCGACTTCCATCGGAAGAGTACTGTACGTGGAGAGGCTGACAGCTGGGTCCATGGCCACAACCCAGTTTTTTTGCGATTTGGCAAGTAAGTCGCTTTGTCTGGCCTGTTGGGCTGCAAATCTTTCAAGACGAGGAGAGCTTCATTCGGCTGGCCGAGAAAATGGCCTATCAGTAATGAGAAATGGGTTGTACATTTTTAAAACACATCAAACCGACAATTAGTTTCAAATATATTTTATCATTTCGAGATTTTAAATTACATTAATTTATATGCGTGGAGAATTTGTTGGATTTTATATTGATATACATTTATTTTTAAAATCAGTTTGAATGCGAGTCGAAATTTCGGGATTAAAACAGTTCGGACCGCACCAAATATGCAAAATTTCAGTATAATTTTTAACCGTGGCCACAATATGGGCTGTAATGCTAACAAAAAGAATATGGGCTCCAAAAAAACTTAAGAATTAGCAAATGGGCTGTAAATTATTAGAAATAATGGCAGATGGGCTGTATGCTGTTTTCCATAGATTTGAGGCTTTCCTAAAGAAAAGGTTGACGCACAAGCAGTGACTGTGGGATGTCCATCGAACGGCCGTCGTGCTTCTTCAATCTCTTCTCTTCCTGCTCCAACCGCTCAAACAAGCGCCGGCGGGACTGCCTGCTCCCTCCTCCCTGCGGTCGGCTGTGCTGCCGCGCAGGCCTCACCGCCCCATCGTACTCCCACCGCTCGCCTAGCCATCCCTCTACTCACCCACATTTGCTGTTATTCTCCGGCGACGGCAGACGAACCAGTAAACCCTCGTACAGTCAACCTCCCCTCCGCGTGGGAAACAACTGCCGAGTCTTCCTCGCCTCCGTGTCGTTCCTTCCTAGGCCTTGCCGCCGCCCACCGCCTCTGTGCTCTCGGCGCTGCCTGGTCAACATGGTCAACGACCGACATGCATCTGGTGGATCAGACGTGGAGAGGCCGACACCTGGGTCCATGGCCGCACGCAAGGAAATGCCTCCTTATTACGCGCAAAATAATGATTTCTCCACCTGACATCAGGGACCCACCGAAAGGGCCTATGTATTTCGCGAAAAAAATGTTACCGCCGCTGACAGCTCGGACCCACCAGCTATATCTTCGCACGCAAGGAAGTGCCTCCTTATTACGCACAAAAAAAATGAATACTCCCCCTGTTAGCTGGGACCCAGTATAGTGGCAGGCTAACTTGTGGGCCTACTAACTTGACGGGGATGGAGGGCTTTGTCAACTTAGTCAATATGCACGATTCTAGCTCCAGTGACCGTACGATGTCCATCCAACGGCAGTAGTGCTTCTTCAACCTCTGGTCTTCTTGCTCCAGCTGCCCAAACCAACGCCGGTCGTGCCTCGTGCTCCTGCCTCCCGTGGCCGGCTGCGATGCGGCGGAGGCCTCACCGCCCCCCTACTACTCCCACCATTGGCCAGGCCATCCCTCTACTCACCCACACCCCCTGCTATTCTGCGGCGACAGCAGCCTCACACCGCAGCGAACCAGTGAACCCTCGTACTCCTCTCACGCTGGGCATCCACCGCCGCGTCTTCCCGGCTCCGCCGCCCCTTCCTAGGCCTCGTCGTGCGCCCACCGCCCGGTGCTCTTGGCGCGGCGTGGGCAACGTGGTCAAGGAACGGCTTCCATCGGACGTGGATCAGACGTGGAGAGGTCGATACCGGGGCCAGGGCGCAGCAAGGAAGTGCCTCCTTAGTACATGCAAAATAATTATTCCTCCACCGACAGCGGGGACCCACCGGACGGGCCACCGATTTCGTGAAAAAATGTTTGCCCTCGATCGCTGGGACCCACCAGCTACATCTTCGCACGCAAGGAAGTGCGTCCGGGCAAAAAAACAATTCGCCCCCGCTTCGGACCCACCAGCTACATCTTCGCAGCAAGGAAGTGTCGACGATACCGGACCCACCTGGTCGAAGCGTACGTAGCGTTGTTATTCTGGTCGCGAACGTGTACGTACATATATACTGGTGGATGTAGAGGCGCGCACGTGTCGTAGTAGAGGCGCGTACGTGTCGGAGTAGAGGTGCGCACGTAGCATGTACACGTACGTACAACGGCCAGGGTGCAAGAAAGAAAATACGGTCACGTATGTGTACATACGGACGGGGTCTCGAACGCCTACTCGCGCATACGTACGGCCAGGGCTCGTGTACATGGCTGGGTCGGAACGGAGAAACAGCGTCGTCGTCGTGTTCATGGGGAGGCAACGGAATGCGTCGTGTTCATGGGGAGGCAACAAAATGCGTCATGTTCATCGGGAGGCAACGGAACGCATGGGAGCCAACCGGCTTGGTCGGAACGGAATGCGTGGTCATGTTCATCGGGAGGGCTTGGACGGAACAGGCGATGGAAATGAGGCCTGGCGTACCGCACAACGGAGGAAATGGACCTCCTACATTCGGAACGGGGTCCTGTTGATCGGGAGGGTTGTGGCGTACCGCAAAACAGAGGAAACGGACCTCCTACGCTCGAAACGGGGTCCCGTTGATTGGGAGGTGTGGCGCATCGCAAAACCGATTTAAACGGACCTCCTACGGTCGAAACGGGGGTCCTGTTGATCGGGAGGGGTGTGGCGTACCACAAAACGGACGAAACGGACCTCCTACGGTCGAAACAGGGGTCATGTTCATCGGGAGGGGTGTGGCGTACCGCAAAACGGGACTCCACGGGATACTGTTCATCTCCACCGTCGACCTCCTCCACCTCCACGGCTACCACCGTCGACCTCCTCCAGCCTACACGGGCTCTGCTCATCCAGCCTCCACCGTGCACTACTCCACCAGCTCTTGCTCAACCACCCTCCACGGGCACCCTCCACCGCTCTACTATTCATCCAGCCCTCCACACCACGGGTCCTGTTCAACCACCCTCCACGGGCAACCCTCCACCGACTACTATTCATCCAGCCCTCCACCACATCACGGGTCCTGTTCATCCAGAGGCAACGCCACCGCCACTATTCATCCACCCCCGCCGCAACGCCACTTTGCTCATCCTGCAGGCAGCCTCGATCGGCTTCGCTAGCAGCAAGAGCGGCGAATCGCCGATCGGGTTCGCTTAACACCATCGATCGATCGCTCGGGTTCAAGAACGCGTAAGCTCGCGCAGCAATCGCCGGGTTCGTTAGAGCCAACGCCTCACTCGGGTTCGGTTAGAGGCAATGCTCGCACACACGCCAGACGCAGTACGAGAGAAACGCAGATCGCCTCGCCCCCGACCTCCCACCGTAACCGGAACTCGATTTAAATTTTCTCGCCTCGCTTCTACGACGGTTTTTTCCGTCATGGATATCCCAAAGAATGTCATGCAGCTGCGTCTCCGGCCCGTCCAGGATGAAAAGCCCATTTTCTGTCATGATTTTTTGTCATAGAAGTAGGAGCCCACCACATCTATGATGGTACCGGGTTTTGTCACAATTATTGTCATAGAAGTGTCATATGTGTGACAGAAAAAAAATTCGTTCGGCCCAAAATGTCACGGATGTGTCTTTTTTTTGTAGTGCATCAACCAGGAGGGCACAAGGTAGGGGGGCACGCCTACCCCCCCCTGGGCGCGCCCTCCACACTCATGGGCCCCATGTTGCTCCACCGACGTACCTTTTCCTCCTATATATACCTACGTACCCCTAAACTACCAGATACGGAGCCAAAAACCTAATTCCTCCGCCGCAACCTTCTGTACCCGTGAGATCCCATCTTGGGGCCTTTTCCGGAGCTCCGCCGGAGGGGGGGAGGACTTCTACATCAACACCATAGCCTCTCCAATGATGTGTGAGTAGTTTACCTCAGACCTTCGGGTCCATAGTTATTAGCTAGATGGCTTCTTCTCTCTTTTTGGATCTCAATACAATGTTCTCCCCCTCTCTTGTGGAGATCTATTTGATGTAATCTTCTTTTGCGGTGTGTTTGTTGAGACCGATGAATTGTGGGTTTATGATCAAGTTTATCTATGAACAATATTTGAATCTTCTCTGAATTCTTTTATGTATGGTTGGTTATCTTTGCAAGTCTCTTCGAATTATTAGTTTGGTTTGGCCTACTAGATTGATCTTTCTTGCAATGGGAGAAGTGCTTAGCTTTTGGGTTCAATCTTGCGTTGTCCTTTCCCAGTGATAGTAGGGGCAGCAAGGAACGTATTGTATTGTTGCCATCAAGGATAACAAGATGGGGTTTATATCATATTGCATGAATTTATCCCTCTACATCATGTCATCTTGCTTAAAGCGTTACTCTGTTCTTATGAACTTAATACTCTAGATGCATGCTGGATAGCGGTCGATGTGTGGAGTAATAGTAGTAGATGCAGGCAGGAGTCGGTCTACTTGTCTCGGACGTGATGCCTATATACATGATCATACCTAGATATTCTCATAACTATGCTCAATTTCACAATTGCTCAACAGAATTTGTTCACCCACCGTAATACTAATGCTCATGAGAGAAGCCACTAGTGAAACCTATGCCCCGGGTCTATTTTCCATCATATTAATCTCCGACAACAAGCTATTTCTATCGCCGCTTATTTTGCTTTGCTTTTACTTTGCATCTTTATCATAAAAATACCAAAAATATTATCTTATCATATCTATCAGATCCCACTCTCGTAAGTGACCGTGAAGGGATTGACAACCCCTTTATTGCGTTGGTTGCGAGAATTTATTTGTTTGTGTAGGTTCGAGGGACTTGTGCGTCGCCTCCTATTGGATTGATACCTTGGTTCCCAAAAACTGAGGGAAATACTTACGCTACTTTGCTGCATCACCCTTTCCTCTTCAAGGGAAAACCAACGCAGTGCTCAAGAGGTAGTAGATGTCACGTTGCACAAAGAGCAGATGAGCGCATGGCAGCGTGATAGAGATCACATAGGCAATTTTACCTAGGTTCGGGCCGCCATGAGGCGTAAAACCCTACTCCTGCTTTGGTGGATTGATGGTGGAAGAATGGGGGTGGAGTATAGTACACTTGCCCGGCAGGGTCATCCCAGGGCACCAGTGGCTACGCGCGTATAGGTGTGTGTGTGTGTCCAACTTTCTAACCCTTTGTACGGTTGCCATGGGCCTCCTTTTATAGGTTAAGGGGTCACCACAATGGCAAAGTAGTCATTATGCACTGATAAGATAGCAAACAGTGCTATCATACCTAACCCTGCAGGTTGACATGGTGCATTAAATGTGCCGCTCAACGTCACATCGTCGCTTGCCTAGCATGCCTTGCCGGGCTGCTTTGCCAGCTTCACACCTGCTCGCTTGACACGTTGCAGGACGGGGGTCGGTCGTAGGCATCTCTTGTAGAAGGAAGCTGCCATGTGGCGAATGGCTGCCACTTAATCACTCTTTGACACCGCACTGATTGATGATGTGGGACGTGGCTGAGTAGTTGGGTGAGGTGGGCTTGCCTCCGCGAGTCCCGGCAGGCCCTGCCGGGACATCTTGGTCATTTTCTTCTGGGCTTGACCCCACCCTCACCAAGCTCGCCTGCCCGGCAAGGGGGGCTTTTCTACTGGTGGTATCTGCTTCTCTGGCTTGATCTTGGTCCCCTTGAGCTGCATGTTGGTTCTTCGAAGATCTTGGTCTCTTGTGCTCTATCTTGGCCTTGGCTTGTCCGTGCATGAGTCAGGGAAAAATATATACCCCTGACTATTTTCCCCGGCATAAGCCCCCGGGCCTGAACCACACGTGTTGACATGGCGCATTGGGTTAGGCCCCAAATAGTGCACAGACACGTGGCAGGTGAGTGCTGCGCGTGCCGGTTTGCCTTGGCGACTAGTCAATCCAACGTCCACTTCGCAATTACTGCGCGTCGTGGGGTCATGGGACTGTTGCAGTTAAGGTAAAATGGTAACTTTCTAAAGTGTCGCGCCTATGTTCCGCACTTCCCCCTTAAAATAGGGAAAAGTGAAGCCTCACGGTTCACCTGTCGCTTGCCTCACTTTCCCATCTTCTTCCTCCGCAAGCCAAATGACGGTTCTTCCTCCCATTCTCCTATCCGCCGCCGCCCTTCCCACCAAATCCTTCCTCCATCCGCATCGCCGCCGCAGAAATGGGGAAGAAACCCGCAAAGAAAGGAAAGCAGACGGCCGCGACGAAGGAAGTAGCCGCCGAGGGGAGCAAGAGGGCAACGGAGCTGAACAAGAAGCGGAGAGGAGACATCGTCTTCCTCCCGTCTACCTTGAGCGGCCCAGTCCTCGAAGCGAGGTATGGATATATGTGGGGGAGGCCTATCCCGAAAGGGCACGGAGCGCCCAATGTATTGGCGGAGGGGAAGGAAGATCCGCCAGATTCATATCGATTCTTCTGTGCTTACATTATCTGCGGCCTTTGTCCCCCCTTCTCCGAATTCTTCGAGGCGATCATGACCATCTATGGATTCCACCTCCTTGATTTCACGCCGAAAGCAATGGCGAGCATGGCTATTTTCACACACTTGTGTGAGAATTTTGTCAGAGTCAACCCTAATGTGGATCTGTTCCGACATTACTTTGTCCCGCGGGTGGAGAACAAGGGACATCGCTTTGGGAATATCAGCTGGATGCCGCGGGTGGCGAGGAAGCTTTGGGATTACATCCCCGGCAAGCAGCGCGAGAGGTGGGATGAATGGAGAGGGGATTGGTGCTGGATTCAGGACAAGGAAGCCCCGGATTTCTGCGAAGTATAGATGGAATGCTTGGAGCGCGGCAAGGACTGGAGTGCTCATGGCCTCACTAAAGATAGGTTGCGCCCGGCAATCAACAGGATTACCCGTTTGAATGCTGTCGGGCTAACCATTGAGCACGTGGGGCGGATTTCCTTCTCCGTCGCATTTCACCGCTCCAGGAGAGAGATAGACCAGCCTGGTTGTATGGTGCTACTACAGACAGGATGAGGCTGCTCCCAGGTTGGTGCTACCTCTTGAGCATGCGTTGGTTTTCCCTTGAAGAGGAAAGGGTGATGCAGCACAGTAGCGTAAGTGTTTCCCTCAGTTTTTGAGAACCAAGGTATCAATCCTGTAGGTGACTACACGCAAATCGCCTCGTACCTGCACAAACAATCAAGAACCTTGCAACCAACGCGATAAAGGGGTTGTCAATCCCTTCACGGCCACTTGCAAAAGTCAGATCTGATAAAGATAATAAGATAAATATTTTTGGTATTTTTGGTATATAGATTGAAAAGTAAAGATTGCAAAATAAATAGTAAACTTGGAATTATAGATCGGAAACTTATATGATGTAAAGTAGAACTGGGGGTCATAGGTTTCACTAGTGGCTTCCCTCATAATAGCATGTATTACGGTGGGTGAACAAATTACTGCCGAGCAATTGATAGAAAAGCGCATAGTTATGAGAATATCTAGGCATGATCATGAACATAGGCATCACGTCTGTGACAAGTAGACCGAAATGATTCTGCATCTACTACTATTACTCCAAACATCGACCGCTATCTAGCATGCATCTAGAGTATTAAGTTCATAAGAACAGAGTAACGCATTAGGCAAGATGGCATGATGTAGAGGGATAAACTCAAGCAATATGATATAAACCCCATCTTTTTATCCGCGATGGCAACAATACAATACGTGTCGTTTCCCTTTCTGTCACTGGGATCGAGCACTGCTAGATTGAACCCAAAGCTAAGCACTTCTCCCATTGCAAGAAAGACCAATCTAGTAGGCCAAACTAAACCGATAATTCGAAGAGACTTGCAAAGATATTAAATCATGCATATAAGAATTCAGAGAAGAATCAAATATTGTTCATAGATAATCTTTATCATAAACCCACAATTCATCGGATCTCGGCAAACGCACCGCAAAAAGAATTACATCGAATAGATATCCAAGAAGATCGAGGAGAACTTTGTATTGAGTTCCAAAGAGAGAGAAGAAGCCATCTAGCTAGTAAATATGGACCCGAAGGTCTGTGGTAAACTACTCACACATCATTGAAGAGGCTATGGTGTTGATGCTGAAGCCCTCTGTGATCAAATCCCCCTCCGGCAGATCGTCGGAAAAGGCCCCAAGATGGGATCTCACGGGTACAGAAGGTTGTGGCGGTGGAAACGTGGTTTCGTGGCTCCCCTGGATGTTTTCGGGGTATAAGAGTATATATAGGCGAAAGAAGTAGGTCGGTGGAGCCACGAGGGGCGCACGAGGGTGGGGGTGCGCCTAGCCCCCCTGGGCGCGCCCTCCTGCCTCGTGGCTGCCTCATTGCTTCCTTGACTTTCACTCCAAGTCTCCTGGGTTGCGTTTGTTCCAAGAAAGATCCTCGTGAAGGTTTGTTCCGTTTGGATTCCTTTTGATATTCCTTTTCTACGGAACACTGAAATAGGCAAAAAAACAGCAATTTGCACTGGGCCTTCGGTTAATAGGTTAGTCCCAAAAATAATATAAAAGAGCATATTAAAGCCCATTAAACATCCAAAACAGATAATATAATAGCATGGAACAATAAAAAATTATAGATACGTTGGAGTCATATCAGTTGGCCAACAACTTATCAGTTTATGGCCACGCCTGGTTGTCTGACCAACTGTTTGGCTACTTCGAGTTGTTCAAGCTCTCGACAACTGTTGTCCCTTTGAACATCAATTCAGCCCGGGACCAGATACTGAAATGGATGCCGGACTGCAACGCTCAAGTGGTGGCAAGCGATTGGCGACTGCATGTGGCACCTCGGCTCAGAGCAAACGGTTTACCTAACCCAGAGATCATGTCTTCTGGCGACAGACAACATCTTGGTACATAAATCACCGCTTTATTGAAACTAGCGGAAGCATAGTGTGACATTACATCAAGTTGCTAGGCCAAGCGGCACACTCAGTGCGGCTGAACAATATGTACATTATTTAGTGAACATAAAGGGGCCTCGAGCACGACATCTACACGGAAGCGGAACAACAACGTAGCAGCACTCCATAGCAAGGGACACTGATGTGGACACGGTCTAGACACGGTAGCACTCCGATCCAGTTAGACTTTCCTGAAAACTGGCATAACACGCCAGGTCAGTACATTGAATGTACTTGCAGGCTCACAGCAAACAAAACCATAATGGCCAGGTCAGTACATTGAATGTACTTGCAAGCTAGGGGGTGGCCGGACGGGATTGGAACGGAGCTCTCCAGCGGCGGCAGCGGGCGGGGCTCGTCGGAGTTGGCGATTCCGGGCGAGGTGGCCGGTCCAAAGCAGCTCCAACAAAGACCAAAGACGCACTGCTGAACCACCACGGATACGCAGGAGAAGTTGGTGGAGCTCGAGCGGCTCTGGAGAGAGAGGGGAGATAGGACAGGAATCGTCGGCGAGCTCGAGGCGGGGGCGACGGCCAGAAGCCTGCCCGGCCGGGCTGCAGCTTCCTACGGGGTCGTGGAGGTGTGGTGAAGGTGAGTGTGAAGAGAAACGAGCTCGGGAGGGTGCTACATATAGATGAGGGCGAGGCGGGGATCGAGAGCTCGCCGAAGCTCTCTGGAGTGTCGTCCGGCGACGAATGGCGTCAGTGAGAGAGGGGGAAGACGCCGGAGATCACGCAGAGGCTGTAGACGTGCTGCGACGAGCACAGGAGCGCGGTACGCGACAAGCACAAGGGCACGGGCGCACTGTTGCCTTGGCCGCGCCATGCCCGTGCTCGCTGCGGCGAGCTCCAGTCGGCGAGCGCCAGGGTGGAGTTATGGAGGTGCAAACGAAGATGGGGCGCGGTTTGGCAAGGCGCGGCGGTCGGGGCAGCGAGCACGCATGCAACAGAGACACTGGCGCACCGTAGAGCGCGTCGACCGCATGCCAAACACCTTGGACTCTCGTGGTCACCGAGTGAACTTTGGCATCAGGCTGAGCTAAGCGTAAACACCATGTGTGGCAGCTAGTCCTCAGGGCTTTTGGTTGTTTTGCACGGTTGGCTGGGTCACAGGTGAACTATGGGAGTGGATTTCTTCCTCGCAAGTTTCTGGACAGAAAGTTGTGAGCTTCACTGAGAAAAATTTAGTGAGAATTAAAGGCTATGCTTTGGGGTTTAGAAATCTCTTAGGAGGGTAATCAAGCTCAGAAAAGATCAGCCCCATAAGATCAAGCAAAAATATACTTGTTGTGCAATGTGGCCATTCTGTCCAGAACAGAAATGATTTTCTGTAGCAAAAATATTCCAAAAATTTATGCAATATTTTTGCTTAGGGAGGTGCCCTAGGGTTCAAAGAATAATTGGAATTTTCTCAGACTTTTGTGGGCAAAGAAAATAGGGGTTGCTTTGGAGCACACTTCTCTGAAGTGATTTTTAGGGAAGAAAATGAATATTTTTCTTTGATGAAAAATATCCCTTGGGATTTTGTGGGAGTTTTTCAGAGAAGGAAAAGTGAATTAGAGATGGATGGGTCACTTGGGTGAAAATCAATGGTAGGCCCAAGTGTTCAAGTACATTTGATTTGATTCAAAACTCCAAATCCAAAGCAAATGCAATTGAAAGTCTGGAAAAAGAGAGAAGGCAAATCCAGGCTGTCACAAACCTCCCCCACTTAAGATGAATCTCGTCCTCGAGATTCGGTTTCTTGGGAAAACAATTCTGGGTAGGTTGTCCTTAAAAATTCCTCTCTTTCCTAGGTTGCTTCTTCTTCGGTGTGATGCTCCCACTGGACCTTGTAAAATTTGATCGCTTTGCTGCGTGTGACCCTTTCTGCCTCATCCAAGATTCTGAATGGTCTCTCCTCATAAGTTAAATCTTTGTCAAGCTCAATTCCTGACATATCAGTCCTCTTCTCGGGTGGTGAAATACACCTTCTCAGCTGTGATACGTGGAACACGATGTGTACTTTTGACAATTCAGGTGGCAATTCCAACTGATAAGCAACTGTGCCAACTCGTGTCATGATCGGGAACGGACCAATATACCTTGGTGCCAATTTGCCTCGGGTCTGAAATCTCTTGACTCCCTTCATGGGGGTGACTCGAAGATACACATGTTCACCATGTTCAAAGCTGACTTGCCGATGTTTGGCATCGTAATAACTCTTCTATCGTGAATTAGCTAGTTGTAGTCTATCTCAAATTTCCTTGACTTGTTTCTCTGCCTCTAATATCAGATCAGTACCGAAGATACGGCTGTCTCCGGTTTGAGACCAATTTAATGGAGTGCGGCACTTACGGCCGTATAAAGCTTCAAAGGGTGACATTTGCAGACTTGTTTGAAAATACTTGTTGTATGAGAATTCCGCATATGGCAGACAATCTTCCCATTTGGGTCCATGGACTAAAGCACATGCCCGAAGCATATCTTCATGGATTTGATTTACCCGCTCAGTCTGACCGTCTGTTTGTGGATGATAGGCGGTGCTATATCTGAGAGCGGTCCCCAAAGCTTGATGGAGTCGGGACCAGAATACGGATGTAAACAATAAACCTCGGTCTGAAGTGATTGTTTTTGGCACTCCATGCAAACTGACAATCCGGGATACAAATAATTGTGCAAGCTGATCAGCACGAAAGGTGGTGCGGATGGGAATAAAGTGAGCCACTTTAGTCAGCATGTCCACTATGACCCATATAGCATTGTTGCCTCGGTGAGTCCTAGGTAGACCGGTGAGAAAGTCCATGCAGACATCGTCCCATTTCCAATGCGAGACAGGTAGAGTTTGGAGAAATCCGGTGGGTTTTTGGTGTTCCGCCTTTACTTTGTTGCAGACGTCACAACAAGCGACAAATTATGCGATGTCCTTTTTCATTCCATCCCACCAAAATATCTGTCGAAGGTCTTCGTACATTTTAGTACCGCCTGGGTGTATTGAATATGAGGATTCGTGTGCTTCTGCCAAAATTTTCTTCCTCAAATCTGCTTGCTCAGGTACGCATATCCTTCCTCGAAACCTGAGTGTACCCGTGCGTCCCTTGAGAAATCCTGAGTCTTGCCTTCTTGCAGAAATTTGAAATATTATACTTGCAGAGTCTTGTCGTCAGCCTGCGCTATGCGAATCTCTTCTTCTAGAGTAGGAGTTACTTCCAAAATATTCGCAAGGTCGGCATTTATAATTACCAAGTTGAGCTGAGCGATCTCTTGCTGGAGTTCTGAAGGCAAAGATTCCATCATGGCATTTAAGTTGGCAGGCTTGCGACTGAGAGCATCAGCAACTACGTTGGCTTTTCCCGGATGGTAATTTATCTCCAGATCATAGTCTTTGACCAACTCGAGCCATCTTCGCTGTCGGAGGTTTAAGTCTGAAGGCAAAGACTCCATCATAGCATTTAAGTTGGCAGGCTTGCGACCGAGAGCATTAGCAACTACGTTGGCTTTTCCCGGATGGTAATTTATCTCCAGATCATAGTCTTTGACCAACTCAATCCATCTTCGTTGTCGGAGGTTTAAGTCTGGCTGGGTCAATATATATTTGAGACTCTTGTGGTCGGTAAATATTTGACATCTCTTTCCAATGAGGTAATGTCTCCAAATCTTTAGAGAGTGCACAACAGCGGCTAGTTCCAAATCATGTGTAGGATAGTTTCCTTCATGAGGTCGTGGCCGGCGAGATGCGTAAGCTACCACCTTGCCGTCTTGCATAAGTACACATCCAATGCCCTGTCTGGATGCGTCGCAATACACATCAAAGCTACGGTAAATGTCTGGGGGAGTCGGTACTGGTGTTGATGTCAATCTGGTTTTTAACTCGTTAAAGCTCTGCTCGCAATCTCAGTCCATTCAAACTTCTTATCTTTCTTGAGGAGTTCTGTCTTTGGCTTGGCAATTTTGGAGAATCCTTCGATAAACCGACGGTATTACCCGGCTAATCCAAGGAAACTCTGGATTTGGGATACTGTCGTAGGTGCTTCCCAACCAAGCACATCTTTCATTTTGCTAGGATCCACTGTGATACCTTCTGCTGAAAGAATATGCCCCAGAAATCCAACTTGTTTGAGCCAAAACTCGCACTTGCTGAATTTTGCGTAAAGCTGATGGTCACGGAGTCTCTGTAAGACTGCCCGGAGGTGTTCTGCGTGCTCTTCGTTACTCTTAGAGTATATGAGAATATCATCGATGAAAACCACCACAAACTTATCCAAGAATTCCATGAACACCTTATTCATCATACGCATGAAAAAGGCGGGGGCATTCGAGAGACCGAAAGACATCACCATGTATTCATAGAGATCGTAACGGGTAATGAACGCGGTCTTAGGGATATCTTCCTTCTTGATTTTCAGTTGATGATATCCGGTCCTTAAATCAACCTTGGAAAATACTTTTGCACCACTGAGTTGATCGAACAAGTCATCAATCCTTGGTAGCGGGTATTTGTTCTTGGTTGTGACATCATTCAATTGACGATAGTCAACGCACATCCTGAGACCACCATTTTTCTTGTCTACAAATATTGCAGGTGATCCCCATGGTGACGAACTTGGGCGGATATATCCTTTCTACAGCATCTCATCAAGCTATTTCTTTAACTCCACTAATTCTGACGAAGGCATCCGATAATACTTCTTGTATAGCGGTGCGGTTCTAGGTACAAGATCAATTGCAAACTCAAGTTCTTGGTCTAGTGGCATGCCTGGCAATTCTTCTGGCAATACATCGGGAAACTCACTGACCACAGGAATTAATCCCAACTCATCTGCCATAGCGGTGAAGACCATTTATTTCTTGGGTATACTTTTGCGGGCATAGAATTTTGTAGTCTGCCCTTCCTGACTTGTCAAGGTGACTTCTCGGGTCGCACAGTTTATCCATACTTGATATTGAGTCAACCAGTTCATTCCCAAAATAATATCCAACTTGACAGACTCAATGACTATCAAAGCGGTTGGAAATCGGACCCCCTTAATATCAATTTCCAAATTCTGGCAGACCAATTGCTTTTGAACATAGATCCTGGGGACTGAACCAGCATACCTTTTCCCAAAAGCAAGCAAGGAAATTTGCTTTGGGCAACGAAACTTCGAGAAACAAAAGAGTGGGAAGCCCTAGAGTCGAATAAAATTATTGCGGGTATGCTATTAACAGAAAACATACCAATGACGACTTCGGGGTTTTCATGAGCCTCGTCTGTGGAGAGGTGATGAACTTGCCTTTGGACGATCTGCTGGGTATGATATGGCCCCATGTGATTGACTTGCGGCCGGAACGGGGCATCTGACTTCTTGGGACACTGACTGACATAATGTCCGGTCTATACACGATTAAAGTAGGTGTTGTTGCGTTGACGCTCCTCGTGTATTGGACTGTTCACGACATTCTTTACTTGAGTAGTGGTCTTGTTCATATTCTGCTGCCAATTGGGTTTGTACTCCACTTGAGTCTGTTGTCCAGAACGGGCCTTCTGTATGGGCTGTCCGTCCTTCTTTGGCTGAAATTTACGCTTGTGGTCATTGTTTGCGGGTCGGCTGTCTGGCACAGGCTTGTACTCTCTTTCTGCAATGAGAGCCTTGTTCACCAGAGACTGGAAATTTGGAAAATTAAGCATGCAGAGAGCACTCCTGAGGTGTTGATTTAATCCTCCAAGGAACCTGTCGACCTTCCTTTCTTCTGTGGCCACATCATAAGGGGAATAACGGGCCAGATGGTTGAACTTGTGCAAATATTCACTTACTGATAGACTGCCTTGAGTGAGACCAAGAAATTCGCGTTGCTTGACCTTCATGATACCAGCTGGAATATGATACTTGAGAAATTGGTCCTTGAAATTAGTCAATGGAATTTCTTCTCCCGCAGGCCACAGAGCTTTAGTATTATCCCACCATATAGCAGCGGCTCCTTCAATATAGTGGGTAGTGAACAGAACCTTGTCAGCTTCTTCGGTGCGAGCAATTTCAAGTTTCTTCTCAATGGTTCGTAACCAATCGTCTGCTTCCAAAGGGTCAACCACTTGACTAAAACTGGGAGGCTTAGTCCTTTGAAAATCTGACAGCTTGGAGAGATGGCCATTTTGATTCCCATTCTGTCCAACCATAGGTTGCACACTCTTTAACAGTTCAATCAGATCATTATTCCTTCTTTCCTCAAACATGCGCATAAGTTGTTCAGTGGAGGGTGGATTTGGCGGTGGAGGCGGTGGCTGCGGATACGGCTCGGGGGAGTGTCCCGCCTACCTTGCTGAGCGACCAACAGGGACATCCTCACAAGCTTGCATGCTGCTACCTCCCCGAGTCATCCTACGGTTTAGTTTTTTCCAATAAGAGCAACCACGATGAGAAACATCCAAACGTGGGAAGAAGAGACAGTGACAAACCCGAAAGAGCAAAACGAACGAACCAAGAAACACGGCGATCGAATAAAAAGTTCCAACAATACATAGACTCATGCATGAAAGATAAACATAGTGACTGGTGTGACTACTAGCATACATGCAACGATACACCATGGCTCATACAACTACATCCGTACATCACATGACCACTACGGATACTCAAACACTCTAGGACTCTGCCGGTGCTGCCGAATCCTCCCCTGAGTCAGACTCGGATCCTGAACTAATGACGCCAACTGAGACCTCCGGGTTAAAGGTAACACGATGACGCTGCCTCGAGGGCTCTCCCTGAAGGGTAGGTGCGGGATGAGAAGGGATCATGGGAGCTGCGGGGGTAGCAAGAAGAGACGCCCACTCAGCAAGAGCACTGTGTGGGTTCACTGTCGAGGTGCCCGAGCTACTCGGGGGAGTAACCAGGGAAATAGGCGAGCTAGAATTGGGCACAATATAAGGAGTAAATCCCATAGAGGGTGGAGTGGGGTAGGATCTAGCGGCGGCTAAAGCAGAACGAGCACGATTCAGCTCTCGAGCCAACTCGTGAATCAGAAGATAACTAGTAGTGATATATCGAGAAAGGTGGCTAGTGTCACTATCAGACGCCGAATCAACGGAATGAAAGCAAACACGACCATCATCATGTAAAGATGGGTAGAAACGAAAACCTGGATGGTTCTGCATCTGAGCCTATGTATAGCATAACTCAACAAGAATCTCGAATGCAACATACTGGACGTCCTGAGCGGTGGTGGATGCATAACCGCTCTGAGAGGTACGAGTGTAAGATCATGTTGATGAACTGGTGCACAGGGTAACCACGGCATGATACTCATACACGGAGTCGGCAAGACGCTCCCGGTACACCCGATATGCTGGGTCGTCACCGTGAGGGTACAGTCGACGCCACACGCTACGAAGGAGATGTGGTGAGGTGTACAGCATCAGCTACAACTAACACGGATACGGCACCGGAGCCATCTACACTCACAACCATTAGTGGGTTAGAAATAAAAATAGAAGAGTGCATGCAATGCAACAATCATCTATAAACACTACCGGCACTCAACTTTTACTCTAGCTAGCGTCCAGCTAACACGTCGGTAGTCTAGCGTGTCCTACAGTCAGCGCGGCTCTGATGCCAAGTGTTGTGGCACCCTGGCTCAGAGCAACCGGTTTACCTTGCATTGCCAACCCAGAGATCATGTCTTCTGGCAACACAACATCTTGGTACAGAAATCACCGCTTTATTGAAACTAGCGGAAGCATAGTGTGACATTACATCAAGTTGCGAGGACAAGCGGCACACTCGGCGCGGCTGAACAATATGTACATTATTTAGTGAACATAAAGGTGCCTCGAGCATGACATCTACATGGAAGAGGAACAACAACGTAGAGGGACTCCATAGCACAGGGACACCGATGTGGACATGGTCTAGACACGACAGAACTCCGATCCAGTTAAACTTTCCTGAAAACTGGCATAACACGCCAGGTCAGTACATTGAATGTACTTGCAAGCTCACAGCAAACAGAACCATAATGGCAAACAATATCATGACATTTAATCAAGTTAAATGCAAACAACATCATGCTACTCATGCAGTGAAACCAAACTTGTGCATCGAGTCACTCGGACTCCCTTACCAACTGGTTGTGTTGCAACCAAACAGTGCTCATGACGAAGCACGAACGGAACCACACTTGGTTCAACTGGTTACCTCGTAACCAACAATGATCAATCTCGGATCACAAGTGATCCCTCAACAGTCAGTCTTACTGACTTCATCATAATCCAACCAGTGCAATGCAAATTACTTAGTGTGCAAGATTTATTATTAAAAGTTGATCCATGGTGTGACTTACTTACGAACTGGGCCCTTATCCACGGGCGCAGCTATCGATAGATTAATACACTCTGCAGAGGTAGCGCACTTTACCCACACAACGGAACCCATGGCCTCACACTCCCATTCGGGTGGACCAACGGCATTCCGATAGAACTCTCCCATTGCCATGACACCTTTACGGCCACTCCGACAAACTCCCCACTAGGCTTAGTCCTGGGTGACCCACCTACCAAAGGCAAAACTACCACCATCGTGGCAAATAAACAGTCCCAAACGGGGACACGGTACCATAAAAACAACAGGTCCACAAGGTTATGTCTGCTTACCGGGCCAGGGTAACGCATGCCCATAACCTTCCCTCGTTGGAGGCACCGACTAAAGGCATGACAACAGGATGACTAACGGCCTTCCCATAAAGGCAAATGTGGTTGCACTGGTCAGCCCGATTCAGTGGCACCATGACTCGACCAACCTTATATTCAACTTCAATTATCATCAGGTTTAACTTGAAATAAAATGCTCGAGTCAATATATGCCATGCTTATGCAACCATATATCATGCATCACATATCACTTAGAAATAACAAATCAACCTCATTCGAAGTTCTACTTGCACAAACTCAACCTTCAACATTTCTGGTCCTTTATTACTTGTTATTTATACTCATCTCTTAAGTTGACATTAATCAAGTAAAATATATCTTATCATATATATATATATATATATATATATATATATATATATATATATATATAGGAAAAATAAGACTGATAATCATATCACCATAGTCATGAAAAATTTACCTAGATTAACTACTCAAGCTATATCTCACTAGTTCAAGCATTCACTTCTGTTAACTAAGCATTTTGACCATGACAAACTAAATAACACAAGCATTATTTAATTTTAATACTATATGCAATGAATAACATATATATTCAAGTAAAAAATCATGGATATTGCAAAGACACCATGATAATGTTGTTGTGGCTTGCCTTAGTGCAGAGGAGCTTCACACTCCTCCTAGATGCCTTCAAGACAAGCTTCACCTTCTGAAAATAATTCAAATGACAAAATGAAAATATCAAGAACAGTTCTGAAAATTACCAGAAATTCTAGGCAGCAAGGAAAAATCCCACTTTGGGTGTGCTGCTAGGATTTTCCAGTATGAACAGAATGCAAAAAGAATCAACTCATTTGGACTTGTAGAATACGATTTATAGCTAGTCAAAGTCCTGGTCAAATTTGAACTAAATTTGAATTAAAAAGAAAAACCAGAGGGGGTGACGTCGAAGGCGTAAACCGCCTGGGCGCCACCACTCATACCGCTTCGGCCGCAGCCTGAGTGGCTGACAGCGGACCCCAGCGGTCAGGTCGGAGGGGAAGGGGAAAAGAAATAAAGGCGGGCGGCGCGACGACATCGCTTTCTCCGGCGAGGAGTGCCCGGTGCCGAGATCTAGAGGGATAGGGTGGTACAGGAGATCGAGGCGCACCTGCCCGTACCCGTAGCGTGGCTAGGGGTGGCCGGGCAGGATCGGAACGGAGCTCTCCAGTGGTGGCAGCGGGCGGGGCTCGTCAGAGTTGGCGATTTCGGCGAGGCAGGGCCAGTCCAGCAGCTCCAACGGCACCAGCACGCACCAGTGAACCACCATGGATACGCCGGAGAAGTTGTTGGAGCTCGAGCGGCTCTGGAGAGGGAGGAGCCAGAGGACGGGAATTGCCGACGAGCTCGGGGCGGGGGCGACGGCCAGAGGCCTGCCCAGCTGGGCTGCGGCTTCCTACGGGGTCGTGGAGGTGTGGTGAAGGTGAGTGTGAAGAGAAACGAGCTCGAGAGGGTGCTATATATAGGCGAGGCCGAGGCGGGGATCGAGAGCTCACCGGAGCTCTCTGGAGTGTCACCGGGTGACGAATGGCGTCAGTGAGAGAGGGGGAAGACGCCGGAGATCACACAGAAGCTGTAGACGGACTGCGATGAGCACAGCAGCGCGGTACGCAACGAGCAAAGGGGCACGGGCGCACTGTTGCCTTGGCCGCACCATGCCCGTCCTCGCTGCGGCGAGCTCCAGCGTCGGCAAGCGCCAGGGTGGAGTTATGGAGGTGCAAACGAAGATGGGGGCACGGTTTTGCAAGGTGCGGCGGTCGGGGCAGCGACCATGCGCGCAACAGAGATGATGGCGCACCGCAGAGCGCGTCGACCGCATGCCAAACACCTTGGACTCTCGTGATCACCGCGTGAAATTTGGCATCAGGCTGAGCTAAGCGTAAACACCATGTCTGGCAGCTAGTCCTTAGTGGTTTTGGTTGTTTTGCACGATTGGCTGGGTCATAGGTGAACTATGGGAGTGGCTTTCTTCCTGGCAAGTTTCTGGACAGAAACTTCTGAGCTTCACTAAGAAAAATTTAGTGAGAATTAATGGCTGTGCTTTGGGGTTTAGCAATCTCTTAGGAGGGTAATCAAGCTGAGAAAAGATCAGCCCCAAAAGATCAAGCAAAAATATACTTGATGTGCAATGTGGCCATTCTGTCCAGAACAGAAATTATTTTCTGTAGCAAAAATATTCCAAAAAGTTATGCAATATTTTTGCTCAGGGAGGTACCCTAGGGTTCAAAGAATAATTGGGAATTTTCTCAGATTTTTGTGTGGGCAAAGAAAATGGGGGATGCTTTGGAGCACACTTCCCTGAAGTGATTTTTAGGGAAGAAAATGAATATTTTTCTTTGATGAAAAATATTCCTTGGGCTTTTGTGGGAGTTTTTCAGAGAAGGAAAAGTGAATTAGAGATGGATGGGTCAGTTGGGTGAAATCAAGGGTAGGCCCAAGTGTTCAAGTCCATTTGAATTGATTCAAAACTCCAAATCCAAAGCAAATGCAAATAAAAGTCCGGAAAAAGAGAGAAGGCAAATCCAGGCTGTCACACTGCCCACCCTTGATGAAGAGCTCCAGTGGTCGAGCACCCTGGTGGAGAAGGCCACCAGGGTTGAGACTGGGATGTACAAACGCACCTCCTCTATGGAGGTGGCGTATATCTTGAGGAGGGTCGAGGAGGACAAGGCTGCCCGCCTTGCAGAGATGGCAAGGGCCCCGAAGGCCGGGAAGGTCAAGGGAAAAGCTGAGGACGAGAGTTCCTCTCATGGCGGCAGCAAGGCGCAAGCCATGGAAGGGGCTACCGGGGAAATGTCTGCCGGGGACAACCTTGCCGGGCTCTACGCCTTAGCCATAGCGGCAACGAAGCTTCAGGTGGAGGAGGAAACTGGCGAGGCGGCAGAGCTCGAGGAGGAGTGGCTTGCGGCTGGGTCTCAAGCCCCTGAGCCGGTCTTGGACCAGCGCCCCCGCAGGCACGCTGCTAACCGGGGGCGGCAGCCTCCAATCCAACACCCGCCGCCAAGAGGGTAAAGAAGACCTCCACCAAGGTCACCAAGGTTGATGTGGCGTGCCGCCAGTCCCCTCACCTTGCTCGGGTCAAGACTTACCCTGCCGAACAATCAACGGATGTGGAAGCTGATTCCAGCCCCCGCTCCAGCTCAAGTTCTTCACAGAGCTCACCCCCTGGAGTCCCCGGTGCTACGTCGGGTGCCGAGGTTGTCGGAGAGTTCTTCCCCTCCACCTCCGAAGAGAGGAAGGGAGCCCTCACCTCCCATGGAGTTCAATTTGAACTCGATGCTCATTGAAGAAGAGTAAGGAAGATTTTTTTCTTTTGTAAATGGCTCCGATGCATTTGATTACCCTTGTTTACTAACCTCTCGTTCTACTGTTGTCTACAGGGAAGTGGAGGATACGGAAACCCTTGTCCATTGTTCCCGGAAGAGGCTTCTGCTGCTTGGTCATTGCCGGTGTCAAACCGCGGATCTCGGTAGGGGGTCCCGAACTGTGCGTCCTAGGCGATGGTAACAGGAGACAAGGGACACGATGTTTTTACCCAGGTTCGGGCCCTCTCGATGGAGGTAATACCCTACTCCTGCTTGATTAATATTGATGATATGGGTAGTACAAGAGTAGATCTACCACGAGATCAAGGAGGCTAAACCCTAGAAGCTAGCCTATGGTATGATTGTTGTTCGCCCCACGGACTAAAACCTCCGGTTTATATAGACACCGGATAGGTTAGGGTTACACGAGTCGGTTACAATGGTAGGAGATCTACATATCCAGACGCCAAGCTTGCCTTCCACGCCAAGGAAAGTCCCATCCGTACACGGACGAAGTCTTCAATCTTGTATCTTCATAGTCTTGGAGTCCGCCATAATGATAGTTCGCTATCCGACACCCCTAGTCCAGACTCCTCAAGAGCCCCTCGAACCAGGCTTCAATGACGACGTAGTCCGGCGCGCATATTGTCTTCGGCATTGCAAGGCGGGTTCCTCCTCCGAATACTTCATAGAAGGTTTTGAACACAAGGATAGTGTCCGGCTCTGCAAAACAAGTTGCACATACCACCGTAGAGAGAATAACTTTTGCATAGATCTGCTGACGTATTCCACGGCGTGACATCACACCGCGGCCAGGTCTTTATATGAACTGTTTTTACTGTTCCACCTCAGCACGTTTAGCGAGGCGGTTTCCTTGGCACGTCTTATCAAAACATAGACCGTGCCCCCTTATTCCGGGATTCCCATCAATACAGACGTGGGTAACCCATCCGCGCCATT